>JAJTTS010000002.1:2839633-2868429 GCA_036971165.1 Arthrobotrys iridis | reverse complement strand
GTCTTGCAAGGACCCTACTATTTTATGTTTTCGTCCGTTCCCTGGTCTCCTCGTTCTCTTGTTTTTGTTGGAAGCGAGGAAAACTGGCGGGGAGGCAAAGTTGGACATGTGGCTTCAGCGCTTTTTTTCCCTTCCCTTCTGTTCTGACAGTTCCGTCGCTTGAAACTGATACTTTTTTTTTTTTTCTTTTCGTTCGTCCGTTCGGATTCTGACAGTTCCCCCCTCCCTCGCCGGCAGGAACGATATCACACTGCATACACACTACATACATACGACGGACATGCTCCCAAGCATGCTAGCAGTCGAGGAAGCACCTGAGAAGCAGCACTAAGCAAGCAGCTGTTCCGAGTCGAGGAAGCACATGCGAAAAAGTACGGGGTGAAATGCCCTGCGCCCGACGAATAAGACAAAAAGGGGATTTCTTTCTCTAGCTCTCTCTTTTCTTTTGCTTTATTTTATTGTTATTGTTATTTTTTATTTTTTTTCTTTCTTTCTTGAGATCTAGTTAATCGAATCGAATCGAATCAGAAAAGTCCTTAGATGTCCGCGGGCAGGGTTTTAATTTGCGTGGCTGCAGCCCTTCAAGGTCGTTAACTCCACTGTCACTGTTAATCACAATCACCAGCAGCACTGGCTGGCTGGCCAGAACATCTCATCGTGAGTGCGGTCCAATCCGATGATGTCTTTTTATCGTCACTTATCTTTCTCCTGCTCCCACCGGACTTATCTATGCATCTATCTATCTCTGACCTTTTTGTTTTGATTTGCGGGAACTTAGATATAACATAACCACGTACTTTACTTGCTTGCCCTTTCGCAGCCAAAGTGGCTGGCCCGAGATAGAGAGCGCTGTTCGTCGTCTGTTCTTTCCCTGCAATGCCAGCATCGCACTAGCACAGGCAAGCACTTCCCGACCTCTCTAAAAAAAAACCAAATAAACGTAAAAAATAATAACATAAAATAAAATAATAGAATAAAAATAAAAAATTAATAAAAACCCGACCAAAGAAGGAAAAGCCTGCTGGGGCTCCGGTTTCCTCTTTGTCCTCTTCCATCTCTATCTCTTCTCTTCCCCGCCTCCTCCATCAAACTACTCGAGGGGCTGCTCGACCTCTCCCCTCCTCCTGCCTTTTTTTTTTTTTTTTTTAAATTGCTTCCCTTTCTCCCTTCGCCTTTGTTGGATCATGAAGGGGAAATGTCCAAGCGCATGGCTTCTCCAGCTCCAACTCCTTGGCCTTGCATCCTCAACATCTCTCGCTGCGTTGATTAGTGGTTCCTCAAGCGAGCCCAGGCAGCCGACCGTTACCGTGGGCAGCTCTCTCGGTGTAACAACCTGCCCCTTCAGGACCGCAAACTATATCAATCACGGCCTGCCCCAGCAGTGTCTCAGGACCTCAAGGGTCGTCTCCGCCGCCGCTGACTTCGCAGCTCATGCTCTCAATGCCACGGCCAGGTCGAAGGCCTCTGATGCCGCTCCCAGGTCGCCATCAGCTAGCGTGGAGGAAGTTGGGCTGGCTACGACGACTTCAATAGATCTCGGCCAGAAGTTTGAAAGGCATATAACTCCTCCATCAGAGGATCTTCAGCCACCGACGACTGAGGACGCGGAGACACCGATTGATACCGCCACTTTCTTGTCCTTCGAGGAATGGAAGGAGCAGAACCTGGCCAAAGTCGGGCAGTCCGCCGAGAACTTTGGAGAACGGCCGCCCAAGGAAGCCAGGAGGAGGCCCGGGTCCGTGTCCAGCGCTTTGGACGCCTTGGGCGTCGACGACGAGATCGAGCTGAACTTTGGCAGCGAAGCCGACGAGCGCGGGCAGGATGAGACGAGCATCAGCGACGAGGCCAAGCCCAGCGAGACCGTTGAGCCCACCAAGCACATCAGATCGAAGGATGCCGGCAAAACCTGCAAGGAACGTTTCAACTATGCATCCTTCGATTGTGCCGCTACGGTCCACAAGACCAACCCGGAGAGCAAAGGCGCCTCGGCCATCCTCGTCGAGAACAAGGACAGCTACATGCTGAACAAGTGCGGTGCCAAGAACAAGTTTATCATCGTCGAGCTCTGCGATGACATCCTCGTCGACACCGTCGTGCTCGCGAATTACGAATTCTTCTCCAGCATGTTTCGCACCTTCCGGGTCAGCGTCAGCGACAGGTATCCCGTCAAGAGCGCCGGGTGGAAGGACCTCGGGCTCTTCGAGGCCAAGAACTCGAGAGAGATCCAGGCTTTCCTCGTCGAGAACCCGTTGATCTGGGCGAGGTACCTTCGCATTGAATTCCTCACCCACTACGGGAAGGAATTCTACTGCCCGATCAGTTTACTGAGAGTCCACGGTACGACCATGATGGAGGAATTTCGACATCAGGAGGAGTTGGCGAGGGGAGATATGGACGAAAGCGAAGAGATGGAGCCCGAAGCCGTCGCTGAGCCAATCGAGGAAGCGATCAAGGAAGAGCAGCAGGGATCTCGCGGAGCTGAGGGCTCCCCGTACATCGTCGTAGAGGAGTCCACCGCGCCGACCAGGGAGTATGCCCCTCCTGTCCAATCAACCGTATCACGACCGCCCGATTCCGTCGGCCCCGCTCTCGCAGACCCAACCGGGAAGCAGGACCACCCGGTCTCAGACGTCAGCCCTCCACCTATCATCGGCTCCGAGCATCGGGAGAAGGATATGAAGCCTAGTTCTCCCGCCGGCCAAAGCCCGCCTTCCACCCCCACACCCTCCTCGCGGAAGGATAAACAACGAAACTCATCACCTGAGACGGACCCCACCATCACTGGCGTTCCACCCTCCGAAAGGATATCTTCAAAGGCCGCTCAAAAATCTTCCAGATCAAGCACCAACGATGGTCACCAATCCTCTCACTCGAAAGAATCAGCGACACCTCGTAGCTCCAGCCAAACCGTCTCCGACGCACCTCGACCCCCATCTGCTGTTTCCTCGACGGCACCCAGTCCCACGACCCAAGAGAGCTTCTTCAAGACCATTCACAAACGGCTTCAGCTCCTCGAAGCGAACGCCACACTCTCTTTGCAGTATATAGAAGAGCAGAGTAAGCTCATGCGCGATACATTCAGCAGGATGGAGAGGCGGCAGTTCAACAAATCAGCATCTTATCTCGATCAACTCAACACCACCGTCTTTAAGGAACTCCGTGAATTTGTAAGTATTCCATATTCTGACCGAGAGGTGTAAATTTCTCACTAACCGAACACTCTGCAGCGTACGCAATACGACCAGCTTTGGCAGTCAACGGTGATTGCCCTGGACACCCAGAGAGAACTCTCTGAGAGGGAGATCCTCGCGATCAGTGCCCGTCTCACCATGCTCGCCGACGAAGTCGTCTTCCAAAAGCGCATGACGATAGCGCAGTCTTTCCTGATGATTGTGATAGTCTGTCTCATCGTTTTCAGCAAGACCCAACAGCTGGAACCCGGCCTCGTTCGCACCGTTTTCTCAGGCCGAAGCCAAGATCACCTCGGCCTAGAATCGCCGCCCACATCGCCCTCGCCTCCGCGTAACAGACCAAAGTCCGGAAGAGCGGCGAGTAACAAGAGGCGGCTGAGGGAGTACGCCGCTCACCGACGACGGGACTCGAGTGATCTGGATATCTCGCATGTTCCGACTCTGAAGCGGAATCCGATCCCTGCTCAGTTTTATAGAGGGTCTATGAATGTGTCCGTGGATAGTATTTCGGATGTTCTGATGGATGATGACGGGAGTATGGTTTCGCCACCGCTCCTGCCGCAAGTGACGCAGAGCTCACCGGCGACACCCAGCGGGTTGAGAGCTGTAAAGGACAGAGAGTGGGTTTCCTCAGCGAGTGATGGGGAGTATACGACCCAAGGTGCAAGAGCGAGTTGGCGGCCGACAAGCCCGTTGTCGAAGGTCAGCGGGGCAGAAGATGAAGAAGAGGAGGAAGATGATGATGAGGAAGAGGGCCAAGTTCCGGATACGGATAGAGCCACACCGGCGAGCGACAGAAGAATTAGCCACCCGTACCTGGGGAATCATTTTAACGACTCGGACGGGGCTATCGAATCATATTTTCTGTGAAACGACGTGACGACAAAGAAAAACAAAAAGCAACTGTTGATGACTTGCTAGCTATTGCAGATTTAGCGGATTTTTTTCTTTTTCTTATTATTTTCATTTTTATATTGTTTTATATCATTTTGATACTCTCGCTAACAGTATGTTCAAAGCGGATTTTGTTTGTGCGGCATCATGAGGAGTTTCTTGATCTTGCAGTTTTATACTGATATCACTCTGTATCTTTTTCTTCTTCTTCATTTTTTCCCTCTTAGTTGATTGTTTTCGATGCATGCGAGCATACTTCAAGGCGTTTTTTTCTTTCTTTGTTTTTTTTTTGTTTTTATTGAAGCCTTCTTGTCCTTCTTTTGGAAGCCATATTAATTTGAATATCTAATCAGGAATAGCTGTTGATGTCTTTAAAATATCAATTGACCTTGTGATCCTACTACTCTTGCTTGATGTCGCTGATATTGATTTCATTATAAGTAGTATTATGGTGGTTGTAAATTACTATGCGTTGGCTGGGGTGTTCACCCGACCTCGCGTCCAGACCAAGCTAAGCTACCACGACTAACTTCACGACCAACCTCACGACCAAATCTCAACCAACCAAACATACGAAACCACACCAAACGGATAATAGAAAAAAGAAGTAGCAAGTGGAAAAATAAAATAAAATAAAGAAGAAAGAAGAAAAAGAGGAGGAAGGGAAAAAATGAGCAGAACGATCGAAAAGACCCTCACGATGCTGCTGCCCACGGCCACCGGCGGCATACCGCGCGAACTCATCGACACCACGACCTCCCTGATCGCGCAGTCGCGCCACAAGCTGTCGAACCTGAAACAAGCTGAAGAACCGGCGCGGGAGATGCTGTGCGCGCATTTGGCGTGCGAGAGGTACATTTCTTTTTCTTTTTTCTCATTCTTTTAATCCTACCCTTTAAATGTTGGATTTAATATTCTCGTTGGGGGGTTTGTGGGGGGGTTTTATATATAAAAAGTATGTGTATATATTGACGAGGTGATCGCGGTAGGACGGCAGGTTAAGGACCAAACTCGACCTCCCCGTGTTACCGGACCGTCCGCCGGCCCCGGTGCCTCCGAAGCTGTACCGGACGCTTTACAAACAATTTTCGGAGACGTTAGCGATCAGCTCGACTTCTCGGACGTCCTCTGCTACCACCACTACTACTACTACTGCTAATGCTAATGCTACGGCATCGAAGGTGCGGAGCGATGGTGCGGTGAAGAGAACACCGGGGAGACCACCCAAAGCGAAATCGGCGTTTATAAGGAACATGAACACGCAGACGCAAGCGGCCGCGGCGAAGGGTAGTGGGAAGGATAAACATATCGAAGAGTACATCCCGCTTATAAACCAGCTCTGTGACAACGGCGATGATGGCGATGAGAATAAGCCGGCGATGATACGGCATGTGACGGCCGGGACGAGCTACATATTCTCGTCCGCGAAGTACAGGAATCTGACGGAGACGCCGTACACGCTCGTCGGGGTTGTTTACGTGGTCGTGGCGAAGGAGTTGATGATGGGTGAGAAGTTGGAGGGGGAGGTGGGGGAGGAGCGGAGGAAAGGGTGGTACGAGGGGATGATTGCGGAGGTTTATAAAGTTTTGAAGAAAGGTGGGTGGGTGAAGGGGAGGGAGGCGGCGTGGAAGGAGGAGTTTAATGAGGTTTTGGCGGAGGTGATGGGGGAGGATATGAGAGAGACGAGGTGGTTTATGGACTTGACTAGCGGGAAGGGGGCGGACGTGGAAGTTGAGGAGGAAGAGGGAGAGGAGGAGGGGGAAGAAGTGGAAGAGGGTGAGAAGGTGAAGGGGAAGAGGAAGGCTGCGGATGCGGGTATGGAGAGCGGGGTTGGTTCCATGGTGAGTATTTTCCTCGCGATGTAGGATTTGAGTTTGGACTAATATGGTACGGTGCAGATGCAGGACAGATTGGATTTCCTGAGCGACAAGCGGAGGAGGGCGTTCGGTGAGTGGAAGGCGGACGCGTTACGTCGGATCGCCCAGCTCGAGGCCTGAATTGCCCGCTCACACTTGGGATGACCGGGGATGTTACCCGTCGAATCTATATTTTATAATATTGAAAATAGCCTGGTATATGATGGGTTTGGATCGGCTTTGGTTGTTCTATCGGGTGTATCTGGGAGCTGCGGGGTTCTTTCTAATTCCATCTCTGAAGTCGGTGCAGCGCTGTTCGGTGGGAATCCCACGTTCCTGCGATATAAAGGCAGGAAACTGATGTCGGCTCTCTGGGGCATTCCTATGGTACTATGTGTGCAGACCTATTTATCAAAGCTCTTCTGTAATTCATGGTCCATAAGATCACTAAATTTCTAGAAGTATTTGAAAAGAGATTTTGGAGGCGTAATTTACTAGAGCTGCAGAGGGCGCCATTCGATATTTGAAGAAAAAAAGTTTCGCGTTATTGAGATTATAAGCGTTATAGACAAGTGGAGATATCTTGCTATGATCTGGGCTCCTCATCTTGTTTTGGGTAAGTGGAACTGTTGACAAGTTCAAATCGTTTATGGATTGTGATTAATATTACCAGCCCCGATGAGTTCGGACTCAATATATATCCCGGTGGATTATATTGGCAGGAAATATTCCCTTCGGACCCGGACTGAGTCTATAATACAATTTCGAGCCTATTGATATCTGAATTTTCTGCGTTGTGGCCCGGAAATCCAACAGAGCAGATGAATTTGGGCAGCGCTTGCTTACTTCCCCATCACGGGAACAATCACGGGAACAATCACGGGGAACCACCGTAAGATCTCAACTTTCGTACTCTTTCTCCCCCAAGATCCGTATGTATTCCTCGCAGCGGAAGATTTTGCTCTGAACGATCTCTAACGGGTAAAATATATTAATAGTCTCGAAGAAAACCCAAAAAAATGAATTCTTCGGCGCAAGAAAGCTTCGAGGGCGGGTCCAGCGCCACCAACAACGCCGGCGGCCGCCCAAAGCTCGAACACCTCCAGTCGCACTTCTCACACATCGCACCCCACCTCAAAGCGCACCTTACCGACCGCCAGGCGAACCCGATCCTGTCGACCTCGGAACCGACGTCCGGCTACCTCGCCCCGCTGTCGGAGGCCTTCGTGAACGCTTACGAAACCGGCTCGCGCATGGGATTGGGCATGCCGGTTCGGGTCACCCTCTCCACGACCGAATCCTCCCTCGTGGTGTTGCAGTCCGCGCCTACCTCCGGACATCAGCAGCAGCAGCAGCCGGAGGCGTCGGTGGCTCGACAGCCGCCACCGGTCAGTCCCATGTTGACGTCGGAGAACGGGCCGGATACGTCCAAGATGCTGGTCAGCACTGTCATCGCGCCGGCGGGGGAGTTGGCGGAGGCGAGGGTGGCCATATGGGCTATTGAGGATGTTGCTAGGAGGCTGCAAACCAGCGTGGAGAAGTAAACCTTTTTCTTCTTCTTCTTCTGCTGGTTTTTATCACCGGGGGGGGGGTTTAATCAAGACTGAAGGCGAGATAGGGGGGATTTACTAGGGGAAGGTGGTTTTAAAGAGCGTAGAATTTATCATTTAGGTGGGCGTAGCATAGCGAGGCGTTCAATTCATCATGCTTATCCTTTATATCAAATACACTAAGACGACCTACAATTCCATCCTATACCGAAATAATAACTGTTCACGCAGTTCTCTGTAGATATCGTAATGGATTCTAGCTTTTGAGGTAACGACTCGGTGAAGGAGACAAGGCGTCTAGGCTTATACATAAAACTGATGAATTTTGGTATCTTTGCCATCGGGCTTTGGACTTTGAGATCCAAGGTTGAACTTGAACGTACATAATATAGATCGGAGAAACCCAGATTAAGAGAGAGAGGCGACTGGGAATTCGAAAGGCATGAAGGCCAATTGCAAGCTAGAAGATGCGTATAACATGAGCTATGATATAAATGCGGGGCGACTCTTGTCGCTATAATTCAAGCGGGACTATTACAAAGCTGAAATGATAGTATACGACTTTCAGAATCCCGCTTTTAAGATATTGGCAGCACCATTTCCGTGGCGATTGTCAAAAAAGCTGGTAGGTTTATCTGAAATATCTAGTCTTAAGATCTTCTTGAGTATGTTAGTATATCCCGAGTATTCATGATCACTATTATCGAGAAACTTCGGCTTACCACGACTAGGACTAGGATCTGTTTTGTGCAGTCGGTGTACGTACGGTTGAGCAAGCGATTAATAGCTCCTAGGTGGAGATCCTAGACTAGCGCGGAGCCTGTGCTATGGAAGAAAGGATTCTGCTGAAGCACATCTGTATAACGAATGCCCCGCGGGGGGTCATAATATAGTAATATTGATCACAGCGGGTTCTCCATATCGTCTCAATTGATGCGATCGTTGGCAGATATAGATCGTTTATTTTAGCTGTATTGATGTATAATATCTCAACAGAAATACATATTATATGAGTTTTGAGCATGCACTAGTGACAAGATTTGTTGCATTTATTGTGTTGGCCGGGTAGGTATCCTATTTAATAGCGCTTAGCTCGTTTAACCATCTCGTTTAGCCATCTCGTTTCCACCTTCCCTCTCATCTCCACATCACCAAAATTATCTCGCTTAAACTTCCCAGGCTCAGAAGAACCTGCAAGGCACGGTTTCACACCATGGCGCTGCCTTCTAGCCGAATTGCTGCTCCAGGATTGGTCCCAAACCTTCCAGCTTCTGCTGCTGCTACTGCCGTTGCTTTCCCTTCTCAACCTCCCCCTCCACATCAACCTATTTCTATATATTCATCTCATAACCTACCTGTCCACCTCCTTGCTGATAGTAGACTGGCCCAGGGGCAGTCTATTGCTAATTCTCCAGCTTATAACCCCTCCCTACCTGTTCAATCACAAGAATCTGGTATCCCTGTCCAAGAACCACGACTTCCAGGTCAGAATATCAACCGAGGTTCCGAAGATCGGGAAAGCCGTAACTGGGAAGGCTCAGAGATCACCGACGTCTCGGACACTAACAGTTCTGCCACTCTTGGAGTATCGGATGTTGCATCGGTATCAGGAAGCAGCGACACCGCCGTCAATCCGATTCCAGAGTACCCTATCCTCCTACCGGTCGATCACCCACTCTTCGATCCGTTTGTCCACGATACCATCCTATGGCCAAGATTAGATGTGCTTGAGGAGTGGGAGGAAGAGCGGATCCAGCTTGAGATAGAAGAGACTCTCGGCGCTGGGAACTTTCACAACGGAGTCGCAGGACCCTACCGCCGTCAGAGCATTCCTAGGCCTGCTGGTCAGCATATCCTAGAACAAAGAGTCCCAGCTGGCCGTCCCTTTGTTACCGTTCAGCAGTCTGAGGCCGGTATTGTTCCAGAACTTCGAACGGCACAGGACCTTAGAAGAGCGGAGCACCATCAGCACCCACCGTCTCAGGTTCCCCAAAGACAACCAGTTGTTCGTGATCAAAGAAACGATCGCGTTGGCCAACAGCTGTTTCTTTCAGCTCAACACTGCCCCATCGGACAACATCAGCTTTCTCTTAGACAACCGGATTCTGTGCCTGGAGGGCAGCAAGAGCGGGTCCAGGAACCCAGGCGTCTCCCGAGTGTTGAAGAGCTTTTCCAACGAGGCTTTGACATCGGGTTATCGCAACAGCAGCCTCCTGCTCCGGTCCCTCGAGCCTCACGACCACAACTTGGGTCTCCAATCCGATTCGACAACGCCCTGACAAGAGAAGCAATCTCCAGTCGAGATTTTAATCGATCTGTCACCACCAGGCGCACTATAGAAAGACTTGAAAGGACATTGCCTTGGATCGATTCGGACTCGGTCGATAGAGTTGTTGAGTTTGAGCTGCACATGAAAGTTGTTGAGTGGGAAGCAATGCGAAACAAGGCCTTTGTATATGAACAGGAGATCACTAGGCTCCTTGAGCTTCGGGATGCTGGCGATGGCGCCCTTGAGCGTGAGCTCGACGAAAGAACCGTCGGGCTACGCAACGCAGTTGAGGAGATGATATTTCAAGATATTGAATATTGTCACAACAACGAGATCCCGGGCAAATGCTGGTTGATGCATCACAAGATCATCCTCCGTTATTCCAAGGCAATTGCAGCTGTAAGAACCCCTTCAACCTGAATCCTCGCAAAATGATAACAAGGCTAATATTTAATATAGTTGAAGAAGGATGGCAAGCGACCGGTTGAACTCCGAAAGATGTTTGCCTATTTCACAAAATTCATCAAGCTATCAAGCAAGTTTTATCGCGCTCTCATACAACGGTTGATTTCACACTACGGTGTTCACAACCTGAAGTTTGTTGCGGTTGAATTCAAATTTGAGAGTGAGATTGCCCGCAACCCCCTGTGGATTCCCAAGTACTAACTTGTGAGCAGTCGATACATCGGATCAGGAAAGGGACTATCCATCTCAAATTCAGAATTTTGCGACTTTGATCTGCTATGAGAGCCTCTTGCATCTGGGAGATCTCTCACGATACCGTGAGAACTACGGAGAGCCAAACCCACGTAATCCGGACTCGAAGAACTGGGGTCCTGCGAAGGGCTACTACACTCTTGCTCGAAAAGTCCTTCCAGCTCACCCTAAGGCATTCAATCAGCTGGCAGTTCTCGCTCAATACGAGCAAAGCCATTTCACCGCCATCTACTATCTATACCGTTCGCTGCTCGCAGAAGAGCCAGATGAGGCGACCCATGAGACGACACTCGGGAACTTGAAGATCTGTTTCGTCAAAATTTTGAAGGACCATGCATCGTTGGACGGCGCCACCTCAGATGAAATAACGTCAATGTTCAGTCGCTACCATGCCCACTGTTTCTTGAGCCTTGAGTAAGTTCAAATCGCCATCATATCATATGAGTGACTTCTGACATTATTTTAGCGCCTCTGAGTACGAGAGCTTGAAAAGCGATCTGCTGAACCAGATCACCCTTGCGGTCAAAGAACGTGCTGTTCCGACGGTCATTTTGAACCGCATGATTCTCATCAATATCGCCGCAGAACATTTAGCTTTGAGCAGAGATAGAGGTATGTTTTCTCCCCGAATATTTGAGACCAAGGTAAATCCTAACGCCACCGTGTGTTCAGCAACTTTAAGTTCTCCCAAAGTAGTCACATTCCTTCGTTTCAACATCGAAACTTTTACATCCATTTTGATGGTTCTCCAACAAGAGCTGGATGGAACGTCACAGGATTCAAGGGAGGACGTTGCGGACTTGGTTTCTGCGGTAACACGCAGAATGCTACCTAGCTTGCGACTTTATTCAGCCTGGCTGCTGATTAGCCATCATATCCTCGTTAATGAGACAAACGATATGTCTCTTAACGTTCAGGTCAAACAGCTGTGGCAGACGTATGCAACAACCCTCTCCTTGCTGCAGTCCACATTTCCAATGAGCACGTTGTCACAATCTCCGTATCTGCTCGAGGAAGACGATGACATCGCCGGCTTCAAGCCTTTGATGGACACTTCAGAGTCCCGTCGTCTGGGCAAAGAGATAGCAAGAGTTCAAGAACGCGACCATCCCAACAAAGAATCTCTTGCTCGAATTCTCTATCTCTTGGAGGACGGGATAGAGCTATGCACGGCAGGAGTGAGTATTAAAGATTTTTATGTTGATGTTTCCAGGTCAGGCTAATGTTTGATATCGCAGAACGTCCCTATTGACGTGAAGAATAATACTTTCGCATTTCAAGATGGGATCATATCCACGGATTCCAATACAGGCAATACGGTGTATCCAACCATCACCTTGCGGGACATTCCCGTCACCGGGGGACTAAGAGCGACATCCACAGCCAGTCGTCTTGGTCAGGCCAACCCGATGGGATCCGTTATTTCCGAGCCTGCTTCTACCACTCTGACTAATAAGATGAATGCTATGGTGGACGACCTCGTTGGATCGTCGCACTCCCGAGAAGACTCCGACGATGAAGAGGAGGTTATTGTCTTCAAAGGACGCCGTTCGTTCTACCCGCCCATGGCGTCGAACCCAAAAGCTTCTTTATCCACTCCAGCCATCAATAACGCGACAATCACTGCTAAGAGCCCGATGGTTGCCCAAGCTTTCTTTCAACCCATGGGTGGCTCTTCCTCTGCCAGTCTCGGTGGTACCATCGGACCCTCATCGGGCAAGGGAAAGGCCCCGATTCCGTCTAATTACATGAATCCTTACACGGAAACCATCACAGCTAGCGCTAGTCGATCGTCAAAGTCCCCAGCCTCGCTCCTAACTGCAAGTGATCTCGTCTCTTATGTCCAAAGTTATGCATCAAGAATGACGATTTCCCAACCTTCCTCGAGTCCTGCGACCGGGCAACCCGGGTCTTCTAATATGTCTGTGCCTCAGTCGGGCCCAGCCGATGCTGTGACCCCGAAGCTATCCTCTGCGTCCTTAGAGCGGTCGAATCAGACCCGAACCCCCCCACTGAATCCCAATCCACCTTACTTTGATAGCGGTACATCCGCATCGTCCTTTAACACCATGGGCTCCAATTATGTTCAGCGCGTCCAACATCAGCCTAGTAATCCCGAGGTCCATGATGCCAACGTCTACTTCCGGACTGGACAGAGACAGCATTCTATGGCCCGTGATAATGCCCGTGCACCACCATCGCGTCAAGATCAATACAACTACTATCATCATTGAAGTATCTCGATGCCATTGCAGTTGTCTTTGCTCAACCTTTCCGTCTTTCCATTTTGATATTTTTTTCCCGTGGTAATCATAGAGCTTTTATACCCTGTCGCATAGCAATCGGTGTTTTCTTCTACTATTATTATATTATTGCAAAAAACGTTGCGGCTTTTTCCCTTGTCAAGCTGGCTCTGAACCGATTCATTCATGAAGATGAAATCTGAGGCCTTTCATTGTTTGCCTCTATATATGCACCACGACCCCGACATCATAACACCTCTGATACTTTCTACAAATCACTTCTTTGATAGGAATTATCTCTGAGGTTTCCTGTCTTCTATCCTTCCTCAACGAAGCCCTCTACTTTCCCCTTTTTCTTTCTGCCTCTCACTTTGAGAGTTGCGCAAATGAGATGAACAAGCTGTTAATCATCAACGGAAGGTATATTTATATAGACCTGCAGCTGTAGCTCCTACAATTATAATGGGATCACGATAAAAACTTAAAGGTTCACAATCATATAAATGTCTGTCATATCAAGATATGAGCTTTGGTTGCAATTATTCTAAATCTCTGGTCATAATTGCTATTATACGCTCGTCAATTGAATCATATTTTTTAATTTTAGTTAAAGAAAACGCCGGCCGTGATAGTATTACACTTTTTTTTTCTTTCTCCCATCCCGTAATCCAAAAAGTCAGTTGAATGCCCTTATTCAGAAGAAAAATTTTCTATCATAACGCCGGTTTTTCTTGTCGTTTTTGCTTGCCTTTTTTTTATTTGTTTCCCCGCTTTTAAATTTTATTTCAGCTGATATATTCCTTCCATTCGCTCCATCCGCTTATTTTTGACATTATGCTAACTTGTTGAAGAAATATCAAATGTCTTTTGTGTGTTTTATGACCGCCGTAGGTCAGACCTGAATAGTAGTGGTCTAGTAGGTAGGAGTGTAGCTCTTCTTTGGTTGCGGGTAGCTGTTGATTGGTGTTAGCATCATATCGCTGGCCGGAAAATATGGATGTTTGTGAACATACCTTGGTCCGAGCTGTCTGACGTTCCAGCTGGCCAACCACTGTGCCATGTCGATGCATTCTCTCAAGTCCTTTCCGGAGACGAGGCCGGCTAGGAAACCACCGGCGAAGGCATCACTATATATCCACTGAGTCAGCACATCTATTCTTTTTTTTAAAAAAAGTCGTGAAAGGTCCTTACCCGGCGCCGTTGGTATCAACGATATCCTTCTCCTCAACCGCATGGACCTCAAACTCTTGAACCTCCTCCTCATCTTGGGTGGCAACAATGGTCGGCAGGGTACCCTGAGTGATGATGACCACCCTCTTGCGCTTGGTGTTCTCCTTCGGAAGATTGGCGAGGTGCTGAGCGATCTTTTTGACATCTTTGGTTTCGAGCCCGTTGGCCTCGGCGTACGCCTCCGCTTCGGTCTCGTTACCGATCAAGTAATCCCAGTATTTGGAGGTGGAAGCCAACTGGTCCTTGAAGAACTGGGCGACAAAGGGGGCGGAGATGTTCATGACGAAGGGCTTGTCCTTGCTCGCGGCCTCCTCCGCTAACGCCAAGACGGCGGGGACGCAGACGGTCAGATGGTAGCCCCCGACGTAGTAGTACTCGGCTTCCTCGACCAGCTTCCAGATCTCGGGGGACTTGAGATGGTCGAGTTTGTAGTGGTTCGCGGCGCCGAGGTCGGTGCACATTGACCGGTTGTGGCCTGTGATGATGACGCCGCACCGGCCCGTGGGGACGGATTCGTCGATGCGGTATTCGACGCGGAGACCTTCATCGTCGCAGACCTGCTTCAGGCGTTTGCCGTAGTCGTCGTTGCCGATGCAGCCGATGTACAGGACCGAGTCGGCGGGGAGGATGTACTGTTATAATTGCAAAAAAAAAAAAAAAAAAATTATACAGTTAGTTATCCATATATAGGAAATTAAGGTCGACTAATAGATGTTATAAAAAGGGGTGTACTAACTTGAGCGCCACGAGCGGTGTTCTGGGCAGCTCCGCCGGCGACGAATTTTGCATCGTAGTTCTTGACGAGGTCGTCGTAGAGCTCGAGATGGTTTGTGTTTGGGTCAGCGAGGATGGCATCGTTGGCCTTGAGGTTGTACTTTTGCAAAAGTTCCTCGGTTCTGTATAATTTTTAATTTTTGGAATGTCAATTGATGTTTTTATGCAACTTATTTCAAGCTTCAGAGTGGCGGGGTGGGGAAGTTGATGTACCCGTTGGCCTGGATGTCTAGTTTGGCGTTAGTCAATTGACGTAAACGATATCAACTGAGACGGGGGGTTTTTTACAAACCGAGAAGTGGATTCTCCAAGCAGAGGAGGGAGAAGTTCTTAACCATTTTGACGGTCTTTTGTAAGGAAAAAACTGACGTTGGAACGGAGGTATTGGCGATGTTAAAGGAATACGTCAACTGTTGGAGAATTGGAGTTTTTGCGATTTCGGTGGGAGAATTACTTTGAAGAGAGGGGCCGCGCCAAACAGAAAAAAAGACAAAGTGGAGAGCTCCAGCCTAAGCGGTGGCACTAACTTCAAACGGGGAGGACAACAGCAAGGGAGAACGCAGATATCGGGAAGAAACGAAAAAGGGAGAAAAGGAATCAGGGAAAGCAAATGGGATATCATATTCGTTAAATCTAGTTCACACATCATTGCGCCCGCACAGAAGTAAAGCAAAAAACTGAATAAGCCGACGTCAGATTCCACATTCATCGCAGCTCAATTGCCGGAAATACCCGCTTGCCATAGAATCCATAGCCCAGTATGGATCGAACATCCACGTTATCGATCTTAGACCCCCAAAGCTTTAATACAATGTACTTGCAGTATCTGTGAATGAAGCTTGTTAGTAAACGCACCCTGTTTTTCACAGTCAGATATTGGGTCGTGGGGTATCACCTTGGAGGGTCGAAAACAATGAAAGTCTTGTTGTCCCGCAGTTGAAAGCGCATATACGCCTCTCCACGGCTGGCACCGTCGCTTTGCACACAGTCTCCTTCTGCCTCTGCCTCTTCCTCTCTTCTGCGCCTGCGCCTTCGCCTTTCTTCCGTTCTGTTTCTCTCAAGCCATCTTCTCAGTTCAAATTCCGAGGATTCCTCATCCGTGGGCTCTCCATCTTCCTCGGCTTCTTCTTCCCCTATGCTGTTATCGTAAGGGCAGTCGTGCTGGTTTCCAGATTCGCCGTCGTTATAATTCTCTGTACTAGAAGCTCCGGGAAGTCTGCGGCTTCCTAGCGGAGGCCATGGTATGGATCCCGCAGTAGTTGCTGGCGTGATGGTCTCGTCGTCTCCATCGCTTTCTCCCTGCAGAGCAGTCTCATCCAAAGGCTCTTCCCCATCGCTCTCCCCTAGATGACCTCCTTCCTCCACATCATGTTCCTCGTCTTCACCGCCGTCCTCCTCTTCATCCTCATCTTTGTCATCATCATCCTCTTCTCCTCTATACCCAGCCACAACATCAAATTCCGTCAACCTCTCGCCATCGCCATATTCCTCAGTTTCTTCTTCCTCCTGTTCTTCCCGCCTAGCATACCTATCTCGCATTCTTAGGTAACCCAAATCCGCCACATCTTCATCCTCCTCCTCCTCCTCCATCATCATCTCCAAATCTCTCCTTCGCGTCTTCTTCTTCAGCGGCACCATTCGTCCATAACCAGCGATCTTCTCTACCACATGATTGAAATCCTCATCCGTGATTGCGATCACCCCCTCGGACACCGGACTTGTAAACCCATGCGACGGCGCCTTGATCTCCAGATATTCAAGCGTAAACGGCTCCTTCGTCTCATGCTGCAGGACTATATTACAGCTGTATCGTTCGGTACAGTAAACTATCAAGTTTTCATGAGATTAGCAAAAAGCCTATCCCCATCCATCCACCGCACACATGGGGGAAAAAAACACCTGCGATTCGTGGGAGAACAACATACCATTATCGTCGTCAGCCAGCATATTCTCAACCTTATAATCCTTGGCTTCATAAGTTCCACCGTCGCAGTACGCCAGCGATAATTTCATCAACTTGTTACCCGCCTGAGGACGCGAGTAATCTTCGATTTTGCGCCTCTTAGGCGGTTGGAAGGAGAACGGACAATCCGGATCGAATGATGAAGCGAACAGACTTCTTCGTCGAGAAGTAAACGACGGTGTGAATATACGACGGTGATGAGGTGCCATGAGGCTGCGGCTTATAGAAGCGACAAGGCTGCTGCTGTTTTCGTTGGAAGAAGGCGACGGGAGGATACTATCGAGCGGATCGCCGGTTTCGATCAGGGAGCGCCGGGGACGGTTACGGAAGGGTCGCCGCCGCGGGGTGTAGATGGGTGGAGTGTAGTCCATGGTTCTTCCAGCGATGAAACGTATATACCTTGCGAAAACCCGATGGAGAGTTTCCTGTGGTTATTGTTGGAAGTTGGAGAGTTTGTCGATGACAGCGAGGATGGATGATAGGATGAAGGATGAGGAAGGCTACTTTTAGAGATCCTTCGGTGGTTGTGGTTGGAAGCGGTGATGGGCGGTTGGTTGTGTTGTGATTGTCTCGGGATGTGTTGCGCTGAGGTTGTTTGAGCGCGTCTTCCACAGTTATGATCTCGGCTGGGGACTTCAACCTCAACTCCAACCAGCCCCAACTTCACTCTAATTATATAAGTACTTCGTAGATATACACGAGAACGATGGTGCAGGAACGTAAATAGTATCATCCGGATCGCTTGCATCTGATGCGAAAGAACACCACCAACTTATTCCGGGAATACACTCCTTGTCCGCCTATTCTTGCCCAATCTCGAATATCAGATTTATATATATCTCTGGTGATTTCTTTGATCTTATCGTAAACCTGGAACTATAGATATCACATGAAACGGAAACGGCTTCTAGAAACAAATGAGCGAAACGTGATACGCGAAGGTCTAGCGCGCTTTATTAAGTACATGACCCCAGGGGACTGCCACGAGGGGATGGTCAAACTGCATCGATCATATGCTTTATATAGGATTCCGAAAGTGGATCCGAGAACAGAAATACACCGCATGCATGAACATGAAACGCTTCACCGACGACACTCTTTTGGATTGGCTTATGACATTAACACTCAGTGCACTGTTGTATTGGTACTATCTGAAGCATACACAACAGTTTGTAGGAAATAAGTCGTTTTCTTATATTACACTCAGGCATCTTTACCCTTCGATCGATAGTATGTAACTATCCTCTTTGTTTTGTATAAACCCTCAAATTAACGCCATTTGTCGCGCATATGTGTCTATGCATATGCAGCATGCACATGAACTGGAATGCAACTGAGAGAGAGTCGCAAGACGAAAGCAACAATGGAAGAACCTCCCGATTACGCCCCCGTTAAAGCAATATTTAAAACACTTCAAGACCGGAATATCAAAATACCCTTTTTTTTGTAAGCATCCTGATATTATGTGTAGGAGGTAATTAGTCAGTGATGCCCTAATCCTCGTCCTCTTGCGGCCTCAAACAATAAATCGGCGCACTGGTGACATCTCCGTCGTACACCATAAAGTTCTGTAACGGTTGCTCCCTCTTGCCTAGAAAGTTAATAACACCCTGAGCGAGCATCCCTCCTAATATCGCAGCCACGGGCGACAACTCCGTCCCTACGCTGTCCAAAAACGAGATTGCGAAAGAAGGATCGACATTCTCGAGCGGTAGTGATAGCGTATTTCGCGCTTCGTGCATGTTTCCCATGAAGTGTTTCGTATCCTCTTTATGCTCAGAGGGATCCGGTAGTCTTCCGTATGCCTCTTGGAACTTCCACAATCCTGTAAAAACACACAAATACATCAGCGATTCTCCCTATGTTTGGAATCTACCAGCTCGCATATGATCACTCACCGAGTACCGCCGGAAGGACAGGGGAAACCGCTCTACGCTTCCTAGGCCTCCAGGTCTTATCAATTTGTGAAACCACGACCTCGTCCAACGGACAGTAAACCTCTTCTTTAGTCACGAATTCTGTGAATTTCCCCCCCGACTCCTTTTTTGTTGTAGCGCTGACGATACTCCTCGTTCGTGTTTCGCTGCCAATTTTCGTTTCGACATTTGACTTCTCCCGCTCACTGAAATAGGTACTTATCAGCGCTCGCCCTGTCGGTCAGTTGAAGGAGAGGGCATGGTACTCACATCACGAACTGGTGCTTTATCAGATCCGCAAAAACGTATCCATAAAGTCCAAAGCATGACCCTGCATAAAAAGCAACCCCAACTTCCCGACACGCTTTATTGATCGATGACTATCCCCAAATAATCCAACGAGTCAGTACGAGCCCTGAATCAATGATACTAAACCGAGCGAACCATACCAGAGTCCCAAAACTGGCTTCAGTCGCAATCACCACCGAAAACTGTGCAAAGAACTCCGCCCCTCTCTTCTCAATACCCGC
Source organism: Arthrobotrys iridis (assembly GCA_036971165.1). NCBI lineage: Eukaryota > Fungi > Ascomycota > Orbiliomycetes > Orbiliales > Orbiliaceae > Arthrobotrys > Arthrobotrys iridis. The sequence goes on along the minus strand of JAJTTS010000002.1, from coordinate 2,849,296 downwards.
CTCCGTATCAGTCGTAACCTTGACCCTCGGATTCAGCCTTTGTAACGCCGGTGCCGCTGCTTGTGCTCTCTAAATTTGATGCCATTAGCTAAACAAAACAAAAAAAAAAGAAACACTTTCTTTACACCACCCAAGCTAGAAAAACTCACATTAAGCCCAACCGAATCATCATCGACAAAAAACTGCGCTCCCAGATCTTCTTCCGTCACAGTTTCGGTATCGTGAACCGTAATCGCCCCGATACCCGCCAATACCAGGTTCTTTGCGATTTCGTTGCCTAGAGCTTTAATCGTGACCAGGAGTATATGCGCGTTGCGCATTCTACGGGGTTTCATCCATCCAAAATCCGTCAGTAGATAGCACACACCACACTTTTTCGAATTGATGTTTCAAAAAACGAACGGAGAGAAATACCTAGCTTGGGCATCCATACCCCATAATCTGATCTGTCGGTCGTAAAGCGCGACTTCCTCTATACTGCCACTTTAGCTTTTCTTCTTCCCTCAAAACGTATCGCGCGCGCGTGTGCGCAGCTTCAATTTTTGTGCGTACCGGCTGAGATCCCATCGGCGACGGGCTGTTGCTGGACAGCGGTATCGCCGTTTTCAATGATGCCTTCCATTGTCGATGACATTATCTCCGCCGTAGTGAAAAATTATATGGCCGGTGGATCCGAGGTGTCGTGATGGAATGGCTTTGGGTAGTGATGATGATGATGCACGAATGAATGGGTCTAGTGGGTGGATAGGATGCAGCTCGGTTGAGACCGGGAGGGAGCTAAGCTTTCCCACAATGGCAAGGGTATTCCAAGCTACCCTGTGCCATGGTCGGAGTCCCTCCAAGCCAGAGGACCAGCCATCACCCAACCTCACAGTCGCACATCAAAATTTTGGCTAAATTGCTTTCTCCCGTTCATTGCATCTAACTAAGGAAAAAACTAGCTTTTGATACCACAAAATGATGTTTATACATACATTCCGCCACATCGTGGTCGGAACAAGGGAGTGGAACGAAGAAAAAGAACTGAGGGCTCTCTAGAAGTGAACAAAAACGAGGTTGAACTTGACGATGATGGTTTATCGGCAACATCGTAATAGTAGACTGGAAGGCAGCTGCATATTCAATGGTATAAGAAAGGCGCAAGAAAGGTAAGCAGGACGTCAAGCACAAACAAAGATGAATCGAGCGAGGTTCTCAGGAATGAATTTGTAAAAAAATGAGAAGCTTAAAGACGCCAATAGCACACCTCACCAGGCAGCTTAAAAAAGTGGGAGTAGACATAGAATAGAGGGCTCATTTAACGGCCGTGGCGTCTTGTAAACGTCTGTGGCATGAACACTTTGACATAGGGGTTCGAAAGGTTCAAAATGAAAAATAAAGAAAAGAAAAGAAAAGAAAAGAAAAGAAACCGCTGGTTCAGTGTAAACAAATTTCAGAAATAGAGTGCCTGCGCTGCTGAAAAGATTCTCGTATCAATAGGACCTTTAAATACTCCGCGTCATCTCGTGTGCTCGCTAGAAAGTAGGGGCTCCGACTAGGCTATTCCAATTGTTAGCGGAATCATATATTGTTGCGATATGCCTGATGATTACCTACCACCGATGAGTTCTGGGTCAAGGAGTGCTCCTAGGTCGCTTGGCTTCGTGCCAGACAGGCTACCATTAGTAGAAATATCGCGCTCTTGCTGGGCAATAGCTTGGGCGGAAACGATCTCAGTTAGGCGGCGAAGCTTAGGCAGTTGTAGCCCTGAAGCACAAAATAATTAGCTCGCGGTCCTAAACTCATAACAGCGGAGTTACTCACAAGATGGGAGATATGTCTCAAGAGCGGTGATCTGACGTGGTTCTGCGATTTCATACGGGCCGCTGTCGTCCATATCAACTGGAGCGAGGAGTAGGACCTCATTTTTGTCTGTGATAGCCCTCTTCTCGACAGCCTTCATGATCTCTCCGTTGATCGGTTGCTCGTAGTCTGCAACAAGGTACTGATTCAGCAGCTTTTGAATTTGTTGTGGCGACAGCCTACACCGCAGTTAGCTTGCTACCTCCTCGACAAAGTGCACCGCGCCTCAACTTACATCCAGCAAATATCCTGGATGATTTCAATGTCATTCAAGGTAGCCTTCTTAAGCTGAAGGAGTTTAGTCGCTTGCTGTACACAATCGAGTTAGTAATGTACTCCTTCCAGTACGGGTGTGACAATGGATTTTTTACCATAAGATGCTCAAGCTGCAATGTACCCTCTGGCATATCGTGGCTCTTGCACCACTCTTCAATACGGGTGATGTTATAATTGATCTGAAGGCCACGCTTCCAAGACAGGAAGTTTCGACGAAGAAGGAGGTCGTTGAAAGCGGTAACTCCGATAAGCTTCAAGAGCTCTGTCATAGCCTGAGCAACAATCGTATCCTCAAGGTAGTACGTCTTCATAGCTTTGTAAACTTTATTCATCAGGCTGAGGAGGTCGTCCATGCTAAAGGCCGGGGTGCTAGATGTCTGGAGAAGTTTATTCAAGAACCGATTGCCCTCGTTGGTGACAAAGCCAGGAAGAGACTGCGATTCGATGATAGCGGGAACAATCATCTTATAGAGTCTCTTCTTCAAGACTTTCATCCAGGTGTGGTAAATGTTAAATTCAAGACTCTCGAGGTCGTGCTTAACAACTTCGAGGAGCCTATCGTACTCAAAATCGTCGGACTTCTGAGCCTCGTACCAATCCTCGGCGAGGAAGACAAAGGAGAGCATCTCATGGACATTCGAGAGCCAGAAAGCTCCAAGATTGATGAGTTCTTCTCCATCGTGATGCTATTCTATGTTAGCGTCTTATTTTATTGTATCATAAATTTGTGCCACCATAACTTACCATGACTTCTTGCTGAATATTTTGCATGACGGTGGCCAAGAATCGCTCCGACTCCTTCACGAAACCGTTATGCCACATCTCGGAAGTGACAAGGTTAATAAGGTAAGCCGGGAACAGGACCTCCTTATCCTCAGGAGGATTCTGAGTGTTTGGCTCAGGAATCTTGAGATTCTGAATGAGACCGAAAGAAACCTCGTGATTGAGAGCATTCTCATCTTCAAGGATATGGGCGACGCTGGTCTCGGGACTCTCAAGCAAGGGAGTGAAATTGAAGCCGTCGGACCCACCAGAGCCATTTCGGCGGTGGCCTTGATTCGCAACTGTCATCGACTGTGGCCGAGGATCGTAGTTGCGAACTTGGCCATAAATATCTCGGGATGCGGGACCCGTAACTGCCACGCTCTGGCGTTGTGTGGGCTTGCGTCCTGCGACCATCTTGATTATTTCGGTCATACCACCGCCGCTCTTGGCTGGCGCCTCAGTCACGATTCCGGCTGGTGGCCTACTGCTCATTTCATCCTCCAACATTGTGATCTGTTGCTTGAGACCCAGGTTCTCGGTCTCTTGCTCTTTGAAGCGGCTGATAGTACGCTCAAGCTCGGCCTTAGACTTAGCGAGGTTCTCCCTAAGTGTTTTAGCATCTTCTTGAAGACGTCGACTATTTGCCTCAGACTCTTCATACTGTTTCAGAGCAGTCTTTAACTCTCCCTCTAAGATTGGCAAGCGCGCAGACAAGGCGTGATATTGGTTGACCTCGCCCTGTGCTTCCCTTTGGTTCTGCTCTGAAGCAGTAGCCTTGTTCCTCCACACTTTCAATTGACTCTCCAGGCTGTCGACTTGCGACTCTAGGGCCTTCTTCTCCTCTGTTCGCTTCTGCAGTGTCTGTGTGAGTTCAACGACCTTGTTCTCCAATTTGTATGAGACTTCCTTGATGTGGTCGAGCGAGCGAGCTTCCTCTCGCAGCGATTTGAAGACTTTCTTGGCCTCCTTCCTACGCCACAAGCTCTGGATGACGACGACCTTGCGTCGGTATTGACGCCATTTGATGATACCTTGCCTGGACCGGTAAACACGTTGTATAATCCTAGCCGCGTTCTCGAGGCGGGTTGCCAAGATGTGCTCTCTTGTAAGACGGCCCTTGCACACTGAAGATATGGGAGGTGAGTCGGTCATCGTGAAGGCCGGGAAAACCGATTGAAGGGGGGTCTTTGGGGTCGCGGTAACTTACGGGCTTGTAAACGAACGACGCTCTTGCGGGTAGCAAGGAACTTCTTTCGTTGTCTTTGCCCTCGCCAGACTCTTTGGATGGTAGTTGCAGCATGGACTCTGCGTGCTTCCTGTGCTTTGGTCCTGGCCATCCAGCCTCTTGCGAGAGATTGAAAAGCGCGAAGCGATATCATAGTCTCCAGGTAGCGCCTCCTGTAGTATCTCATTCTGAGGTTCTTCTGGATCAAAATGGCCGCCTCATTCAGCCGCGCGGTACGGATATTTTCAAGATAAGCAAGCTAGATCCCCATAAGTTAGTGAATAAGGACAAGCATATCTTATATTTGGGAACAAAACATACCATGCCAGCCCTGAAGAATATCTTTGTCTTTCCGAGTTGGTATTTGTCCTCTTCCGTGATGGCTTTCTTCAAGATAGATAGACCCATATCTCTAGGCTCACCCCATTGAGAAGAGTGTAGTAGCATGTAGTATCGGAAGGCGAATTCCTCATAAGTCCATCGGGTAGGGTAACCAGCACAACTAATCCTGACAGTTTCCAGGACACCACAAGCTCTCAGCTGACTTAAAACCATAGGACCCTCCCATTTGAAGGCAACTTTAGCCTCGTTGGGCTTGATACACCGAATGTAATGCACTTCGGTATTACCAATAGTCTGGACTAAATCAATCAAAGAGGCCTTGAAAATGCCTCCGAGAGTTGGCTTACGGTTGGCAGCGCCAGCTGCAGGTCGCCGGCCGGGTCTACCGGGAGCGAGAGGGGCAGGTGTGCTTGGTTTCGCGGCGGCGCCACTGGCATTGTCCGAGGACTGTTAGGTGTTAGCATAAGTATCTTAAATATCGTGCTTGGTCACCTTCAACACCTACCTTATCACGAACTTGAGCGGACGTCTTGAGAACAGCCACCAGGAACTCGTTCTTTGCCGAATTAAGAACCTCCATATGTTCGTCCGGAACAGTATCACGGTTCTTTTCAATGAAACCCTCCACGTCGTAGGTAACGTCGACGGCATAGTGACAGACGGTAAATGTAGACTTTCCAAACCTCGCCTTCTTATAGAACTTTTCAAACTTTCCACCGGGTGCAGCAAAGTTTTGATCCAATTTTATGACAAAGGAGTTATCAGAGCCACCTAGCAGTCTGGATTCCTCGTCAAGAAGAGAGAGGATACCAAGCTTGCCTTCAATCAGTTCAATACATGGCTGGTTGTCGGAAAAGTCGATAAAGCTCCAACTAATCTCTTCACGAATGTATTCCTCCTGCTCCAACTTGAAAACATGCTGGTTGAAAGACTGCTGCAGCTTTTCGTTGGCGAAATTGATACAGAACTGCTCAAACGAGTTTTTCTTAAAATGCTCGAAGCCGTAAATATCAAGAACGCCAATGAAGCCCTTGATCTTATCCAAGACTTCAGTGGGTAGAAGACGGGCGTTGATTGTGACAACGAGCCAATCGAACAGACTTGCGTAGATATACTTCGCAACAGAGTCTTTAACGACTACACCCTGCTTGGGAGTTAAATCCGACATGATCTTGTCGGTACCAGTGATGCGCTGTTTCTTGATCATCCACTTTGCAAATAACGCAACATCAACGCCCAGCAGTTCTGCAGCCTTCGCGAAGGATGGTTCCGAAACGGGTAGCGTCGCACTGGAACCGGTTCCACCAATCTTCGCATTCCCGATATGGAGCAAGGCCGCCAACAGTTTCCAGATCTCTTTCTGGGCCCTTTCACTAACCATAACGGATGTGAGAGCATTCCGAGTGAGGGTGAATTCCGCCGCATCATCAACGTTAGGGATGACGGGGTCGCCACCCTGATTCAGATAGAAGTAATCTTCAACGTTTTCGAGGCCGAGTTCCTTTCTCTCTTCATCTGTTGCACCAGCGATCAACTGGTAGAAGATATGGTAGTTTCTCTCGGAAAGCGGTTGATAAACCAAACGGGACCGTTCTAGCAGGTAAATACGAGTCTTCGCACCAATGATGGTTGTCTGCTGGTCGAACATAATCTCGATGTATTTTCCGAAACGCGACGAGTTATCGTTACGAGTCGTTTTGGCGTTACCAAAAGCTTCCATTATCGGGTTGGTAGCCAAAATCTCCTCTTCCGTTTTGCTCATCTTTCCGCCCTTTGTATCCTTCTTCTTACCGGGTTTATCTGGATCTTCAACAGTGGCGAAATACCGCATGATGTGCTTAGCCGACACGGTTTTGCCAGCACCGGACTCTCCTGATACGACCACGGTCTGATTCTTGTTATTACGCAGCATTTGACTGCAGTTTATACTCAGCATCAGGTACAGCGGTCAGTAGATGAATCTGATCCTTACCGATAAGCTTCCTCGGCGATTGCAAAGAGATGGGGTTCCTGATCCTCTCTCCGTTTCCCCGCATAGCCTTGAATCATCGATGAATTGTATAGATAATCCAAGCGGTAGAACGGGTTAGTAGCAATCAGCACGATACCACTGTATGTGTAAATGCTCTGGCGCATGTAGCGCAGTTTGATAGCTTGGAGCACTGTTTACAAGGAGCTGGTGAGTTTGAAGTTTCATCGAATCAGAAGAGCACTACACCCGGTTCATACCTGCTGGCTCGTTAAGATGTGAAAGACTTGTTAGATCATCAGAGGCTTCAATTATTGGAGGGTTCGCGAGAGGTGGAAGCGTCGAGTCATTCGGGTCCTTTAACGCTGACATCTTCGCCGTAACGGTTTTCTCCTATAAAAAGGATGAGCTATTCGCATTCGATGACAAGATTTGCGTGCAACGTACGTCGCCATTTTCGAGCTTCAACACGATGGAGATCTTATCTCCAGCCTGTGAAACACCTTCAACCTCTGCGGCCATCCATCCTTCGGTAGCGTCCGGATGCCAGACTCTCCTAAAAGGATATTAGCTCTACTCTTAACATCGGAAGAAGGCGAGGAGGATATGAAAAAATTGAAAACTTACGTTCCCTTCTGGTAGAGATCCATTGTGAAGTAGTATTAGATTAATGGGGTTGGTTTTTTTTCTAGTAGAGTTATAGCTTCAAACAGCTGGAAGGAAGCCTCCTTCCTAAAGACTGGTATCCAACTATCGATAGCTCTAGGTTAGCAAAGAAATGTTTCAGGATGACAACAATGGGTATGATGTCACGGATGAGGGAAGGATGTCAGGGAATGGGAGGTGTTTTTGACTTGCTGTATGAAAACACACCGCTATCCAGAAAGAAGATTCGTAAACACGTCAACCATGAATTTCTATAAGGAGCGTACGCCGTTGTGATCCAAATCGACGTGAGGCAGTCAGCAATGGCCTCGTGCGAAGGACTAGAACCCCAGAAGACCAATATAGCGTGGAAGTTGGGTGGTGGTGACGGTAGGAGCTGAGAACGGTGAAGGGAAAGGCCCTCCTATCAGCTCTTAGTTGGTTTGGACAGCTTAGCTTCCCTGAAGCTTGACCTGGACCACCTGAACTAGAAGATATACTATATAGGATAGGAAAGGACAAAGACGCTATAGATGAAGCTGTCGATGACTAAAAAAAGGGACCCCTTTTCCACGAAGCCAGATGCCGAGGGATGAGAGCGATGGCAGGCGTGTCGGGACGGGTAATGGTGAGGTGAGGTTGAGGGAGGAAAGGACGGTTTGTTTGGAAGGGAGGAATTCGGGGAGAGACGTTTCCAGCTGAGCAAAAGAGGAAGTGAAGCTCTCCAAACAACTCACAGCAACTCCTCACACACGCAGACACACACACCACACGCAGTCCAGGGCATCCGGACATCCAGACATACACACACCCTGCAGCACTGCTACATGGCTGAGAAACTAACTATATCACATATATACACCGTTTTACCATTACCATTGCCATCTCGAGAAAAAAAACTTCACGAGGAAGCAGTATAAAGAAGAGGACATTCCTCATCGATGGGCCTGGCGGGTGCTAGTCTGCTGCTAGCCTGCTGCAATGTGACAAAGTAGATCCAGTTTTCCGCAATTGTGGTGATCCAGAGCATTCACCAACAGCCCGAAGCTGCATCCAGATACTACTTTTTTCACACGGCACTCTACATCGCATATACCCTCCCAAGCAGCCCCTTTTCCTTGCTCGAATTGGCTATGATGCTTACCAGGCCATGCTTAGACTCTGGTCCATCGACAAAACGAAACACACACACCTATATGTATATTGAGGGTACTGTGCCCAGCAAAGGTACTTGTTTGCTTACTTGCACATTTGCACAGCTAACTATAAATAAGTGCTTAATTACCGCTTATATATTATGGAGCAAAGGATGATATATAAAACGTCGACTGGACGACCCCTCCTTCTAAGATGGAGCCCTCGGCCTCCTATAGGTGCGGTTCTGCGACGACTGGTGGGAGATCATGCTAGCCCTTCCTATTCAGGGCCTATCCGCCAGACATACCGAGTGGGTTTTCCAGGCTAGCTAGCTTCTCCATGATTCCCTTGTCACGACAGCTGGCAGAGGGAAAAAAAATAAAAATAAAAATATTTTTTTTTTTTTTGATTTGGGCGGGGTCCCGTATCAGAAGCCTTAGCCGAAGACGTCGGGCTGGATATGCCAGCTCCATCCTTGCGTTCGACGAGCTTCCAGTCAGACGAACTCAAGCTCCCCCTTTCCTTCCCTCTTGTTACTGTGCTGTTTTGCATGGAAGAAGGGGTGGAAGGATTCGAGGTTCGACAGCTCGTTTAAAAATGCCAAGCCGTCTGATGGAGAGTGTGAAAAGATGAAACACCGGAATCCATAGCGCTCAGGCAGCGCAAGCTTTTCCCTGCGAATGTTGGAGATCTTGCTCTCAGGATTCGATTTTGTAAGATATCACCACCTGATGCGGAAGAAGGAGAATTGTCTATGTAGGTACGGGTGCTCGAAAGCCGATGGCTTCAAGGTTCTCCCATAGAAGCTCCGTACCGCCGGCGATTTAGTGCCAGCTTCTAGAATTCGAAGCCGGAAGACCTCGTATCAGATCATGCAAACCCGACTGTTGGAATGCGTTTCGTAACGCCCGTACATGCGTGCGAGCTTAGTTACCCCAGACCATAACTGTTGGGAATCGCAAATGTGAAGCCAAATCCATCCGATCATCCCAACCTACAGGCATTGGGTCTTTTTTGTCTGAAGGAATCCACTTGCAGGAAGTCAACGAATTGATTCTGATTGAAGGCTGATGACAGTACTTGCGGGATCCGTATCATGATGGGCGTATAAAGAAGATCGATATTGCAATCGATCGGTTTAAATTCCCACTGTATGTGGGAGCCAAGTCCAGTCCGTGTTATTGAGACCTAAGGGTCTATGCACAGGATCATGCTGGTAGGCATCTCCCCTTAGCAGGTATATTCCGGCCCTAGCTATCTTGATGAGGCACCTGAGACCAAATCAAACTAGCCTACGATTCGAGAATTCTCAGCGCCCGTTGTCGAATTCGTATATTTGAAGACAGGATATATCCCGATCAGAACCAAAACAATGAGATACCAATATCGAACAGACCGGGCGGTCCAAAAGTAAACATCTACACGGATGGTATAAATACAGGCGTGTCTGTAAACCATAGCA
>JAJTTS010000002.1:2818439-2839624 GCA_036971165.1 Arthrobotrys iridis | reverse complement strand
CCATTGCCGGTATCTTTGCCTAAAAATAACTCGAATGACTCGGTCGACCTCCCTTCGCTGATACAAAGCAAGAAAGAAGCTTTCGAAGCTGTCCCTGTCCAGACATTGTCTCTTCGGGCGACAGGACTAGGGTTCCTTCTCCGTCGAATTGCAGCGCCGCCATTCGCTATCCCGGCCAAGCTGGTTAGCTCCGAAATTTTTCCTCCCTAGCAGACCCTTTCCTCCATATCTGCGCACCCCTCGCAGCAGCAGCAGCAGCAGCAGCAGCAGTCGAAGCGGCGGTAGCAGAGACCAGAGCCAAAAAGAAGGAAGACGAAGAACTCGTCGAATACTGGAAAAAAAGAGAAACAAAATTTGCAAAATTTATAAGCTAAACACCTTCCCCCGGCGAGTTCCTTGCCACTAAAACCAGGCCCTAACTGATAGACCGTCGTGGTGTATTTTTTTCCCGCCCGTTCTCTAATATTTATTTAAAGTGGTGAAGCGCAGTGAAAAGGTTTTGAGTGAGTTCTTCTTAGTCGAAGTGGTGCTACTGTAAACTTTTTTTTTCTTTGTAATTTTCCAGACAAGAAAATTTCCGAAATCTCCAAAAAAACTTCTTCCACCGACAGCCAGAACTTCCTCCCCCAACACCCAACAACGCTTCTCCCCTCTTCCTCACCTCCACTCCAGTCCACGCACCTTCATCCAGCTCAGTCTCCTTTCCACCGACATCGACCTCTCGCATCTTTTACGAACCATCCCAGTACGTTCCGAGTCCCACCGCTTTTGGTGCTGTTGGGATGTCCATAAAAAAGTGGAGTTGGAAGGCATAGCTAACACATCTCTCGCCACAGTTCATATAAACGAGAAAAAACAATGTCAGAGCCAATTCGCAATAAGAAGCTTGACCTCGCCGGGGCCCCGTAAGCTTTACCTCCCAATCATCGAGCTTAGATTCAAAGCCCTCATCTTCATCAACTCATCCTCTCTACCGAGTTTGGTGTTTGTCGATGAACAGACAGAGCTTCCAGACGTCATTATCAAGTTGATATCAGTAGCTGACTAGCTTTCCGACGATGCCGTTCATTAGTACCCCGCAAAACACCCCTCTCAACAATGCACCCATTTCCTCCCACGCTACCAAGCCAAATGTTGCTTCCATCGAAGAAGGTACCACATAATTTTCTACTTTATATATTTATAAACCCACAAATATGGACCGCTCTGACCTGCCAATTATCATTCTAGAGGATCGTGCTCTTGCCGCCGGCTTGCTCGCCCAGAATCCCCAGCTTGTTTCCATGATCCAGGGAAGACTTGGAAAGCTCATCGGGCGTTCGTCCGGCTATATTGAATCTCTCCCACCAGCCATCAGGCAGCGTATAACTGGTCTCAAGGGCGTCCAGAAGGAACATTCCAAGCTCGAGGCCGAATTTCAGGAAGAAGTCCTGCAGCTAGAGAAGAAGTACTTCGCCAAGTTCAAGCCGTTATACGAGAAGCGTTCCAGGATCGTCAACGGTGTTGAAGAACCAACTAACGAGGACATCCAAGCCGGCACTGCCGAGGGCGAGGAGATCGAAGACACCAAGATGGATGAGGATACTGCTTCCGTTGCCAAGGGTATTCCAGAGTTTTGGCTCTCTGCCATGAAGAACAGCACGTCGTTGGCCGAGACCGTCACCGATCGTGATGAAGCCGCTCTCAAGCATTTGACCGATATTCGTATGGAGTACCTCGAGCGCCCTGGTTTCCGTCTCATCTTCGAGTTTGAGGAGAACGAATTCTTCACCAACAAAACCATCACCAAGACTTACTACTACCAGGAAGAGAATGGATATGGTGGAGACTTCATATATGACCACGCTGAGGGCGACAAGATCGACTGGAAAAATGGCAAGGACCTCACTGTGCGTATAGAGAGCAAGAAGCAGAGAAACAAAAGTACGTATCAAAAACTTTTTAAAAAATTTTTTTGTTGTAATGGAAAACATTAACGGAAGTTCTATAGATACCAAGCAAACCCGTATCGTCAAACGCACGGTGCCAGTTGAAAGTTTCTTCAACTTCTTCACCCCACCAAAGCCACCAGGTAGCGAGGAGGGCTCCAACCCCGACGATGACGAAGAGATCGAGCAGCGCCTCGAACTCGACTACACTCTCGGTGAGGATATCAAGGAGAAGCTCATCCCACGCGCCGTTGATTGGTACACCGGAGAAGCTCTACAATTTGAGGAGATCGAGGATTTTGACGATGGCGATGTGGATGAGGATGAAGATGATGACGAAGAGGCTAGTGACGAAGATGATCGGGACGACGATGAGGATTCTGAAGAAGACGTAAGGATTCCAACCTTTACAAAAAGAAAATACGTACATAAAGCAGAGCTAACGCTTCCCTACAGGATGAGTCCAGAAAGAACCCTAAGCAGGAAGCCGCTGAGTGCAAACAGAGTTAAACGTCTGATTGATGCACCGGTTCTGGATTTGTGACTCTCTTTTCGTTGAAATTCTCTGTTTCATCTATCTTCGGGTTTTATCTCCTTTTTTTCCATGCACCATCGTTTCTTTCTCTGGGGCCTGGCGCGGGTTGTTCTCTTTTGATATGTGATTTTCTTATGCTCCCTTTACATCTTTTCAACTGAATATAATTTCCACCCGTACGTATTATTCTTTACTACGATACTAAAGATTAGCTACTAGTATCTAAAAGAGTCAGACGACAACGAGAAAAAGAAAAGCCCGATCCTCCTTCGCGGTGTCGAATTATCACCCGTCTCTCCGTTTCCCGAGTCTTCTTCTTCTTCTTCTTCTTTTCCTGTTTCCAATCTCTCTTTCCGTTATAGCTACTTGTGAACTGGATATCCATGTTGCTCTAGAGGAAGCAGGAAGATACGCTGTACATGCTGTTGATGCGCCCAAAAAGACCGATTCGAATTCCCTTGCTTGATTCCTTATGACAGCCGTTGAGATTTGTCCTCGCAGGCACAAATTGATACATACTTTTGTCTCTTATATGCCCGCTGCTGCCTTACTACACCTCATTACTATACTGTCGATATCCTGTACCCGCTCGGACGTAATAAACCTCATGTTGCCCTCCTCCCTGCATGCAGTGTAAAAGTCGATTTTAATATCATGCGACGTCGTTAATAATCCGATGCGTTCTAGAATAAACCTCCCACTGACCATCCAATAGGCTTCCTAGCTGCATGACGTGCTCTGAAATTTTTTTTTCTTTAAAGAGAGCTCTACCGCACTAGTCTAGGACCCCTCGCATTGCCCCCACCATTTGGCTGTTAGGTAATGCGCATGTTAGCTTTAGCGACGACCAGACTTTAACCGTCGCGCCGAAGTTCGAAAGCAAAAAAAAATGACACCTGAGGATGAGTTTAAAGGAGATAGTAGATTAATTCACTCGGACTGCCCTGCTTCTCCGTTCTGTTAAGAGTCATAGCCAATTGCATTAGTAAACCGGCCGATATCGCGGGGTTGAAGACTATAAATTATTACTGCATCTGGGGTTGCTTGTTGTTGCTGCTACTGGTATTTCTATCAAGACCTCAGTGCAACTCCAACGTCAGTGAAGAATAACCTTCAGTTCAAATATCACCAAGCCTTTCATCCCACAGACCACACTGCTTCCGTTCTCATCAACGTCACACAGCTTCTTACGCCGGAAACCTGTATCGCCGCTATAAACTCGCACCCTCGACGGCCTCCTCGGGTATATAAATACCTAGTACATATAGAAAGCTTCAGTTTCTCTCTTCCCTCCTTCATCCTCTCCGGGATCTTACTCGTTTCGTCGATACCTTCGCGATGCCTCCAAAGGACATCATCAACAAAGCTTCCGAGGGCCTTGATGCCCTCGCAAACACCCTGAGCATCTCTACTTCCCCTACAAGCACCTTCCACAGCCCCGGCAGCTATTTCCCATCCAGTTTGGGTCGTAGCTCCCGTCCCGCCCGAACCCCCAGGCAGCTTAAGCCTTTCAATACCGAGGATATCAAGATCCTTCTGCTTGAGAATGTCAATCAGACAGCACTTGATATCTTCAGCAAGCAGGGCTACCAGGTCGAGACTCATAAAAGCTCGCTGCCGGAGGATCAATTGATCCAGAAAATTAGGTACGGGTTAAAAACCATCGAGTTTCTCTTACGTCATAGGTTACGATTTTGTTGACAAAACCGATGAAAACAGAGACGTTCACGTCATTGGAATTCGATCGAAGACAAAGCTTACCGCACGAGTTCTCGCCGAAGCTAAGAACCTGCTCGTTATCGGATGCTTCTGCATCGGCACTAACCAGGTCGACCTCGAATATGCCGCTAAGCACGGTATCGCCGTCTTCAACTCTCCCTTCAGCAACTCTCGTAGCGTTGCAGAGCTTGTGATCGCAGAGGTTATTTCTCTTGCTCGCCAGCTCGGCGATCGCAGTTTGGAGCTGCACCAGGGACGATGGAACAAGGTCAGTGCTAAGTGCTGGGAGATCCGTGGCAAGACATTGGGAATCGTCGGCTACGGTCACATCGGTTCCCAATTGTCTGTTCTGGCAGAGGCAATGGGTATGGCGGTCAGGTATTACGACGTAGTTCCAATCATGTCCCTCGGGACGGCCAGACAAGTTGGGTCTCTTGAAGAGTTGCTCCAGCAATCGGACTTTGTGACTTTGCACGTTCCCGAGTTGCCGGAGACGAAGAATATGATTGGAGAGAAGCAGCTGAACCAGATGAAAATGGGTTCCTATTTGATCAACGCCAGCCGTGGGAGTGTCGTCAACATCCCAGATCTCATGTGAGTTTACCCTTAATTCTTCCAGAGGGACTTTCGGATGCTAATATATTCAAAGCAATGCCATGAGATCTGGTCGAATTGCTGGCGCTGCTTTGGACGTTTATCCTAATGAACCAGCCGCCAACGGTGACTTTTTCACCAACGATCTTAATACCTGGGCTGAGGATCTTCGCGGTCTCAAGAATATCATCTTGACTCCCCATATCGGTGGTAGCACCGAGGAGGCCCAGAGTGCGATCGGAATTGAAGTCGGTGATGCTATCGTCCGCTATGTCAATGAGGGTGTGACAATTGGCGCAGTCAACATGCCGGAGTGCACGCTTCGTTCGATTGATTTCGAGCAGGCAACCCACATTCGGGTTATCTTTATCCACCATAATAAGCCAGGTGTTCTGAGACAAGGTTTGTCCTCTCTCTCACTCACAGCCCGCCCTTGAAGGCTTTGGAGGCAGAGCTAACAATGACGTAGTTAATGCCATATTGTCAGACCACAACGTTGAGAAGCAGATTTCTGATTCTCGCGGAGATGTTGCGTACCTCATGGCGGATATCAGCGATGTTAAGGAAACTGAAATGAAGGATATCAACGAAAGCTTGGAGAGCTTGGGTGGTAAGTCTCTATCTCTCCCGAATCACGATAGGAATATTTACTAATTCGATATAGCTTGCATTCTTACACGCGTGCTCTTCTAAATAAGTCGATATTCCACAATTTTCTTGACTAAACCTCCGATGGTTCTTGAATCTGTCAACTGGAACCCTCTCTCATACAATCTTCTAATCACCGTGGAATATTTTCGTTTTTTCATAATCTCCTATCTTACAAGCAGCGTCATGGCCTTTTCGAGGCAACAAACTCAGGCTACTGTTTTCTCTTTTTTTCATTTTTAATTTTTTTCATCCTTCTTTTTTTTTTTTGTAACGGGCGAAAAATATTCAACAATTAGGCGTTTTTGAAAATGATATTTGAACTGGAAGATGAGATGAAAGGTACATATCCGGCTTCAACAAAACGGATAGAGAAAAGGGGAGAAAAGGGGAGAAAAGTGCATTTGATTCATGTATAACTAGCATATGCTCTCGTAGCAGAAGGATCCCTAAAAACTTCATTACTATTATATCTTGGATACCTGTAGTATATCTATACACTTAAGTCGGGTGTCAACCTGAGTACAGGGCAATGTGACATTGCAGAGGATGCAATACGGCATCTCATCGTGTTGCTGCTGTGGTTTCTCCAACGCCCCACGCAAAATCCCGAAACACCTTCCATAACTCCGAAAACCACACATCCCGACCTGTTTCTCTACGTTCCCTCTCTCAACAACCCGGTCCAGCCATCCACCGTCCGCATCCCACCTTTAAATTCCCTCTCCGCCCACAGCGCCGATATCCCACCGACGGAACCTACCTTACCGGACAAAAACAAAATAAGGAAATATGTTCGCACTCCGTCGTTCCGCCGCGTCCGCTGGCAAGACGATATGTCGTCGCGGATACTCTACTGAGACACCGTATGCGTCTACCTATAAGAACCTAAGGATTGGGAAGGATACGAGGTTGATATATCAGGGGTTTACGGTACGATTCCATCTTTCGGGAGGGTCCTCTTTTTCGAGTCAATTGGGTTGGGAAGCTTTTTTTTAAAAAAAAAGGATGGGGGATAGAGGGAAAGACTGGAATTGAAAAGAAGAGAAATTGCTGATTCAGTGAGGCGGAACGGTGATATAGGGCAAGCAAGGAAGGTTGGTTGGATACTTTTTTCTCCGGGGCCTTTTGGGGGATTTGGAGGGGGGGAGAGAGGTGCTGATTGGAATGGGAGTGTAGCTTTCATGCGCAGCAGGCTATCGATTATGGTATTCTACGATCTATGAATCTATTTGAAAGCTGGAAGGCTTTGTTTTGCTGATTTGGTATTTTACCGCGTTATTAGGTACCAACGTCGTCGGCGGAATTGTTCGTAATCGCCCTCCATACATATACTTTTTCCGGTTTCTCGATAAATGGCGGATGAAGACTAATGGTTTACGGATTGAATCTGGTGGAGGGAGGAATATAGAACCCAAAGAAAGCTGGCACGACACATCTTGACCGACCGGTGTTTGGATCCGTTGCAGACGCGATTAAGGAGGTTCAAGGTACTTGCTTATCAACAAGGAGGGGATCTTTTGGCGGCGAAATGTTTTGGCGCAGTGGGGATTTAACTGACGTACGAGATTGGTAGCTAATGCTTCGGCTGTCTTTGTTCCGTATGTGTGGATTCCGTTTTGGGAGGTACGGGGATAGAATGGATACTGATGTAGGATGTGATATAGACCACCTGTTGCTGCCAAGTCGATTGAGGAGGCCATTGAGGCGGAATTACCGTTGGTTGTTTGGTAGGTGATTTTTGAATCATGTTTTGGGGGGATAGTTGGTCACCAGTTGAGATTGATAGAGCTGATGCTGTTGGATAGCATCACGGAGGGAATTCCCCAGCATGGTATGCTTGGACCGCGACGCTTTGAAAGTGTATCTGAACGGATGAATGCTAATCGGAAGTGTAGATATGGTCCGCGTCGTCGATATGCTGAAAACCCAGAACAAGACCCGACTGGTCGGACCGTATGTCAACCAACCTGCTCCGCGTGGATCTATTTGATGTTCCTTGGAAAACTAAAGGTTGTGTTTTTTTTGCGCAGAAACTGTCCTGGTATCATCATGCCGCGCGAGAAGTGCAAGATCGGTATCATGCCGGGTTTTATCCACAGCGCCGGCCGCGTCGGTATCGTCTCACGATCTGGAACTTTGACATATGAAGCCGTCAATCAGACGACCAAGCACGGTTTGGGTCAGAGTCTCGTCGTTGGGTATGATCTACCCTCTTTTACCTGACTTTTTTTTATATCGAAATGGGAGCCTATTGACAGGTATAATCGTGGGATAGAATCGGTGGTGATCCGTTCTCCGGCACAAACTTCATTGACACGCTAAAGGTCTTCCTTGAGGACGATGCTACCGATGGCATCATCATGATCGGTGAGATTGGTGGCTCGGCTGAGGAGGATGCTGCTGAGTTTATCAAGGCGCATAACGTAAAGAACAAGCCCACCGTCGCATTTATTGCCGGTATTTCGGCGCCACCTGGCAGGCGTATGGGTCACGCTGGTACGTGCAATTCACCTCAAATTGATCTAATACATATCTAGGTGCATTAAGGAGCTGATATCTTGAAACAGGCGCCATTGTCAGCGGAGGAAAGGGAGGAGCCGACTCCAAGATCGCGGCCTTGGGCGCTGCTGGCGTCATCGTTGAGAGGAGTCCAGCTTCTCTGGGTAAGGCTCTACACGATGAGTTCGTCAAGCGTGATTTGATATAATTCGCATGATATTTTAGACCAGAGCCTCTCAAATGCCTCGAGGAGGAAGAGGAGGAGGCGGCTGTGTTATAGACGAAGCTTGTCGAGGGCACCCAAATGCGAAATAGCCAAGCTTTACTTCTTTCTTTCTTTTCTTTTCTCTATTTTATATTATATCAAACATGTTTTCTTTTTCCATTCATTGTAAGCATGTTTTCTATGCTTGTGTAAGGTCTTGAAGCTGGTGGGGCATACTCTGAGAATTATATTCAATTCACACTCACCTGCCGTCGGACGAGATCTCCGGTGGCGTGGAGTGACCGTTTTGAGGCCATGGCGGTCGCATGGTATCGATAACCGGACATGGTCGTGTCGATTACCCGAAACGGCCAGACCTCCTTTCCCCATATAACGAGAACTTCAACCACGGACTGAGCTCATCCTTCAAGCTAAAACCACCATCACAACATCTCCATCCTAGCTTCAGCGGTGTAATCTCCAATCGCACAACGATGATACCATAGTGCCAAAGCTTCCCGTAGCTCTCAGATACACTCCCATTCGTTCCACCGACCCGCGTTCCGTCGCACCCATTCATAAACACCTCAAACGCCACCATAGCTCTTACCATCCGCGCGGACGTTATCGGTCGTTACTACTACCTTTAAAATAAAAAAAATGCTCTCCGGAATCCTCCTATTCAACCAGAAAGGTGAAAACCTCATCTTCCGCCAATTCCGCAACGACTGCCGCCCTCGTCTCTCCGATGTCTTTCGCATCCAGGTCATTTCCAACGCCCAAGTGCGTTCTCCCATCCTGACGCTCGGAAGCACAACTTTCTCCCACGTGAAACATGAGAACATATACCTCGTCGCGATCACGAAGAGCAATGCGAATGCGGCGCTGGTGTTTGAGTTTCTTTATCGATTAATCGCGCTCGGGAGGAGTTACTTTGGAAAGTTCGACGAGGAGGCCGTGAAGAATAATTTTGTCCTGATATACGAGCTATTGGACGGTAATTATCTACTTTCTTCCTTTTTTTCTTTTGGAGTTCTCTTGCTTCACCTCCAAGGGACAGATGGGTACTAATGATTGGGATGTGTGATACAAGAAATCCTTGACTTCGGCTACCCTCAGAATACCGAAACCGACACCTTGAAAATGTACATCACAACCGAAGGCGTCAAGTCGGAACGCGCAATGGAGGACTCCTCGCGCATAACGATGCAAGCCACGGGAGCCCTCTCATGGCGCCGCGCCGACGTCAAGTATCGCAAAAACGAAGCCTTCGTCGATGTAATCGAGGACGTCAACCTCCTCATGTCCGCCACAGGTACCGTTTTGAAGGAAGACGTGACGGGACAGATCATCATGCGAGCTTACCTATCCGGTGTTCCCGAGTGTAAATTCGGCTTGAATGATAGGTTACTCCTGGATGATACTACCCTGTCAAGGCCGAATGGGAATAAAGCCGGTTCCAAGGCCACGCGCGCCGCTGCGGGCTCTGTGACGCTTGAGGACTGTCAGTTCCATCAATGTGTAAAGCTCGGACGGTTTGATACGGACAGGACGATCAGCTTTATCCCGCCGGATGGAGAGTTTGAGCTGATGAGGTACCGGGCGACGGAGAATATCAATCTGCCGTTCAAGGTGCATGTTATCGTGAATGAGGTCGGGAAGACCAAGGTAGAATACCAGATCGCGGTCAGGGCGAATTACGGAAGCAAATTGTTCGCGACGAACGTGGTGGTCAAGGTGCCGACGCCGTTGAATACCGCCACCACGCACGTCAGGACCAGCCAGGGGAAGGCAAAGTATGAGCCGTCAGAGAACAATATCGTTTGGAGGTATGTTTCTACCAATGATACTATAATATTACAGGTCTTTATTGGGTAGGGGTTGCTAACGGGTTTTTATATAGAATCCCGCGTTTCACAGGACAGTCGGAATACGTCCTCTCAGCGGATGCGATTCTGACCGCGATGACAAACCAGAAGGCTTGGTCGCGGCCGCCGGTATCGTTGAACTTCTCGCTGCTCATGTTCACGAGCTCCGGGTTGTTAGTGAGATATCTAAAAGTTTTCGAGAAGAGTAATTACTCTAGTGTGAAGTGGGTGAGGTATATGACGAGGGCGGGCTCGTATGAGATTCGATTTTGAGCGGCGATGTTGTATTATATATCATTTTCGGCATTTTCTTTTCCTTTTAAGGCGGAAAAATAGCGGTGGGTAACCAGCTTTCTTGATAACCAGATTCTTGACTTTAGCGTTTGCAGCCGTATTGCAATATTTGCCGGCCGTGCATGAATATAATGAATTTACCTTTCACCACCTTTTGATATCAGGACATTGTGTAGAATCTGATGGTATATTATCATTACTGTGAACTAATTGCAAGGCTGTATATATATACGCCGCAAATGAAACCGTATATATTACATTGAATTATTACCTTCCGTCAATGGTTCCTTCTATGCGCGGTCCCACTTTACTAGGTTGTCATACTCATAAACCATTAAAGCCAGCCCATGCCGTATCCCCAACGCCATAAGCCCCATCACCAGCTGAAATCCCATCACCCCCATCGCCAATGTATCCTCCCTCATTGACCCAAACCACACCAACCAGAGGTTGAGTATGGTAAGATTGCTGCACTCCTTTATAACCCCGTCTTCATCCCTAACAACCTTTACGATCTTCAACTTCTCCATAGCGGTTAACAATACCGCCGTGTGCTTCTTGGGAGGTTGTAAGAACTGCGCCATCGATGGTTCCAGGAGGTGCGTTCGGGCGTTGAACTTTGGCAACCGATGGCGCGGACAGGGGATGAGCCCGAACAGCTGCGGCGTGGAATAACATCCGTTGAATATCTGCGGTAACAAGAGCAACATCAGAGTCTTCGAAAAGTGACCGAGGATCCCCACCACGCTGAACAGGAACCCGGCAAAGTAGCAGTAGGTGTCCCCGACGAAGACCTTCGCGGGAAACCAATTGTAGCGGAGCAAGGCGAGAGAAACGCCGAGGAATGGGAGGAGGAAGTAGAGCGAGAACAGGTGGGAGTTCATTGCCGGGTGGCCCGGCTGGGAGATGTAGAGGATGTCATTGAAGACTATCATGAGAGCTATGACGATGGATTGGCCGACTTCGATACCGTTGATACCGGCGAGGATGTTGATTGCGTTTGGGCCGAGGATTGCGACGAAGGCCATGTAGGCGTAGTACAGCCAGCCTATAATATATGCATATTAGCAATTTTGAGCCACCCAGGGTAATCTAAAAATATTATTTGATCCATACCCAAGTTGAGCATTCGCCCGAGATAGGGCTGTAGCACTGTCGGGATTGAAATCACAGTGACCCCAAAGTCGACATAGTACACCACGAGCATAGGTATCGCGGCGATAGCGGGGAGAAGAATCTTATGCCGCCACCGAATATCAAATAAGTCGTCCGCTACACCCAGGAACACCATGCTCTGAAGCGATAATATGGCTGATAGATATTCCCCGAGCTATAAATACCAACTTTTCAGCAAAAGGCCCCCATTTATTAAGTGACAAGACAGCGTAAGCCGCATACCTTATTATGCGGGAACCGGTGTAACGTCCTGCCTATGACCGACTGCTGGACCTCAACCTCGAAATCACGGTTTCCTCCACCAGACGTCTGGACAAGGTACTCGTAGAACGGGAATGGTATGAATAAGAACATGCACATGATGTATACAACTGCGCAGACAGCACCCATTGTCTCTGGACTGTCAGATTCCACATATAAGCATTCCTATCCCATGCCTCATACAGCGATTGAAAAACTGAGAGAGAGAGAGAGCGCTTACATCTCCGGCCTGTGCGTCTTCGCCATATCCTTCCCTTTAAACCCCACCCTCTTGAAAGCATCACCCAGCCATGGTATCAGACAATACGTCGCCGCAAAGGCGAATCCGCTGAACCCTAGAGAAGCAACGATTGGTTCGCCGCGCGACCGGAATGCGGCGATTATGATGGCCGTACAGCCGCTGGTAAGCGTGAAGAGCGCGAGGTACTCTTTAGTCGAGATGTCGGACTTGGTGGCCGGGAGGAGGGTCATCGTTCTTGGGAGACCTGGGCGGGCATCCAGTGCTCGTGGTCTTTGTATTGTATTATAAAAATATAACGGATGCAACTGACAGGTCGAAGGAAGCGACTAAAGAGCGACTCGAAGGTAAACGGTATATACGGGGTATCATAAATTACAAAAAAGAAGAAGAAGAAGAAAGTATCATACGGAAGATATTCAGCCGGCGGAAATGAACACCCTGTCAAATTATGGAGCTGCCTGTTGAAGCCCGCTGTGCGGTGTGTCCCTGAGCCTCATCTCCAACGTCATCATCTTAAACACTGCGGCACTGCGGCAACAAACGGGCACGTCCGACAACGCCCAATGAGGTTTCGGCAAATACCAATAACCTTCGTTCCGTATATTCAAACAGCAAACCGTCGACCTCTATAACCGCCTCACAGCGTCGGCAGCGCGACCAGCATCGACCAGCAACGATGAGTTGGGTATCAAGAACGATACGCAATGTCTGGCGGATTGGGATTCGGGTATGCAGGCTCCAGCGATAACTCTGCATAGGATGTATCGGGCACTGTGCTAACCTCCGAGATAACGATATAGGACTCTATCTATCAATTAGCCGTGCGTACCTCGAAGACCGACCGTATAATACCTTCTCTTTCGAATGGTAATAGAATTGGCTAATAGGATGAGGGATTATGTGGATAGACACTGGGTGACACCAAGGCTGGTGTTCTCGTCGGCATCGACACCTACGGCAACAAATACTACCAGAACTACGAAGAGGAGCTGCCGCGTATGTTCGCCGTAACCGATGCTATACCAAGGAGGGATAGTGTATATTTCGGCCTAGAGATTTGCTAATTCATGGTTATGGTGGACGGCTAGTGCGAAACCGATGGGTTATCTACAAGAACTTTTACGGTGATGCGTAGGTTTTCTCAGGTCCCTTTGGGTGTTTGGGATGGCGACAATGGCTAATACAATGGCATTCTGGGTGATAGGGGCGAAATAGAACCTGGCTGGCATGCCTGGATCTCTTACGCTACCGATAACGTTCCATCAACGTCGGTTGTTCCGAATACGGGTTATCACAAGTGGGGGAAGAATATCGGGTACAATCCCACGCAGACTCGTGGCGCTTATAAACCATATAATACGTATGTTTAACCTTCGCGATGCAATTTTTGCGTAATTTGTACCAAGAAATACTGAACTAATGGGATTACCAGTGTGAGACCGAAGATTGCGACGTGGGAACCGAAAGTTGCAGAACGGGGTTAGCAGGTAAATACCTAAATGCAAGAAGCTGTATCTTTGCCTCTGTACATCTCTGTAAATATGAATTGGAACGCTAGATATTACAGCTCCATATCGATCAACTACGTGGCTATTGTCCGTCTCGTGCCTGCGGAACGTGATTCGGTCTATTCACAATATCCTACGATCACATAGGATGTAACTCGTCCCCCTATACTCACAGACTAAACTTTAGTAAAGTCGCCTTTTGAAAACATATACGGCCCATTCGAAATCAATCTTACCTCAACCGGCCTCGGTATCAGCACGTGGAACCAATGCTCCTTAACTGACGTCTCCGTCTTGTCCGGAAAATGCTTAGATATCTCCTCCCAACTAGCGTTCGAGTTCCCCAGCTCCGTAAGCTTATCCTCCTCTTCTGTCGTCCATTGTACCACCTCGAACTTCTCGGATTTAGTGACACAGCAAGGCATATTCTTCGCCAAAAACACGAGCGCCTCTGGCGTTCTCGGAACTGCCCGGATCGTGTGACTCCGATCGAACGAAATGCAAAGAATTTCCACTGTCCCCATATTAAGCTTGAACGGGTAATCCAATAGCTCAAACGGTGCAAGGGCTGGTTCGAAAAACTGGCATTCGAGTAACTTGAGATCTTGCAGTTCCGGGCAAGTCATCATCATAGCTGCTAGATTCCCATGTCCGATACAAAATCGGAACAGCTCCAGTCGCTTAAGTTTTGGCAAGTTAGTCGGGAGAAAATGCATAAACCCTCCGATTTGCTGGTAAGATAGCCGCAGGTCCGTCAATTGAGGTCCAATACCGGTAAGGAACTCGCGGAAGCATTTGGTTATATACGGGGTGGCGCAGAAAAGCCTGCCGCGGCCGTCCATAGCGTCTGCGATGTTGAGCCTGAGGATTCGCAATTTGCTAGGTCCTCCCCGTAACTCTGAGGGTAAGAGTGAATAAATTTTGTTAAATAATCCGATTTGCATGCTTTCGTTCCCGGGCGTATCACTGATCTCTTCCAGGTGTTTCATGTGTAGACCGGATAGCAATGCCGCGGTTGTGACGAATTCCCAGGTTGGGCCGTGACCGAACCCCATCCTGGGACCCTTTTCCTTTTTACAGGCTTCGAACAGCTTCTCTGGGAGCCGGGTTCCGGGTACCATGCCGATAGATGGGTATATTAGATTAAATTGAGAACGGCTCAAGTTGGCGATACCGTCACCTTTACCTGGGAACTTGATCGACCGGATGTTGGGGAGATTTGACATAGCAAGAGTAAATATCGAGGATGTGTAGAGAAGGGTGTATTGGCTCCGAAAGGGTATACCATCTTTGTCAGTTAAGACTCGCATTCTGGTTACGATTTCATCCGGGTCCTTTAGGTCTACGAGGGGGAGTTCGCCGAGCTCGAGGGGTCCGAGTTCGTGGAAAACTTCACAGTAACAGATAGGATAAGGTGAATTGGCGCTTACGACCAAATTACGGACTCGAGTGTTCATCTTTGACAATGAGATTCTGCGAAGGTTGTGGAGACTAGCGGGGACCATGTACAGCGTTCGTGTTTCGTATATAGACTTCAGATGGGCATCCTTTGTCAAGAAGTCAAGGCGCTTACAGGTCATTCGGAGGGCGAGTAAGTCGTCCTCATCGTCCAGAAAGTCTAGGATTTGGAAAACGAGCTCGGGTGAAAGAAGTGTTAGGTGGGATTTCCGGCTGTCAGATTCCATCTTTTGACGACTAAGTGACGTGAAAAAAAGGCGTTGACGCGTGGTATTTTGAGGGCTCTAATCGGCAACTAGCTGTATAAACGTTTCGATCCGACTCAAGATTCTTGTTAGGTGAACAACCATACGAGCTGGGCCCATGGGATACAATATATATGATATCGATGTATAAAGTAACATATGGAAAGGATCCTTCATGATCCGACGAGGATAGGGCTAGCCACAGTCTTTCAGGTTTGATCTATCAATAGCCTATGTTCAGTTAGACCCCAGGCCCTAGGCCTGGTGCAAGTGAGTGAGCTCATGAGTTTGCAGTGCGTTTGCATCAGCCAAAAAGCACCACTGCGCCACATGTTCTGCATATGTGGAGAGAGCAAGCTGCAGCTATGATTATATCTTGCAGTTATTTGACATCTTACAGTTCAAGTTCGTTATCAGATTCCAGATGGGTTTTAATTAATAGTCAATCCTTCGGGATTCTGAGTTTAATTACACTGAATACTTAGTTTTACGAGTTTAACGGGTTTCAACGGCGCTAGCGCCAGGGTATACATAAGCAAGGCAAGGTCTCGGAGGATCCTTACAATAAACTTAACTTTCCCGTTCATTGTTAAGCCTTAACAATTACAACAACTTGAAGGAACTCATCCCAAATGATGTCAAACCGACAACTACCGCTAAGCTGGACTGCATTCGCTCTGTTGACCTGGCGCCACCTTCGGCTGGTTGAAAATGATTTGACACAAAGCAAAACTACACGGCTGGTTCAGAACCCCGGTTACAATTTACCTCGAAACTAATAAAATTCAAGCACCTAACAACTCTTCCGGGGAGTTTAGTTATTTCGTACTCGGATTCTAGCGGAACTAAGCGACCGACGAGCTGTTGCAATACACCACTCCAAAGCCGTTTTTTACAAAGGGTGACCAACGTTGTTAGGCCGATCGATGTCTCCGCGCTAGATTGCCCAGGGCGAGTGTATCATAAAACTTTGGAGTGAGAACCGAAGGCGCACAATCAGATCCTGAGGCTCTTGTCCGACTCTTTGATCCATAATTTTCTAGGAAGGATGTGTTCGAAAGCTTGGGCAAAGGATTTGATGCGGCCGATGGGCCTCGGATGTCTTGATTCAAACTTAGACGGTGCTATTATGCTTTCGGTAGTTGAGAGACTCGAAGACTCTACAGGCACCTATTAGATGGTGATTAGTAGGCTGAAATACTGAATCTCAACGTCCAAAAGGCGATCCATTGGGATAAATCGGAAACGAAATTTATAAACAAAGACTAGATCTATCGAGATGTCCAAATGGCAATACTCATTTGATTAAATGTATGCAAAACTAGAGATCATATTATCTCAGAGGCGGACACTAATGCTCCGAGGAAAAGAGAAAATTCTAAAGCATATATTGGGAGTTTCAGAAGACTTCGGACGAGACGGCGCGTTGATTTGGCCAGAATGTAGAGCATCGCAGGCTACTATCTCATGTTTGATGGCAGGGAGACAACAAGAAGATTCCGAATTTTCGATATTGGAGGTTTAGGAGGATGCCTAGCGCTTTCGCACTTGTTCAAAGGATTACAATAAAAGGTTAGATTGATATTTCATCTGGCGGTGATGAGACAGAACGCATTATTCTTTGACATGAAAGGAATTCCAGAACATTTATGAAGAGGGGGATCGATTTGAGGCTGAAGAGGTGCCATCAGTGGCCCATATGCATATTGTCCGTGGAAATTATGCAGCTGTGACCGGGGTTCTTCCGGTCTCGAACAGGCCGATGGTGGGGATGGGATTTAAATAATGATCTATGACAAACAATTATATGATCCGACGCGACCCTGCATATTGACGATTCTCGAATAGACCAATAGACTCATTGAGTTGGCGAGATTGCAAGCTATGGTGGCGACTAGGCCTAAGGGCCACGAGATCAATTGCCTCGATCGAGGGGGCGTGGATAAACCTTTTTTTTTTTTTGAAAAAATTTTGCTTTCTAATAATCCCGGCCGATGTTGATCTAGATCCCAATATAGTGGGATTCCCGCTCGTAACGGGCTTGCCATTAGTCTCGATCTTACCCGGTCTCGATCGAATTCCTGCAATAGACATCGCCTCCAATACCTTACGCCATAGACGACGCAAGCCTAGATCGATCCTTATCTTATCACGGTAAATGCCATGCGCACATGGACCAAGTAGCAAGTTTCAAGCCTGAATGCAGATTGTAATGAAAGAGCTTTGAGAAATATTGAAGGCAACATTTGACCTTAACATCACGACATCTGATTTGCAGGTCTTGGAATACACTGTGATGGACAGACAAGACCGCACCTCGCCGAATACTTGCTACTTGGAGAAAGAGAGGTCTATATCCCGCCAGCTATACCAAACGCACCACACCTCCATATGCGCATACCCCAGCCGTTACATGTGCATGTTATTACATACACCACGGACGCAGAATATAGTTATTCCTTGATAAATCTGATAAATAGGATCGATTCCTTCAGCCCGAACCGGACGGTTTCGTGGGGTACCAAATAGCCCCTTAGCTGGGAACGGTATATCGTGATAGTAATAGGGTAAGCCATATGGCTATGAGATCCCACGACCCAAAAGCCAGAACAAGGACCACCCAGATAATGGGAAGGGATGCCGACGGAATGGGTCCGTTCAGAGGGACCAAGCTTGGTTTTCCCTGTCCACCTGAAGGTCAATTGGGCAATTCAGGGCCGCTCATTGGCTCCTTTTGGTAATTCGCTTATCTGGGACGACAAGCTTGCGTCGCCAAACCCCGGTCGACTTTCCAAAATGCAACAATTTCCACGACAAGGTAACACACCCCATGCTGACCACATGCTATTCCACCGCAGCCCCAAGCATAGGCAGCGCAGACAAGACCGGGCTTGCAGAGAAACTCTCAGTTGACCGAAAAGCTTGTCGAATGAAACCACAGCAAAATTTCGTCATCCGTTCCAATTCCCACCTGTCGCGACCGCCAACATCCTGGGCGAATCCTGGGCGAATCCTGGGCGGCGTCTGGGCGTCATCTCGGCAGCGGCTGGGCACCGGCCTCCTGCAGACGCGGCATCCTGGCGAATAAAATGCTTGCTGTGGGGGACTCAGCTAATAGTTAAACGACCTGATACAACAACTTTCGATGGCGTGCTTAATTGTGAGAATAACACCATACTCGCCCAGATATGTGGGAGCATTCTGGACTCCCCCCGCTGGTCCACAAACAAGCCTGAGAGCGCCTCGCCTCCAATGATTTTGCCCTCCACGGACACCACCATCATGGACAACCTGAAATCTTGTCCTCTTGGTAATGTGGCACTGAAGTCTGAAAGACTCGGCGAACGCAGCTGAGAAAAGTTGAATGCCAGAGAGAACGAAAAAAAAAAGGAAAAGGAAAAGGTTTGGATATGCAGCAAAGTAAAACCAGATGATAAAAATCTTAGCATTATCAAAAATGGGGCAGAAAGTAGCGGGCAGACAGTTCAGATAGCAGTGGTCGCACAAAGTTATAAGAGGTCCCTCTCCTCCCTCGGATTATATCTATTCCTCAGGGCGTGAATACCTCCAGCTCATACCAGTAACTCCTATATCTTCTTTCTGTGATTCCAGCAGCAAGGATGGGAAAAATTCAGCATCCGGATCATTTCGCTCCTCCGCCAGAGGATGAGGAAAACCTCAACCTCGTGACCGATTGGACGCCAGAAGAGGAGAAGGCCGCCAAACGAAAGTACGTCCTGCACAGATATACACCCATTGTAGGCTAATCGTGGAACTATTCAAACTGACGTGCTTGTTTGCCGCGATTTTCCAGGTTGGATTTTATTATTATGCCACTGCTTTTCCTCGGATTTTTCTGCTTGCGTAAGTAGACGCCGGCGAGCCCCACTTTTCGAATATGCTGCCATCTCGCGCAATGCATCTCGTTTACAAGCGTAGTTATTTTCTTTTCTTCCGTGATGCTAATCATATGTTTGTGTAACAGAACTCGACCGAGGCAACATTGCAAACGCCCTCACCGATAACTTCTTCAAAGATGTCGGCATCAGCCAGGATCAGTTCAATGTCGGCCAGCAGATGCTCTCATTGGGTATCGTGCTCACCGAAATCCCCTCCAACATGATCCTCTACAGAGTCGGCCCCGGCAAGTGGCTCACACTCCAGCTCTTCCTTTTCGGAACTGTCTCCACCTTCCAGGCGTTCCAGAACAGCTATGGATCCTTCATTGCCTCCCGTTTCCTTCTCGGTATCACTGAGTCTGGTTTCATTCCGGGCGGTCTTTGGACTCTCTCCACTTGGTACACCAGGAGCGAAACCGCTAAGCGTGTCATGTTTTTCTACTTCGGTAATCAATTCGGACAGGCTTCCTCCAAGCTCCTAGCCTATGGTATCCTCCACATGCGGGGTGTCGGTGGCAAGCCAGGTTGGTTTTGGTTGTTCACTATCATGGGTCTCTTCACCATCGCCAGCGGTTTCGTCCTCGGTTTCTTGCTTCCCGATTCGTTCAAGAACCCATGCAGTGCTTTCCTTCCCGGAAGGTCTCTCTTTACTGAACGAGAACTGCACATCCTCAGAACCCGTGTCCGCCTTGATGACCCAATGAAGGGCAAGAAGAAGAAACACATCGACTGGGGTGCATTCAAGCGCGCCGTAAGTCTACAATCCCACAAACCAGGCCTCTGTTTTCTGTGACTAAAAGCTTTTTTCTATAGTTCTCCAACTGGCGAATTTGGATCCACGTTTTCATCTCTCTTTGCAACAACGGTCCCCAACGTGGTTTCGATACCTACTCCCCATCCATTGTCAACAGCTTCGGCTTCGCTGCTCTCACCAGTAACGCTCTTGCATCAGTTGGTTTCTACCTCCAGATCCCGACCTCCTTCGCCTTCAGCTGGGTTTCCGATCACTTGTAAGAAACTAAAATGCCGTTTGAGATTCACTCAAATCTACGACGCAATTGCTAACTTGACTTGATAATCTAGTAACAAGCGTGGTGAAACTGTTATTGCTGGCTTGAGCTGTCACTTGATCGGGTACATCTTCAACCGAGCCTTCACCGAACTTAAAAGCCGTAACGTCCGATACTTCGGTGTCGTCTGGACCCAATGTTTCGGTACATTCTCTCATCCTCTCAACATCGCTTGGTTGTCGCTGGCTTGTCCCGACTCTGAGGTCAGAGCCCTTGCAATGGCTATGTAAGTTCTCACGCGGTTTCCCTTTGACTGGCTACATATGGTTCTAACAACACACTCGAATACAGGGTTATCATGGGTGCCAACATTGCCGGTATCTACGGCGCACAAATCTTCAGACAAGATGATAAACCAAAATACCGTCGTGGTTTCGCTACTGGTGCATCTATCCTCGCTGTCGCCATCATCCTGGCTACCATCAGATATATCGATGACCGCATCCGCCGTCGCAAGGCCGCTAACCAGGAAATCACTGGCGCCGGCAGCGACGACGGTGACGGCGAGAAGACCCTGCCACCCGCAGAAGACAAGATCACTCCCATTGAAGTTGGTGTTGATTCTAAGGTCGCTTCGAGGGTTTAGACTTTCTAACCCAATTTAATCGGGATCATATACCATTTATTTTTCCACCTAAAAATATTGTTTCTTGGGGTTCATCTACTTACGGCTATTCTGCATTGACATGGGTTAAATACATTATTTTTCCGGTGCTTTCGGGTTAGATGCACCGATGATTCTGTCGAATGTTTAGTATCGGGGTTGGATATTATACTAGTTACTAGTAGTATCAAAAATTAATTTTATTTCTTTTCATGAATTCAACGTCTCTAAAACTGCTTTAGATCTTAATAGCGTATCGGGTCAACTCTCTTGATCAGTGTGAATTGCATTTCTGACGATAGTCGTATTAAATATCGCTGCATTCTCAGATTCACTGAACATAAACCACTACAGGGTGGGATCCAGGAGAAATTCCAAGTCATATACAGCTGGAAACTTGTGCTAATAAAGCCAAAAAAAAAAAAAAGAG
>JAJTTS010000002.1:2663268-2818381 GCA_036971165.1 Arthrobotrys iridis | reverse complement strand
ATAGAACATCTCCATAGAACTCCTGGTTTCAAAGCCATCATAGTCACAATCCAATGCAGCATCTGCGTTCTCAACAATGTTGTTACCTTCGACTGATTCTGTGGCCAATGTGCGTCGAAAAAACTCGCTAGGGCTAGTCCAATGGTTTTCTAACCAAGTGAGACTGGATGGCGATGGTGTAAAGAATGCACCAGTAGATGTAGCTGACTCTATTCCCTCTTGCATCCCAGACTCGATTTCAGCGATGTTGATTTCGGGCTCTGGCTCTGCCAAAACATCCTCGATATCGAAAGTAATCACTTCGCGAAGCGCCTTATCATCTACCCAAACCTTGACAAGAAGCATTTGCTCCAGGCGGTCTAGCTCTTGCCGTGCCTCTTTGATTTGCAGCAACTCCTTTTCCAAGTCAGCTTGTAGGCGATGCTTGCCGCTTTCGAGCTCATTTGCCACATCGGTCGCTTTGCCCAACATCCGTTGCAATTGCCTTACTCTCGAATCATCATCCTTTAGAAATTTTGCAAAAACAATGGCAGACTCAATTATACGCTTCACATTGTTAGAAGAGATTTTCAACCGATGAACGGAAGTGTGTCGCAAATTAGATAGGGATTCGGTTACAGTTCCGATATTCCAACGTCCTCTCGGAACCTTTCGGTCAATCGATCTCGCCGGCAGAGCTGGTAGCTTGATCATGATGAGCTTAATCCATTTCGGTAGCTCGGCGTTTTCGGGATGTGTAAATCCCTCGCTTAAAAGACTCTTGGGACTCCAATGTTTCACAAACGCATGGCATGACTGTTCGAGAATCTTTTGAGTAGATGTGAGCAGGGAGTGCTGTGCTGGGTATGGGAGGTAGATTGGGAATAAGTCCGGAATTCTAGTCGCCCCTGGGTTTGGGATGGTGACTGGGGCGAGAACGCTGCTTCGCTCGGATATCAATGTACTTGTACTACTAGCGGCATCTTCGAGATCACTTGTTTCTGCTAGCTCGTCGGATGTGAGATCGAAGACACTCGCATACCGGTTGCTGGTTCTGTATCCGAGTTGCGTGAGAATTGTAGCCCCCATGGGTTCGTCATCTATATTCTCGGGTGAGCCGGACTCAGGGCCTTTTTGGGCTATGTATGGTTGAGGGACTGAATGGCTTGCTTCGGAATCGATCTGGTGTTCATCGGAGACAACAATACCGGATCCACTGGGCCGTACAACGGCTGTAGGAATGCTCTGAACTTGCGGTTGCTCTTGCGTTTGCTCCTCAGAAGGGCTGGCTCCCATATAACTTCGTAGCTCCGGAAACCGAGCTAATGCACTTTGAGGGTCTCTAAAGTAATTCCTTTCACAGAATTTAACAAGCGTGCAGATGAGTCGCGTTCTATCCAGTCCGGTACACTTGCAAAAACTGTCTATATGGGGCTTTGAAACTCTATTGAGTCTTCCACAAACTTTCCAGAAGTCCGCATCTGCGGGTGTCATGTCTGTGAACGTTTCTTTGAAATGGAGGTATATGGCGGCTTTAATCGTCAACCCGGAGGGAGTAGTCTGCTCGGGATCGGGAAGCATATTGTGTGCTTTGAATTATAACCTAAAAAGCAAAATGTTCTTGGTGATCTGGGAGGGAAATTACCCTATGATTCTATTATAGATACTTGTGAACTGATTATTCGGAGGTACCCGCTTCGAAGTGAGAATGATGTAAGGATTGTATAGTCAGAAGGGAAGACAGATATGACTGACAGCCGGGAAGAATTTATTCACTCAAGCCTCCGGCTAAATAGTCGATCAAATAATATTTCAGACAATCTGAAAATTCAAGATGTACATTGGATATTCAGGCCATGATACTACTATCTTCGACAGTGAAAGATCAAGGATCCTCAAAAGGTTGACGATCTCGAGAATAAACCAGCATGCGTTGAGGACGTGGTAAATCGAAACGGGCATAAGATATGCCAAGACGTCGCACAGCCAAGCTATCGGCCAAGCCAGCACCAAATTTCTGCCTTTGAACGTCGGCCTCAACATTCGACGGCAAGCCGCGCGACTTCAACGACTTTCTTCTATTTTTGGGCAGGGGCCTAAGCTTGAACGGCCACAGGATGGAAATATAGGACAGGAGTACTCAATACGGTATTCACCCGGTTAGAGAACAATCAATTGACCGAGGGACCTCATTCGAGTGTACTGGGTAGAGGCCGCTCCTCCCCAACCACGATATCACAATGGCCTCTATTACGCCGAGGCATTGCGCCCGCCATATCAAGTCGGTCGACATCGCCTTCCTCCAAAGATCGCGACCCTCGATAGCAGCTCTCAGTGCTTTCCTCTTCCCTACATCCACCTCTTCAACGTCCTCAAACCGATCTTTCACAACAACGACACCCCTACAAAAGAA
The DNA here is from genome assembly GCA_036971165.1 of Arthrobotrys iridis. Lineage (NCBI taxonomy): Eukaryota > Fungi > Ascomycota > Orbiliomycetes > Orbiliales > Orbiliaceae > Arthrobotrys > Arthrobotrys iridis. The sequence continues at coordinate 2,815,989 of JAJTTS010000002.1, read as the reverse complement.
GGACCCCGCAGGCCACCGTCGGTTTGGTCGTGTAGGTCGCCATCAAGTCCGTCACCCGAGATACTATCGTGGCCCACTACATCCCCACCAGCCTCCCAAACCATCAGATCCGTCTTCTCGTCTATTCGTTCCTGGGCCTTTCACCAGCGAACGTTTGTGGGATCACTACAATGACACTATTGCGGCCGACTTTATGACCCTGACATATACCCATAAGCCACCTCATGCTGTCGAAAAGCCCCAAAAGGAACGACTAAGAAAATGGGAGGGTGACTCCCCCTACTTTGAAAACCGTCCTCGCCGTGGGCCTCGCGGAAAGGATTACCTACCACTTGTTCAGAGGCCAATAACCTTCAGAAACGTCCCACGACTGGAGGAAATCGTCTTTCATTGTTTCTCCGACGCATCAACGCTGAATCCGTTAGCTATTAGGGTTGCCATAATGGCTGCCCAGTCGATTACAGGATCGAAAGCAACAATACATACAGCAAAGGCGACGGTTGCGGCTTGGAAGTTGAAGAAGGATCAACAGATTGCTGTTACTTGCAGGATGTCCGGGCCATCGATGTATAGGTTTTTGGCGACATGCATAGATGTTGTGATGCCTAGAATCAAGGAATATAAAGGTGTAAAGGGAACTACCGGTGATAGGTCAGGTAATCTGAGCTTCGGTTTCGAGCCGGAGGTGGTCGCACAATTCCCAGAGATCGAAGGTGAGAATATTCTATCCCATCTTCACGTGCCTAGTAGGTTTCGATGGCATACTAACTCTATATTTAGTCAACTACGATATGTATCCCGCCAAAATGATTCCGGGTTGCCACATCACCTGCAAAACCACGGCGACCAGTGACCGAGACGCCAGGATGCTGCTGACTGCATTTGGGGTTCCATTTTATGGCAAGGTCAAGTCGTATTAGTGCTCGAAGACATTTTCAAGTGCTATGTAGATACTCATATTCGTATTCTTGCTTGTATATATAACGGTCTAAAGACCTAGAAATCATAGTTCCCTATCGAATATGCCCCTAAACTTGGCCCCACAATACAAGTTCACTAAAGAATACCAGTGCCTTCGTTCTCCATACCCTTACCTCCATTCTCCACGTATTTGACGAACTTCGAGTTCACCGCCTCCAATAGTCCTCCCGCATAACTGAATTTATTTCCCGGAATCTGATATTCCGACAACCACCCAGCTACACCCAATATATTTAACTTATCCTTTCCTTTATCCGATATTTTCCACATCAAGCTCAGTACATGCTGCATATCATTCAGATACTTCTCATCATGCAATAGCCCGGATTTATACCAATTTGACATTCGCATCAGCTTCGTTTGAATCTGCCACTCGATCGGTAGGGCATACAAAGTAAGGCGTTTCTTAGGGCTTTGCCACATTGGCACAATTGAAGGGTCTTGTGCGTAAGCCTCAAAGAGCTTTAAACCGTCGTAATAGACCATTCCGGAGCTAAGCGCCCCGTTGAAGAAGTCGAAGTTTAGGTTGTAGGATTTGCCCGTCGGTGATTGGGAGAATTCTTTACCGGCGTCATCGACCTTGTGAGAGTCCGACTCTGAGATTGACCAGATGTCGATATCGTTTGTGGCAACGCTTATACCGTTCAGGACACGGAAGGCGCCACCTCCAGCGAGGAAGGTATACGGCCCCATTGGACCTTCTTTGCCACCGGATTCCAAGAATATTTCGAAGGCTTCTAGGACTAGCAATGGGAAAAAAACTCAGAATAAACCCTTCATAGTCCGATGTAAGGTAAACTTAGTATAGAGATTGTTTACCTTTTAACAGAGTATCCTTCGTCATTCCCACCGGTTTCTCATCCTTTGTCACGGTTCCGCTGAACCCATGCGCATCCTTTATTCCGGTGCCTTTACTATTCACAAACCGGCTTGGGGGGCCAGAAACACCTCCGGTCTTAGAAGTTGCAGATCCAGTGCCACCCCCTCCGCTAAAAAACTTTGGGGGGCCGTTTCCAAATGTTATGTCATTTAAGCTCTTTCCGGTGGGTAGCGGCATAGGAGTGGCGGCGACATCTTGCAAAATGCATGAAACACATGCCAGAAAAAAAACAATAATAGATGACTTGGCTATCATAATATCAAGGCAATAAAAGTATCCATATATCTGAATTTCTGTATAGAAAGTGAATGAATAAAAGAAAAATAATCTTGAAAGCCGATGATGATACTGAAGTGATTTGGAGACTATGAGTATGTTGGCCAAATTTAACTCAGGGTTTTGAAGGATTACTACCATCGTGGCTCCTTTATATCTCACCGTCGTACAGTATATACTGGCAATCTAAATAAAAAGGGCTGGTCTACATAGAATATTTCACGATAAGCTAACGGGATGATTAACCTTGTTTTCGAGACCACACTGTTCGTTGAATACTAAATTGGCAGCTCTCTTGTGAAGATACACTTATACAGCTGGGACCATGCCTTACCGGCTAGATAAACTTGATAAGAATAATTTGCGCACCAGACTTTCATAAAATTGGATATAGCTTATCAATCCTAGGATTATTCAGAATATAGAATATTAATAGTTTATATGATAGTTTAGTCCGGTGGTGGGAAGGCAGATTAAATAATTCCAACCTTATACACAATATCCACGTCATAAAATAAAGCGATACTATCAACTAGCTAGAGGTTACGAGAAATATATAGGGTCTGGATAATAATAGCAACACTGAGTGTCGTGGAGCTGTGCACTGATAATTCTGCGTTTGGAATGTCTTATAGCTAGAAGTCCAAATATGGTCAAAATTATGAGGGCTTGGCTTATCTACGATGGCTAGACCGGCAAATTTTTCGCTGGACGGGGTAATAAGTAAGCCTCAATCGAGTGGTCCATACGAGACATTCTATTTCCCTGATAAACGCGAATTAGAATAGATCTGGTGCCTTAGCCAAGCTCAGGGTAATCAGACGACGCGACCCTGACGTTTGGCTGTTGTGTGTTGTGATGTTGGAAACACGAAATCGTGAGAACGAGGTTCTCTTGAAATCAACCTGGATATCAATATTCGAAGCCTATAAATGACTCTAAGTATTGATACGATGATATATTCAACAGCAGGATTGTTCTCATCGGTATGCACAGATAAAGTAAAATTCCAAAAATCTATAAACCCCACCCGACTAACCACAGGAGCACCTTCGTCTCCCACGGTACTTTCCTCTCTTCTTTCTCAAAATCTTGCAGCTCCAACGGTTTGGCATATTTCTTCAAATGCTCAATCTCACCTGCCAGTTGAGTCTGTAGCTCTTCGTCCTCGGTAATCACAACCGCATTCATCTCCAAATCCAGCTTTTTAGACCGTCGAGTGTAGTTGGAGGATCCTACGACCGTCAAGCTTGGGGATGTATACTCCGGTAAAGTAACCCATATACCCTTGGCATGATATGTCCATCCTCCTGGTTGCCCGACCACGCCTCTCCTCCATTCTAGCAATTCCACACCTTCACCGCCTCGGATCTTTCCTACTTCTTCTAGGAATCTTCTCGCTAGAATCAAGTATCCAGGTGGCAGATACCCTGAAATACCAGCCGAACCATAGAACCCGTTTGCTTCGGGCGCGGCTGTAAGCACCGTTCCATGCTCCGACTGTGATGCTAATAGCAACTCCCTCAGCTCCCTGTGCATGTTGAAATATCCTGCCGTAAATGTCCAGGACGACTTTGCAAAATCATCACGTGACAATGTTCGGAGTATGTTCAATATGCCACGATGCTCTGTCGAATGATTTTCACCAGACATTAGGGGTGTGAGCTGCCCTATCGGGTAAACAACCGTTTTCGATTTCGGTGGGCTAGGCGGTGACGTGGGTTTCAACAGAGGAGATATCAGAGCAGAAGCCGCGGATCTAAAGCCGTTTTTGTCCTTGAGGGGAGACGGGGCAGGATTACTTGATGGCCAAACAAGCTCAAAACGATCCTCGACTTTGTCATTTGGCTGGACTTTGAAACTTAGGCTGCAAACCGCATCGTGTATCCTGCCGTAGTATTCGGTGATAGCTTTGCTAGAAAATAGATGATATCGGTCTTGCCTATTTGTGAAGTAGTCCTTCGATAGATTGGCGCTGTAGGCTTTTTGTAAGCTTCGAGTCCTCTGCTGCCACTATCTTGCTACATACCCTGATAATATTATCTCGTCATCGAAGCCATACAGCTTCATATGCTGTAAGCCCCATCCCTCGTTCAACCTTTTCGGTATCAGAGACTTTTTCAGGCCTGTCAGATTGGGCGTATGGAACATTCGCAGTTCGACCCGATCTTCGCCAAATTCCTTTACTAGAGGTACCAGCAGCGAAGCGGAACAGACATCGGGTGATTCTCGAGTCCCTCGCAGCGCATCAGTCAATATCGAGACCTTCAAGGTTGGTGAATTACGAAGGGCGGTTTTGATCGTCTCGATCTAGTATCGTCTTAGTGATTGTTGGTCCCCAAGAAAATGGACCATTTTTTTTCGGGTTAGGCATACGAGTTCGTGTTCCGTCTTTCCGATGTATAAGGTCGCAATGAATACTCTCTTCTTGGCGGATAGTATCTTCATCTACATGCTCAAAAAATCATGGGTACTATTCGTCTCAATTACTATTTCATCCAACGAGTTCTCGATGTCGGATGCGCACACGACCAGCGGGGTAGATTATCGCACGCACCTTTAGACTGCGGTAAAATTCCTCCGGTTCCTTCAAAATTGTGATGTCTCGAGGACCGACTTCAAATCGTGGAGCCAGCCTGTCCATCTCGTCCACAAGACCCCGGAGGACGCTGAAAGTGGATGAGGCGCCGCCATCACCGCCAGATTGTGCACCAGCACCAGGAGGAGGATTCGACGTGAACGAGAAGGTTCGACGGGACGGCGTTCGGAACTTGGATGGGTTGAGAGCCTTCGGCCGTGCCTGGCGCAGAAGGAGCAAGCAGGATGTGCGTGCTGCCATTGTGGATTGCGGGGAGCTGATGGCGTCGAATGGGGTTGAAGAAGTAATCACTTTCGCATGGAATCCTTGTTCCTCATTTTGCTTTGTCTTGGCAGACTTCAGCGATGTCTACAACTTACAACAATCAACACGCCGATACGGAGTTCATGAAATTTTTATTCGTGTAACTTTGCAGAACAAGAATTAGATTAGAATATGAAGATAAACGGCAAGGATGGATATCATTCTGAGGACATGCATGGAATTTGCAGCATGAATCAGCGTTCCTATATTCATGCCAACCTAATCCCAGAAACCCTTAACCCCGCAATGACCTAACCTCTAAATCCTCAAAGAAAAAGGGATGTTCAGTAAAAATGATGCTTGATAAGGGAATTCACTTATAAATATCAGGAGGCCTTGGCTGCATCTCGCGGATTAACGTAAAACCCCCGCGTGTCCGCGTGTCCCTTTATTCCCAGGGCTATAGAAGTCAGTGAGTCGGAAGGAAACGTTGAGGGGCTATACAAAACGATCAGGTCTCGAGGGTTATATTTAGCATAGAAATTTTAGCTGAGATCAGAGACTCTTCAACATATCATGAAGTTTCACTGTCCATATCTGCCAATCTACTCCTCAAAAAAAAAAAAAAAAAATGCAAGTCTTGAATGCTCAAGATGGATGACCCAGAGCTAGAACATATGTTAAGACTGAAAAAAAAGTTTATCGACACCAACTTCAGTCTCAGCACTAACTTCGCCATTGTAGAGTTTAGCACAAAAGAATATATTTAGGCTTTTTTTGGTGCCGAGACTGTGCAGATGAACCATTAATTATCACATCAAGTTTAGTAACACAAAACAGCCACTAAAAATGCAACAAGCTTATGGTCTCGTCTCGAGCTGCTACGAGACAAACTCCAACGGTTTGTTAGCTAAGAGCTCTTGTACCTAGAAGCTAAGAGCTCTAACGTGATCACAACGGCGCTCGAGCCTGTCGCCGTTAGCGCCCGAGTTTGGTAGGATTCGTGGCGACCACGCTACCTCGAATATTAGCCTCCAAAGAGAAAGAACAGATCTTACATTGCATCGCTCCTTATTCTCCAAAATTACCGTAATTCTTCGAATCCACTGTGCAGACATACTCGTGCGCAGTATGGCCTCAATGGACATCCTACTTCCCGCAGCAGCCCCTGATACTCTGCAAGACACTCCCTCATGCAGCAATTATATCACAAATAGACGGCACCCCAGTCCTAAGCCCACTTCGCCATTCCTAACTCTCGCCTCAGAGCTCCACATCCAGATCCTCTCTTATCTCTCTATCACCGACCAGCTTCGCGCCAGCAAAACATGCACCCTCTGGCAAACCCTCCTCCTCAACACCAAATCCCTCCAAAGATCAAGATACAGATCGAAGACGGATATCCCGTCCCAATACGTAAAGGCTCACAAAATTCTAAACTTCATCAACTACACCGTATCGGCGACTCCGAAATCGCTGCCTGGTGGACTCCTCTTCCGTATTGAAAATCAGAAAATCAAGGAGTTCGTCTACTACGGTGCGACATCGAAGGACTCAATGGGTCCCGAAAGTTATACTTTGATCGATTTACCGCTTCCGTCGGCTGCTTTCCTTGAAGAGAGGGCTTTCCAGACGCTGGCGCAAGATATAGACCCCATGTATGGGGATCAAAACCAAATCAAGGTAATGCTATACAGCAAAAAATGTAACTTCATCTATAATACGGGATGGGAAAAACTGTATGACCTGAATCAGCCGCCGACTACTAGGGAGCTTTTAGAAACATTAATTGTCGAGGCTTCCGAGGAACTCGAAGTAGAATGGGATTTCTATAGGGAATACTCCGAACTTATAATTTGTGGGGCTTCGAATTCTCAGAAGGAAGGGCATTGGGTAGCGGTAAATCTGATGCAAGATCTCCATGCAAAATTCATATTACACGTTTGCCTTATGAGAGTACAACTTTCCTGATGGGCTTAGGTTTTATGGGTCAATCTCGCTATAATTATTCTTTGATCCGGGGGAGGTATGTGTAACGATAGAATATAGATATTTCAGAATAGACAGAAAACACGCTGAATAACCATGAAAGCCCAAGGATCGAATTCAATAAGCGATGTAAAGAGGGTATCAGTCTCCGGAGCCAGCCTCCAAAAGAGAGCTACCTAAAGGTTACGTTCTAAACCAACACTATCTAGATGTCTCAGCTACTGCCACTGCTGCCAGCCTCCTCAGGAACTTCAATGTACTCTTCCATCATCCTAATATTGCCACGTTAGCCCTCGGGTTTCCGCCAAAGGGTAGAGGGATATACTGGCTTACGAAAGGAATTCTCGCCTATAACGCCCAGGCTCTGTAGTGACAGTCTGTTCAGGAAGTAATTTTCCGGCTGTTCTCGTGATTTTCGCTTGCAATTGGTTGACGTTCCACTATGGTAGCCATAATTTAGTACGAATCTCTGCCAAAGGTTCCCGCAATTTGAGTTAAGACACTTACCAGAAAGTCTACGATGCAGGCTCGATAGATATATTTCCCATCTGCAGACCTGACCCCCGTAATCCAGTTCTCGTGTTTGAATTTCGAAGGCGCCAGTTCCTTGTTATCTTTAATGGGGAATCTTCCGAGGAGGAGAGAATAATCGATAGTCTCAATTCCCTCTAAGAATTCGGTATCCTTCTCGAGGAGGCCCCACAGCTCGTCTCTTTGTTTCTTCGTTAGGATAATGCGGTCTTCTTCTTCCATTGCATCCGCGAGACCGGACTTCGCCTGCTCCGTTCTGTATCAAAATCGTTAGTACGGTCCGGAAATTTTAAAGCTGAATGGGAAAACTCACTTGATCTTGTCCGGGATCAAGTCTCTCGTTGGCTCAAAGAACTTCTGTGGCTTCAAATCCCACTTAACCCATCCCTTCTCCGGGTCCATCTCCTTGAGTAGATTCTCCATGACCACATAATGCGATGGAGAAATGCCTAGAGTTCCACCCAGGTGCCTATCAAAGCAAAACAGAACGTCTGTCATTCGACATAGGAGACTCAACGGATTCGACATCATGTAGTCCCCATAAGCTTCTATGCATTGTGTATATAGAAACGTGTATTCGAACCGTCTGCTGACTGACTTGACGATGAAGGAGTGATCTTCTGTAAAGAAGAATAGAGAACCACTAAAACCGAGGCCGCCAACTGGAGTAAGATCTCCTTCAAACTGTTTGTGGTACTCCTTGTCGTCCTGTGAATATGTCAACATATAGATTCAAGGTAAGTGTAAAAGATGTTGTATGCATACAATGCTCCATTTTTCCGACCTCAACTTCTGAAACATTAGGGGAGCAGCTCGTCTGAAAGGCAAATCAACTACACAGGGGGTTGTTAGCAGGTCTGCCTGCGGTGTTTGATATCTAGGTTTGAACACATACACAATCGAAAGTAATTTGAAAAGCTGAAAGTTCGAATAATAGGAGGTGCGGCATACGGCGGCCATTTGGGATCATTATAGTCTTCTTCGGTACCAAGGCTCTCTTGAAATGGACGTTTTATCGAGTGGGCTATATATACACTGGCGTTAGCTTGTGCTGAAACACCTGCACGTCTTTTGGAAATTTGCGTACTGATTACTTGTGTCTTATACTCTTTCGAAAACACTGAATACCTAGTTTAATACCCTCATATTAGAAACTATATCAAAACTTCATACTGTCAAAAAAGAACAATTTCGTTATTACACATACCAGTGGTTTGCCGCGATAGGGTTTCTGTCCGCCATTTTTATGAGTTGTCTACGGTCTCTAGAACAATCCGAATAACGATAGGGTTCTAGAGAGACTAGCTGTTTAAGTTTAAGCAATGAAGCAAAGCGGTCAAGCAGGGGAGATATATAGGGGCCCGGGCACGATTACTACATCATGAGCCTATCTATATGTATGAGAGCATGCTTAGGCAGGATTTACGACAAATTCACCTCTGGCCGTTGCCCAGACGCATGTGTTGCAGGATGTTGCAGCTGTGATGTCATTTCTTGGCGCCACAGCCTGGACGGACGTTACAGGGGTCTGCAACGCGCGCGCAAAACCTCTGCCGGACAAACACCACAGACGTTCTCATCATCATCACCACGCCCCCACCTCGGCTTCATCGACGTCCCACTATGTTAACAATCAACTTCCAGGCTCCCGCTCCACCGCAGCCGCTATCTCTACGTCCGTGAGACTCTAAACCACCCCTCAGTAAGTCTTCATGATGTATTTATCAAGTTGTCTGTCTAATTCTTATCAGGGTCTATTGCTTGTAACCTCCGAGAAACCCGCTGCGATATTCTAGGCGACCGTGGAATGCTATATCTGAGATGCTGCTCCCGGGTTTTGTCGAGGTCTCGCGAACATTTTGGATCGCGTTTTGCTGCAATTACAAGCTTGACTAGGAAGCTTAGCCAGGTCTCCGGCGAGTGACGGCTAAGTACTTTATGGCCACTTGACGGGGCCGAAATACTCGCTGAAACAATGCGAAAGTATGTTTGGCACCCGGATTTCCTCTGATCCGGGGAATATGAGATCACTAGAGTCAGACCGACCGTGTAGACGATTGGTTGGTCACCCTGCTCACTGTGATGTGTGGATATATCGTCTCGTGTGCTTGATTTCGATACCGACAGCCTCGGACACCAATATATCGACAATGTATGATTCTAGGAATACTCTGCACGTCTTATCTAGGCACTGGCGAGTATCTAGTGTCAGATAGGAGGGTCTACAGAGGCAGCTTCTCAGCCACTATCTCACGTTCAACACATGAGTACACGCTCTGCCTCATTGTTATGAATGGTGTGAGGGACGGCCGAAATGTGTCTGGATGTTGCCGGCTAGCTATTGGGAACCTATGTACGCTATTCTCACGCTGGAGATGCCCATCTCACCCCGTGGGGCAGCGAGCACCACAGTGATCGCTACGCTTTACCCTGTTAACGCTGAATTCACCCTATTTGACTGACTAAGCAGGTATATATCGATATTGAGAGTCTTTCAGGCCTCGAACATGTGATTGGGCCATTGGACGTGTTTGGAAGCGGTGTTCGGATGCTTGGTTTGCCAGAGCGCGATTTTCTAGGGAGCTGCAAGGCCCCAGTTGCTTGGGATTTGTGTTTTTTGGGGGGAGTTTTATAGTGTCCAATGCTTTCTGTCCTGCACTTTAATTTTCCTTTGCTCCACCCCACTGCCGTCATCACTCTTCCATCCTTCCATCCTTCCATCCTCACTTCCTTCACGCACGCAACATCTCTTCTTTGAAAAAAAAAATACTTCCAACTTTCGAGCTTCACACCAACCTCGTTCCACCATACATGCATACCTTCGACCTGTAGTCAGAACGAATCCAATACTACTATCTCTTTCTCTTTCTCCGTGTGTATTGCCAATCATCGGAGTCCAATTATCACCTTGGTTTTCTATTCCGTGACGTGTTCCGCAGGCCAACAGCTACGATGAGCTCGCGTTCGAGTTCCCCGCTGTCGTCGGTCCAAGATCTATCCGACCCCGAACTTGAGTTCCCGCAACCCAGCAAGTCGACATTCACCACCAACAGCCCAGACGGCAAACCCTCGCGATCCTCGCAGGAGCCATCGCCGCCACCCAACAAAAGGCGCAAGGTCGTCGACCCCCGAGACCCTCTGCCGCAGGACAACCCTCGCTACGCCTTCATCGTAGCCTTCCAGGCTAAGTTCAACCAAGTATTTCGGGGAGTCCCCAACCTTGGACCTCAAGACATCGAGGCTGGTGTCGCGGAGACACCGATCTCTGACCAAATCGAGGCGCTGCTGTGCAAGCTGCTTGGCCTGGCGTTGAATCGTCAGAAACCCGTCGAGTAAGTCCTAATCCTTTCCTTTTTTTTTTCTTCTATTTTCTTAAATTCTTTCCTTTTTTGGAACGGGATTTAAAAAAGAGCAAGAAAAAGAAAAATTTAAAGCCACCTTCCATTGTGTTTTTTCCCGGAACTCCTTGTTTGGGAAGAGTGGATTTTCTCATCCTGTGTTTTTTTTTTTGCTACTTTACTACAAAATCGCGAAGTCAAACTGTTGTGGGTGTTTTTTTGGGTGTTTTTTTTTGTTGCGTAGAGGCTCCGGATCTAGGGAGCTTGAGGATCTATTGTGAGCGTGACAAAAAGGGCTAACCCATATCCACGCTATAGAAAGGGACACTACGGCCGTGCGCTTGAGGAAGCTGTAGCAAACTACATTGAAGAAGCGCCGCCAGAATGGGAGGGCAAGAATCCGTTGGAAGGCGGGAAAACCTTCAACCAGATGTCGGTTGACGAGCGTGTACGTTCATTTTCTTCCTCCCTTTTTTTTTACAATACGATTCCTCCTTCGAGGACAATAAAATCAATAATGTGTTGTGGGAAGCGCTGACAGGTGGTGATGGGGTTTACTGCTTCTAGCTGGTGATGTTGCAGACACTGATCCTTTGGGCTTTGAGGCACTCGAGGGCCATCGGTGATATCCTGAAGGAGGTTTACAAACCTGGGAGGAAGACGGACGACTCGAATATTCCCCTGGCGGTGCATTGCTGGGGGATGGATAGAGAAAAGAAAAAATATTATCTGATCGAGGGTAAAGGTAAGGAAAATCCATGGAATGCTAGGATTGACGAAGTGGGGAGGTGTTCTTTTGGGTGAGATCAATCCAGCTAATAGAATGGAATGGGATTGGGACGAGGGTTTTAGATGATACATATTTCAGAGTCTACCAGGAGTACATCAGCCCGGGTTACAGGAATTCGACATGGATAGCAGTGGCCGGAAACATTGACGAGCTCAAGGATCTGGCGGTGAGATTGGCCCAGGAAGGGTCTAAGAATGCGAAGGAGCTTCAAGGGAAGATTCTGGCGGCGATACCTCGGTTTGAGGAGGGCGAGCAGGTAAAAAACAAAAATTCATCACCTCAAAATTATACGGTATGATTCTATAGATGCTGACGGATGCTATAGAAACGCAAGCGGCGCGAGTACCGCAGCGCTAGAAAGGCAGCTTTCTCAAACCCGGGGGTCTCAATGTACGAGGGACGAACCCGAGGGAACAAGGCAAAGTACACGTTTGAAAGTGACGAAGAAGGCGGATACACATCTGGGCGAGCGACTCGCGCAAGCAGACGAGCCTCACCCACGGTTGCGGAGCCCTACGTCACCGGATCTGGAAGAGTTACCAGACGGACAAATCAATACGGCTTCACGAACGACAACGTCGGAGACACGAGCACGCCCTACGCTGGTAGTGAAAGCGGTGGTAGTACACGTCGATCCGGGCGGATTCCGTTGAAGAGGGATAGGGGGGAGTACGAGGCCCATACATTTGATGGGGAAGAGAGTGAGAGTGAGAACAATGAGAGGGATATCGAGGAGGATTATCAAGATGAGCCGGCTGAGGAAATGAACGAAGATGATTTGAGCGACGCCACGGACTCGGGGGTCGAAAGAAGTGAAAAGCCCTTGGTCATTACTTTGAAATTCGGGAAGGCGAAAAGCCAAGCGGTTTTGAAGGATCTGGCAGATGAAGATGCCACGGAGTTTGGAGGAGGAGGGGAAGAAGGAAAAGGAAGAGGGAAGAGGGAGACGCACGATCTTCCAGCCCCACTTCCTGCTAGACAGGATGATGGCGCGATGGACATCGATGCGGCAGAGGACGTTGATGACGGAGACGTAGATTTGGTTCCCACAAGCCCGACGCAGGAAAAGATCGAAACGGCGGTCGATTCGCTAAAGATAAGCTCTGATCCAGCGAGCGAGCCCGCTCCCGAGCACGTTGTGGTTAATTTCCTATCCGGCAAGGAGTCAAACCCGTCACCAGCATCGAGCGCGGGACAGTAAGTGGATGTCCAATTTTTATTTTATTTTTATCTATCTATAATTACTACTGCGAGCAAGTCGATATGATGTTGGTGTGCAGCATGCAGCATGCAAGGCCAATGGCGAATGGCGAATGGCGGATTGGAAGGTTCCTTCTTATTCCTTGTTTTTTTCCCTCCGAAAAAAGAAAAAGAGAGAAATTTGCTCGCAACGGCGATTACTGATTACTGAATGGACTATTAATGGCTGTTGCAATAACTCTTCTCTTGCATATTTCACAGAATTCTGAGAGCGGGCGTCCGGGGGGTTGTACATAATTAGTTTTATCACAGCTACCGTGGAAGTAAAGTTTTTTTCTTAAAGAAATAAATAAAAAAATATAAAAAAAAGGGGGGTATTAGACATTGTCTTTTTTTTTTACTCATATAATATTTCTTGCGGCTATTATAATGACGCGCGATGGATATCGACCTTCGAGTTCACTTGAGGTAGAAAACCGCTCAAGGATTATCACGATCAAACCCCTCCAATCAAGAGTTGAAATCTGATAACTGTACCCACGTTTTCAATGTGGACAGTGGTTACCTAATCCTTATGGTATACCGGGGTGCGTCAATTGACAGCTTCCCGATCCTCGTCAATATCAATTGATGAAGCGGACTCCGAAATTCAAGGAACCTCGTGTTCGATGCAGGTGACTAAGTAATTTTTTTCCCTTCTGAATTTTAATCAGCAATTCAGCCAAGCAGGAAAAGCTTCAAGAAAAGCCCTTTCGAACGTGAACTATAAGGTATTGCAATATTGCCGGCCCCTGTAACATATGCTTTTGTGGCGTTCGACGGTCTCACAGAAGGTACCTGTACATGTACCGCTCGCTGGTATTTTGTCTTGGGTGAGCTTGAAAGGACGAGCGCATGCAGAATGCGGAGAAGGAGACTGAACCCTGCCATCTCAGCGACAGCTGTTCGGAATAACTCGTCGGCGTTTCCGTACCGAAGTGAACAGCCTATATTGATCAATTCAGCATCATCATCACGTAGACAACTTTTTTTTTTTTTAATGTTCTTCACCCTTCCGACTGGAGGGTGGCCAAATTGTTTCCTTCCCAAGATGCACATGCATACCTGCATAATTTCATACGAGGTGGCCGGTGTGGTGGATAGCGTACATGTACATACATCATCCATGGGACGAAAGGGATCGATTGTGCAGGTTTGAATTTCCCGGCATTCTGGTCTGGTATATGTATAATGCACACTTCAGTATATACCTGCCTACTACCTGCTTTGAATATAAGAAGTGAAGTCGAGCACTTGAGCTGTGCTGTACTATAACCTCCCCCTTTGCAATTGATATATCACATACCGTTCGATCGAATCAAATTAGGCAAGTCGACAAGAGCTGCCCGCGACAGGAGTCCCCGTCGAAAAGTTTCAACTGCCTTGCAAGCGACGAGCTACTTATTCATCTGGGTCGAAGCAGCGACGGTCCGTCGTTAGCCAGTTTTAGCCCCCCCCCTTTATAAGAATAACCAATATCGCCTCTTTGATAAACTCCAACGGAATCTTTCCAAGCAGGTCTGTCGCAACTTTCAAGCTGTCTGCGACGTTTTCCCAACCCGATTGAATCTCACTTGTTTTTTTCCCTTCCGGCATCAAGGGAGGGTTCAGCGGGTACAACCTTGTTCACTCACTTATAATTACTTTACTCGTCAGGTAGGCATAGCTGGCAGGAACATATAGATAGCAGGAAGCTAAGTGATACAGAGTTCCGGACTGTTCCTGACCAGTAAGTTGCCCAAACCCACCGTCCGATCCAGGCTAGCAGGCTCGCCAATGGCAGTGCTGCAAGCCATCAGCCCTCCTGTCAAACGCTCCTCTGACGCCAAAGCTGTAACAGTCCGTCGACCGGCAGCTGCCCCATAAGCCAACCAACTCGGATCATACATATAAATCTTCCTTCTCCATTCAGGGAGAGAGTGACGAAAAAACTAGAGCAGAGCTATATTTATAACTCTCTGTCGAAAAGGAAAATAATAAAAATAAAAAATAAAAAAATACACGGCAGGATTCGATTAACCTACGGCGGCTAGTCCCAAAGCTCGCGCACAAGATCTCAAGACACTGCAATACATCCGAGGAAACATCTGGTTTCAGGCTCTTGCATGAACTACACGCTTCGATCCATACTGGAGGAGCCGGGGATATAGTATATCTTTTGGGTGGTATATATGACGACGGCTGCCCCCGTCCTAAACCGGATCAAAAAAACCTTGGTCGATTTCACACCATCTCCTTACGCTCTTTTTTTTTGCATACTTAGGTACTCAAGCTAGTACTTTGGTATAGATATAGATTGTGCTTGTGCACGGTAACCGAAGTATATACATACCGGCGTGTACAGCTGGTGCCGTTCGATACATATTACTGGCTCCTTTGGACAGGCGGTATTTTTGAGACATCACGGCGCGGTGGCATTTGCATTTCTATTAACGGCATCCTCAGCTCAGCTCCTCTTACATAGGTAAGAATGACGGACCCACAGTGGTTGTTGCCCTCTGCTTAAAAATTCTGACAGTTGTCCATTCTCCATCTTTCTTTTGCTTTGCTAGCTTTGCTTTGCCTTGCCTTGCTTTTATTCTGAGGGTGGGAGAATTCCTGAGCTTTCCTGACGGTTCCGGAATCCGCCAGCCTTCGAATCATCTTGCTTGCAGCTTTCTTTTGTCGCTCTCTCTCTCTCTCTCTCTCTCTTTCATGCTTCCAATCAAACAGGCACAAGAAAGAATCTAGTCTGGTCTATTGTGTCCTAATCCGTTCGAGACTAATCCGATTAACTCCCTGCTGTGGAAAATAGTCCTCGTATAGAACGAGCACGTGCATTGACTGCACTCGAGAGACCGATCCCGACATATATCCCGGCCCAGATATCATTTCGCAGCTAACGGAACCCTCCACCGTCCCGGACATCCTCCCCCTGCAGTGGCCCCATACCAAGAACACCACAACCACGACATCATCGTCCACATTGCAGTTCCGATCCCCTTAGCAATCAATCCCAGACACAACCTCAAAAGCTTGATATCTGAATAACTCAAGCTTCGCCATCCGCAATTACGTCGGTGGTTTCGATACTTTCTTTCCTGCTACTCGACGCCCTTGCCTGCAATTTCCGACAAGCGATCTGCCCCGAGATCCACTCACCCCCAGCTATCTTTAGCACCGCCTTCCTCCCAACCCTCCAATCTCCAACCATCCACAAAACCCGCCCCTCATTTCGACTTTCCTTCTGTCTCGACCGAAGAAGCAATTAAACTCTATCGAGCCAGGGGACGACAAACTTAACCTTGATATCTTAAAAACCTCACCGGTTCTCCTTTTCGACATTCGTTCCCGAACTTCTGCAATACCGATTGAATCATCAAATCGGCCCATATAAACATATTTTTTATTTTATTTCACTAAATAGTCCACCAAAGACGGACACTAGTCTTTCATAAAGGATCCGCTGGCTTCAATCAATCTACCGAAAATGAACAAGAGGTTCGACCGAGTGCTCCAATGGAGCAAGGAGAAGATGGGCAATGATAACAAGACATCCGCCACGGATGAGTTCAGAGCCTTGGAAATGGAGATGCAGATGCGACACGAGGGTAAACTCCCTTTTTCTATCAAATCCTTGGAAAAATCTAACATACTGATCACTTCTTTCTTCTCAAAGGCATGGAAAAACTCTACTCGTCCGCAAACATCTACATCAAGTCGCTCTCCAAACGTCGCGAAGGTGACGACCGCGAGAAAATGATCCCGGTCGATATCGTCGGTCAGTCCATGGTTCTCCACGGCGAGGAGTTCGAACAGGACTCGCTGTACGGCCAGTGTCTCGCGAACTTTGGAAGGGCGCACGAAAGCATTGCGCGCGTGCAGGAGTCGTATGTGCAGACTATCAACGACAATTGGCTGCTCGGGTTGGAAAGAGATTTGACGCATATGAAGGAGTATCAGGTGTGTACCATTTTTTTTACTCCTATTCCAGTCGCGGCGGCGGCGACAGTGGTATCTTGGTGGTGTGACATTGCAGAGAGCAGGGTGGCTAATTCGGATATTTGGTGGCTTTTCTTTTAGGCTGCAAGGAGGAAGCTAGAGTCCAGACGGCTAGCCTACGATACCGCGCAATCCAAGATGCAGAAGCAGAAGAAGGAGGACTTTAGACTAGAGGACGAGCTGAGGTCTCAGCGAATCAAGTACGAAGAATTGAGCGATGAGGTCCTGCGACGGATGAATGACATCCGGGATGGCGAGCAGGAAACGCTCATGGAGCTCGGCACCTTCCTCGATGCCGAACTCGAATACTACGACAAGTGTCGAAACCTTTTGATGCGAGTGAAGGAACAATGGCCCGTGCAGTACGTCAAAGCAATATCTATCCGCAGCTAATTGAGACTCCAGAAGCTGACAACTCCCTTACTTTTAGAACAAAGAAGACAAAGGACCGCTCCCGCTCGCGTTCGAACACCGCACACTCTTTCAACAACGGCTTCAGTGCCAAAGAATCACCCCAGGAATACGACGAAGATCCGCAACCCCTCCCGGAACGCCCCAGCATAAAATCCCGCGGCGTCTCCGCGACCCAATCGTCTGACTGGGACTCCAACGGCCGTCGGACGCCGGAACTCCATTCTCGCACCTCATCGTGGAAGATTGGCGGAGAGCCCCTCTCCCGCACTAGCAGTGTCGAGTCTTACTCCGCCGCACCCTCGTCGAGGATGCTGAGAACGGTTACGGAACCAATTCCTCCACCTTTACCGGCAGGCAGAGGCGGCTTACGGCCGGTGGTCACCAGAACGGCGAGTTATAACGCCCATAGCGAGGAACCGTCACCAGTCGAACATCCGAGCCCCGAATCCCGGCCCCTCTCGAGACCGTTGTCTAGGAACGCGAGCTCGCACAGTTTGAGCGGCACCGGGGCGAGGAAGATTGTACCACCGCCACCACCGGCGTCGAGGAGCGTGTCTGGGAAGAAACCACCACCGCCGCCGCCTCCAATCAAGAGAGCCGGATTGTCGAACCTGAGTATAAACGAGTAGAATTGGGATTCCAGCGGAAAGAAAAAAAAAGTTGAAGTTGCTGGTGGTTGTTTAGCGGTACACTCTGTCTCTTTCTCCCCGTTCTCGTTTCCTTATTTTCCACCATTATCATCATTATCATCATTATTATTATTCAGGATAGACGAAAAGGGGAAGCCAGCAAACGGGACAAATAAGTTCGGCGAGGACAAAAATACTACATTTTTTTTTCTTCTTCTTATCATTATTATCGTTATTAACCTTCATTAATTCCTCTCGTGCTTGCAAATATCTTCTTCTAGGGCTTTTTGGATAGGTGGTGTTTATCGTTTCTTCTTTCCTTTTTTATATTTTCTACACTTCAGGCTGCGTTTCCTTTTACTTCACACGTACATAGCACTCTTATTCCATCCGACCTCGAAATTTTCCTGTCCATATCTTTTTGCTTGTTTCTTACAAGAGAAAAAGAGAAAACCTTTAAAAAAACCAATGAGAAGGGGCTTTTATTTCATCCGTGCAAAGCTGCCAGAGTACTGGTTACTTGGTACTTCGTGTTATTTTTGTCAAAGTAAAGATATAAGAACAAAAAAAGAAAGAAAGAAAACTTTTTGTGGCCCCATCTACTACTATATAGATAACCAACCCGTTAACCCATTGCCAGGAATTTTTGAAGAAGAATTCGAAGAAACCCCCCACATATGACTACCGATTGAATGTAAACGAAGAAGAAGAAGAAGAAGCCCTTCGAACGGGTATGGAGGGACAAAAAGAAAGAGAATATATCCTTGAAAAAGAAAACGCCAAAGTGGATGATACACACATGTATGAGAAAGAAAAAACGAAAAAACCACACGTAGAAAGGAAATTCGTAGGGGAAAATGCTATGCTGGTCGTTAATAAAAAGGCCCGTGGTGTCCTGGGAGGGATCGAAATCAAAGAAGATACGTAAAAAGGAGATAAAGGGTATATGGTACTCGAGATGAAGTGGACAAGCTGAAAGAAAAAGCGGAGAAGAAGAGAAAAAGCCATTATCATGAAAGGAGAACCAACCCCAGTGAAAAGGTCGTCAACGTAAGATATGCCCGGTACAATGCAGAATATAGGTCTGGAAAGCAGACAAAGAAGAAGAAGAAAACGAAAGACCGAAACCATGCCCGCCGATAGCATTAAGACAGAAAAACGAAGGAGATAAGGAAACAAACATAAGAGAAACAAAAAAAGAGAATACAAGTCCACTCAAAAGGCGAGACGAGAATAAGAAGAAGAAGAAACAAAGTCTATGAAATCAATATCTGAAGAAGAATTTAATCAAAGAGCATCGTCACCTGGTGGCTCCCCTGACTTGTCCAATTTATCAGCTGGACACCTTTTGTGATGCGGGGGAAGCCTCCTGGCTAGTCTGACGACAACAGAAACCGCAACCCAGTACTACTGGATCACACATTCCTTGTCGTCATCTCCAGTCTCGCGTCTCCTCGACCTTCGTCTATCTTTCTTCAAAGCTTCTTTACCCTTATCTTTCTTCAGTTTCCCATCTCGTTCCTTGTTGTCGCCGTCACCGTCAACCGAGCTCGTACCGCTGACATTTCCGTTGATCGAACCGTCGTCTTTACCATCTCTACTGATTCTAACAGCGAGTCGACTTAGCCCAGCAAATGAAAGCCTATTCTCGGTGCTGCGGCTCAATGAACGCGATTTTGGCCCGTCCGAATTGATGTCTGAACTTCTGCGCTCTGGTCTCGAAGATGGCCGGAGCGATTCTTTAGATTGTGCATCGAGG
Source organism: Arthrobotrys iridis (assembly GCA_036971165.1). Taxonomy (NCBI): domain Eukaryota; kingdom Fungi; phylum Ascomycota; class Orbiliomycetes; order Orbiliales; family Orbiliaceae; genus Arthrobotrys; species Arthrobotrys iridis. The sequence continues at coordinate 2,796,340 of JAJTTS010000002.1, read as the reverse complement.
GAGTATCTTCCCTTTAAAATGAGTGCCTCGTCGCTTGCTCGCGCCTGCTGGATGGGCGAGGATGACGAGGAAGTATTGTAACCATCCTGTCCCTCAGCTATACTATAATCGAAAGTCGGCAGGCCACGGGATTCCTCTTGTGAAGATCTGCCGCTATCAACCTCTTCATAGGGTGGAGGTCCCTCCATGGCCTGAACCTGATAGAACAACAGATACGGTGACTCTTCCGCAAAGGCCTTTGTCCTATCAACCTCAACAACTCGTTCCTTCGCAAGATCATCGAATCGTAGCCACTTTTCGTCCTCGGTGCGTACCAGCGCGATGTAATGACCGGAGTTAGTAGTCGTTCCTCGGTGGCATACGGCGCTCTGCAACAGCAGCCTGAAATTTCCAGAGTCCTCCATGTCGTCGTCGCCTACAAAATGTGGCAATTCGATTTCCGTAGGGATCTTGACATCGGCGCCGTTCCTGATTGGCGTTCCAGCTGCCGACCACATATAACGTTTTAAACACAATCCAATAATTGGCCTCTTAGACGAAAAATGGTTGGCGAACGTTGATTTGGTGGTTGACCGGTCCTTTTCATTCGTCGACACGCTGTCAGTGTAGAAGGGCAGCAAATTGAAAAATTGCCACGCCGGAATTGTTATTTCCTTTCTAATAGACTGAGCTCGTCGTCGCTGCTTAGGCAAACCGTGCTTACTCGTCCCGTCGATCGTACGGAGAAGGGATCCCTTGCGCTCGAGAGGTCTTGGGCTGAGGGGGGTGCTGGGTGTTGGTGGCGCGGACCCCAGATCTGCGTATTCAATGTGTGATCCACTCGATAGTGGTTTCTCGTCAAGGAGAAGCGGGTCGATGGTCTGGTCTCCCGCCTGCTCTGCCGTGGCCGATCCTGCTCTCTGTTCCAACTTTCGTTGAACGTCCACTCGATTGTTGAAGTAATCCTCCAAGCATTTTTCCAGTGTTATAGGGCCGGCGACTTCTGACTCGGATGGAATCGCTACATTCAGCAACCTTTCATTAATGAATTTGTGGTCGTCGTCAGGTATATCTAGACCGCCGTGAGCAATGTCCATCTTGAGTGTTAATAGAGGCATTTCCAATGTCTCTGCGATGAATGTGAATGCCTCCGATGCATCTTGCTGCTGCTTCAGCGCAGCTTCCTTCCACCCGCAGTCGGCCAAAGAGTTCTGGATCTCCTGTATCTAATGATGGGTTAGGCATTGTTTTCAGGTTATTAGGACTCTATTGCTTACTATATCCGTCGTGATCAGTTTCCCGGATCGCAGCATGTTGACAAATAGTCTGAGTAAGGAAGATAACTTTTTGCGCTTGTCGTCATCGAAAACATTGTACAGCATGGCCTAGGAAGTAGTATGTCAGCTACTCCGCTCGTGGTATCGAGAAAGTGTCTAATTTGGACTTACCTCGAATGAGTCGAGGTGAGCGTAAAGTGCAAACAACAGAGAATCAAGATAGCATGTGACCTTGCCATTGTTCTCTGCCCCTTTCAAGGGAACATCTGGCGACCATTCCTTGAGAATGCCAGCTGATGCATCTTCCCATAATCGGTAGAGATCTAGGGCGCTGTTTGCGCTGCCATTGGCGTAGCCCCCTCTGAGGATGCGTAGTATTCTGTCTTCGTTAGGAGGGATTCCAAGAGCGGTCAATTTCTGCGAGATGTGCGTGATCTAATCGTGAACGGTTTAGCATCGTGCTTGAGCTTTGATAAGAAGTATACTTGGAAGCTGACTAACATGAAACGACTCCTCTCTTGAAGGCTTCTTGAGCTTCTCGTCTGGACCTGTGCAATAGAGGTCCCCTGAGAACCGAGGCTAGCAGAACTGTTAGCATTTCTTCACATGCATCTGACTCCCACCCCCACCTCCACGGAACTTACAGTATGCTTTTCAATCAACGAATTTCTCTTGTGAGGATCCTTCTTGCTCATCAACCTACTCAGCGATGTCGACAGTGTCTTCTCGAATCTCGAGTTCCGATTCGACTTGTGAGGATCGGCGTGTTTGTCAGCATGTTTATCGGCATGTTTATCGGCCGAATCCGTCTCTGTGGGGTGCGACATTATGAATGTCGTCGTCGACGAAGGAGTGATGTGAGACGATTGTGAGGGCGAGGAGGAGTCTATCAGGTATGGCCAAAACCAGGTCAGTATGTACGTTCAGCCTCGTATCCGGTTGTTTAATCAAGACGGCTGAAAACAAATAATAAAAAAAGGTTCTAATAATTGAATAGCGTAGATTTCGTAGAAACGGGGAGAAGATAATCAGGACCCCTCGAACAAGCCGATCTAGACGAAGAGCTGCTGTTTTATGACGCCGCTGAGCACTAGTAGTGCAGCAGAGAAGGGCGGGGCCAATTCAGGCCAGACAGATCCACTGCAGCAGGAGTTCGGAGAGATTCGCTGGGGGTTAACGGAGAAAAGAAGTACCTACGCAGAGGCCAGGTGACGATTGGCTTGCTGGCTTGCTGAGCTAAGTTTGGACCGGCAAAATGGTCCTTGTCGACAGCTGCTAAACGAATCCGAAGGATGGACTAGGATAATTGCTATCGCCGAACTCTTGATCTTGAGCTGGCCGATGCGAACGATTGAAGCTTTCAAACGGGGTACGGTCCGGTCGAAAGCTTAGGATCGGTCGAAATGTTGATGCTAGGCGGCCTGGCGATGAGGTTCTTTAAGAGAAAAAAATCGGACGGTGTGAACGATGGGAAGGCTAAAGATGGTCGTTCGATTGAGAACGTTTGTTCGACTTGGAGGTGGTGCCGCTTGTTAGCGAGAGGATTCGAGGTTGTGGTCTTCAGCCCGCCAACGTTAGTAAACGGTTAACGGACTGCAAATTGTAGCATCGATCGATCACTACTGCTCTTACTGTGGGGAATGGTATCCTTCGATCGGTAATTGGTGAAGCAGATGAGATGAAGACGAATTCGATGGCAAGATGGCCGGGAATGATAATTATTTCAAACTTGCCATGCAAAAGGAGAAAAGGGGAGGTGGTTTTGATAATAAGATATCATGCGTGTTCAGATTCCCCAGCAAACAAACAGACACGCACGCACGGAATTTCTAACGAACAGGCAGCACCGCTGAGAAAAGGACAGGCCAGCTTCAATCAAACCGGCTTCGTATACAGCCCTTTTTCAAACGGTTCATCGATACTTATTTTTAGGTGACCACAGCAGTTGGGGTGTCTGTACCTGCGACCGAAGCGTCAGGATCGAGGGGTATCAAAGCCGCAGATGGTATGAGCTTTCGGGGTGACAAATTCGGATTCGCTCGACCTGCTCCTACAGACTGCTTTGGGAAGGACCCTGTAGGTGCGTACGCACTCGCTCCTACTGGCCAGCTATGCCAATCTTAGCGTGGATGGATGCTCTGGTCAGATATGAGACAAGGACCCAAGCAGGAGGGACACGAGGTCGGCAGGCTGCCTGGCCCCTCCGTCTTCGTCGGACGCCGCTGGTGGGAGAAAAAACTGGTCAGAGGCAGGAAAATTCCAGCATCTACCTGACCTTCGGAGCGGCCTGGTACCGACAGCCGGGAAGAGGCCCAATTCCAACAGGTCCACCCGGAACCCGACGAAAATTAGGACTGGGTGGGATCCTATACGAGCGCAGGCGGTTAAGAACGGGGATAAATTTTAATAACGGAGAACTCGAAGACGATGGAGAAAAGATTTTTGGCCAGGAGATTGGGTCGGCGAAGTGGGCGGTTCTCGGACTACATAACATCCTGTCCATGGCTATTCCATGACAAAGACTAAAAATTTTCTTCCCATCGACGATTAATACATTGTGGGATGGATTTTTCCATTCATGAACGCCTTCGCCAATAATAATCACGATGTCGCTCCGAGGCCTACCTTAAGATTGGATGCTATTGGAGCGACGTTGGAGGATCTCTCGATCTATTTTGCTGGCTGTCGCTTCCGATGACCAACTTTTTGTGCAGCTCGCTTGCCAGCTGCCGCATCAAATGCTTCACTTGGAAATCGAGATGCATGGTAAAGTGCGGCGAGTGTTTCGAACACGATCTTGGGCTGGCTTCCCCACATCCACATGACGTGCAGCCCAGACCAGGGTTACCTGATCCCAACAATCGATAACAGATGGCAAAACGTCAGCTTCCAGGATGACGCTGCTTTGACGGAAATTCGTCATGCTAATTTGCAACATTTCGATTCTTCAAAAAAAAATCTTTTTATTCAGATTTGAGTCACGAAGAAAAAGAGGCACGCTATCCAATGTCTTAGCGGCCCTACTTCCCACGACACCTGTTCATCAGGCTTACCTGCTGGATTACGGCGTCCGTTGGAGCGAGTGGTACCACAGCAGCACCTAATATGCGCTCGTGAGTAACAGGTGACTAGCATTGCAAGCTTCGTATATACTAACTACGGCAGCCTTCCAGATCGCGTGCATAAACCGTCTATATTACCGGAGAATTCCTCTTTTCGAGCCCAAGCATGACAAACATTCTTCGAAGATCAAAATCTTTTTTAATCCAAGCATTTGTGCACGTGTCCGGCCAGGCGGTCAAGTATGTAGGAAGCCATGTAATTCTGTTGGTTGGCCTGGGCTCAAACCGCAAATAATACCACACTTTCAACACCTTCTTCTTTTTTTTTTTTTTTAAACATCATCCTGACAGCCAAACATAAAACACCCCTGCAGCTCGCATGGCAACTCGCATGGCCATAATATTCGAATTGATATACTGCACATCGTAAATCTTCGCTCTGGATGGAATCGGAAGCCGTGCATTAAAGCACAATGATCTTCTTAGATATTATGACTGCCCTATGATTACATGTATATCGTAGATATTAAATCGACGGATCTGCCTTCAGCAAATCCGATTACAAAAATCTAGAATCGTGACTGGAAGCTTTGCTCATCTTCGTCTACCTACAGCCAACCTCCCCTGAATCCAAACGCTGGTTTTAGATGAGACCTTTCGTGGAATTTGTTCTCGTGATATTAACAAAACTTGTGCCCTTCTAGTGTGTAATATATCAACACCTCCAATCGATCTGCTAGATGGATATAGAAGGGTTTAACAATAACCATGAATCCGGGGGCTATCCAGTTATATATTACCCGGCCTCTCAGATGCAGAGCACTGGTACACATCGTATAATTGGTACCGATGCACAGCCTGGCCCTGAACCTGCTACCTACGTGGACCACCATCTAGCCGCAGTCGATGCTGCACATGGAATATTCGTGAATCCAGAATGGCTAACCACACTCATCGAGCTTCAACCTAATGAATTCGCTCCAACCTATGCTCCACCGCGAGAAATGCTACCGTACCACCTGATCTACCAAATCAACTACATTATCGAAGTCCTAGAGTCCCGCGTTGCTTTCGACGCCAGCACTCGGTTTCTATCAACAGAATTCCCACTATCTTATGAACAAATTCATCGGCTAGCTTTCTCAGAAATCCTTAGTCCACAGGGTGTAGCGATATACCGCCACCACAATCCACACTACCGTCCCGCAAACGAATACTGCCTTGACATGAGAGCCGAGGTCGGCGATATGGATCCTAGGTATCTAGAGAGTGACATCTGGATTTACAAATCCTACAAGTGGCATTTCAAGTGGAACAATGTTCTCATAGATGTACTCGAAGAACTAGGAATCAGACCGCTGGATTGGATGATGGTGCAGCGTATGAGGTTATATCCACCATTTAACTTGAACTATTCGGTGAGAATAGAATCGAAAGAATGGGTTAACACGGTCAAAAGGCTGTTTAGCAACATGGCCCCGCCTTGCGTCTGCATTCCCAGAGAGACTAAAAGTTCGCTCTGGCGACTTGTAAATCAAGGGATGAAACTATATACGCAGGAAACGGATGCTCTCGAGCATAGGATCTCAGGCGATGTTTTTCAGCCTTTGAGAGACGCAATGAGTGGATTGTCATTGGTATGAATATATAGCCTCGAATATAGGTGCTACATTGATGTTTAGATTATTATATATGTATAAAAACGAATGCAACCTCACCCGAATGTCTTATCCGGCTTTCTAGGAAGCTACAATCAACTTTATAAGGTTACCTCCTCCCCACCAGCCTTTCCACAGCCCATATCAGTACAATATGTTGAATCTTCGCACCACCAGCGCCACCCGCACCGCCACAACATGAACCCACACTTGTGATTTGTCCGTCACAGAAAGGAGATAGCTAGATCCTCACCAGCATGCCATTTTGGAAAACAATAATGAGAGTTGATATAAACAACATCACGGCCAGTTGGCTAATTTTCAGAGTAGACAAGACCAGATTCTTGTTCCCGAACCGTCTCGGTTCCAACCCTCGAATTTGTGTCATGCAGTAACGTATACATGAACATTTTCTCAAAAGAGGTTGCGCCCGTATCATAACTATCACCATGCGCCGACTCTTTCGCAGGAAAGCGTCCGACCCAACTCCAACGCCCCCTCTTTTCCTGATCCCCGAAATTGCGGAGAAAATACTCCTGCAAGTTCCTGCGATCGATGTCCTGACGAGATGCCGTGGCGTTTGCAAGACCTGGAGAGATCTTATCGACACGGCTTCCCCAGATTTAAGGTACTACTCGACATCGGGACTTATGCGACCGGGTCCAAATGCGACCAAATTTACCCCATCACGTGCACTCCCGCAGGGTCTCCCTAATCGAGAACCTCACCCTCAACTCTTGACACCAATTGCGGTCGCCATCATATCCATTTTTTGGAAGAGATTAGCTAAGGATGGGATCACCGTACGGTCATCACCCAAGGTGACTCTGCGGGAACGATTTAGGGGGTTATACACAAGGTGGTCGGAACGCGATAGGCCGCCACAGCAGTCCCGGCGCAGGAGCAGTAGCAGTTCGAGTATGAACACGTTGGACGAGTGTCTTATTGTTGCAATACTCATCACTCTATACTACCCTACTAAAGTTCTCTACGGGGGAGCCTCCTACGTCAAAAAACATCTTGGCAGCGTCGGGTGGAAAAAAAGAGCCGTGCAGAGATTGGGGGTCAAGCTGATGAAAGAGTTTGCCCCGGTATGGCAAAAAGTTATGATTTTCCAACCTCACGAACCAGAGTTCTCCGGAGTTCTCATCGATGCAGGGACGAACTGCAGGTCAGAGGGCATTGAAAACTGGGACCGCCTCAAGATTCCGAGATATTTTAACAACTTAGCGGATGCGCCAAAGGCTTTGATGTTTCCTCTAGTAGAAGCGATTTACTCGGGAAAACTCTTGATCATACCTGCAGAGCCGTCGGCTACCTCTCCCCGTGCAGCAGGAATCGATCTGACCTACGAGTTTGGTAGACATGGAGTCCGCATTGATCGATACGACAGGGCGCCAAAAGAATCATTCATATTTGAAGCGCACCAGCCCTTCGCCGTAACGTACAAGTACACTAGGCTTGTAGAAGAAGACAGATTTATTTGGGGTGTCTGCAATCACACTCTTTGGAGATCTGCTCATGAGACTTCAAAATAAACCTAGAAAACACTATAAGAAGCTTGTCCTTCTCCCCTTTTCGTTTCTCTTTGTTTGTGCAGCCAGATCTAATACACTCTCCAGTTTTTGATTAGATTTAGTGAGAGTTATCGAGAATTAAGAAATTACATTTTTGGTTGGAGCTATGAAGGAGTCTTTGCTCTTTGGCCCACTCTCATATATACACGATTGGTAATATGTAAATGACAGGCCACACCCATCAGGAAAGGTAGTAAAATATACACGCATCGGTCCTATAGTTATAAATGTAACAGTAGCTCCCAGGGTCTTTACGACTCCTCTGCTGGAAACCCGTAATCCTCTGCTGAACTTCTTGTAAGTACTGTTTATCCGGTCCGCTGGTCGCCGTTTGTAAAACCTTCTTCCATCCATCGGCACCTTGCAACTGTGCTAGTCGGATAGCCTCCAGCACTTCGTTGTAGACATCGATTGCAATCACTGGTACTGGTTTCCCACCGAATTCCGCAACTTTTCGCCGCGCGTTATCCATGACCTGCGGCCGATTCGGTTTCTTTGCGCCTTTGCGCTCGGTCGGCCAGATAATAAGGATCTCTGCTTCGTCAAATGCATGGGGATTAGATGTCCCTCCAACGCTGGCAGCAGATCTGTGCATGTGCAAGTGACGCAGACTCGGCAGAAGATCTTGAGTACTACTCAATCTCCTCGCTTTCAGCATCTCGGTCATGCCATCCTTTTTTGCTTCTCCAAGCTCAGTGGAGATATGATTCACCAAGGAGGTCAAAAGCTGGTCCGTCTCATCGCCTGTTTTTAAGTTTCGCACTTTAACAGTCTGATTTGTAGCGATGTTACTTTTGATGATGATTTGCCAGCCGTATAGATCTATATGAGATTTCGAAGCACCCGGACCGCTCAATATGTCGTCGTCCAGCTCAGCTCTAATGTTGCCGGCCCAAAGCGATGCGGCGATACGGACACCGTAAGTTCTAAGGTCTTCGATGCTGGAGGCGGTAACGATAACATCGCACTAGAAAAAAAAAACATACCATTAGTTATCGACGCTATAAAAGGCCCACCGAATTCACTTACCCTACTCGTAGATATCGCGTGGTCCTCGTCAAATGGGGTTTTCTTCTTTTTCATTTTGTTCGCACGTAAATGATGCTTCAAAATTCCTCTGCTAAGTGCGTCGAAACTCAGTTTAAATCCCACAGCGTGTATCTTTCCTACGTCCCCTGGGGTAGATATCGGTCTCGAGGCTCGAATCAAATCATCATATCTTCCGCCACTTGCCAGCATTTGCCTGTTCATCTGCGCACCATCGCTTGAGCAGCTGAAAACCAGTCCTCCTTGGTAGTACTGATGATCATATATACTCAAAGGCGTAAAATAGGCCTTCCTCTTAACGCCGAACTTCTTGAGATAGTCGAAAACATTGCGAAGATGATCGAATGCCTTGGTGCACGAGGGGAAGGTTTTGCAGCTTGAAGTAATAGTCCTGAGTCGCTTAAACCCTTTCTCGAAGTCCTGTTCTCTCCAGTCGAATCGCTTGAGTTCGGCGATAGATGCTGTAGAAATCACCTTCCCAGTTTTTAGGTCTCGAAGTATGGTATCCCACTTTTGGCCGATAGTAAGTTTGCTGAGCTCCGTCAAGACAGCCTGACGTTCCGATTGTTCGATTCCACAGAAGTCGAAAATAAGTCTCAGAACGTCGAGATGGCTAATGTTGAACTCCATTTTGGCTCCTTGGAAAAAGGCAAAGCTGTCGATGATTTCGTCCACAACCTTGATCGTTTCTGCGTCTTTCAGATCGATATCACGCCCTTTCGATATGATGTCAAATACCACTTCGCCATGAGAACTGGGCTGTCCGAAACCGTGTGCGTTCTCTCTGAATACAATCCCGAACGAGTAGCTTTTGGTGTAATTCTGTTCTTGTATCGCAAGTTGTCTCGCATATGGTAACACTTGATCATAACGAAGTTGTACCAAGTCCCCTCGCTCGCTGATGAGTTTCAAGGCATCTTCTTCATAATATTTTGAATCGGGAACAAGAAAATTCTTTGTAACTTCTACCGCACCATGTCGCTTGAAAACCGCTAACATCTTGTCCTTCACGTGCATGTCCACCACCAATTGATCAACAGCACTCCCTTTCACTGGTTTGTTATCATAGAACGGATCATTGGGTGGCTTGTGGGGCTCGGAGAAAAGTTTTCTGAGTATTACGGCCTTTCGAGTTTCTCTAGTGCTCGGGTCGTCCAAGCTTTCAATAACCTTGTTGAAATTGTCATCGTTGATTCTGAGAGGTATCGAGTGGTTGGTGAGTAACTCCGCAGCATCTGGTCGCTCCGATGGCTTTCGCAGTAGTTGGCGGATAATATTAACTTCATCCGCCTTAACTTCTGGATTGAGGCAGCTAGGGATAACTATTTCTTTGCTCTTCAGTCCAGTAATATACTCCTGCAGTTCAAAACTAGTGGATGCGGGTTTACTACACATCTCAAAGAAGATAATTCCAAGCGAGTACATGTCGACTTTGGTGGTGTAATGCGGTTTGGAACTATCCAGAACTTCTGGTGCCATGTATAATCGAGTTCCAATCTGGGTCGTCATGACGCTCTCATTGCTATCCTCTATTTTATGAGGTGCGGCCTGTGCGTGAGAAGACTTTGGTCGGTGATTTCCGACGCTGGCTGCCAAACCAAAATCACCGATTCGTGGCATGTTCGTCTGGCTCAAGAAGATATTCTCCGGCTTTAAGTCTCTATGAATGATTCCTTTTTTATGAATATACTCCAATCCATCCAAGATTTGACGTAAGAATTGCCAGTAATCGTCGGGCCGCAAATAGAGATCTTTATTAATAGCGTCTCTGAGGGTCTGCTTGTCACAGAATTCCATCTGAATGTAGAGAATCATTGGAATCTGCTGACGTTCCGACGACGGTATCTTCTTAATTTTATTATTGCTATCTTCATCTCCAGATTCGACTTCGTCGGGCTTACTACCAGTTTGTTGGCGATCGGTTTCGCGGATCTGAAACTTTGAATGATCATCATTCTCATCATTCTCATCATCACTGTCCGCGCTAGACGACGTATGTCCATCGCTGTCCTCGTCATCATCACTATCCGATTCGAAGACTCCTTTGTTTTTGTAGTCGCTGCCATCCGAAGAATACCCAAACTCAATACCTTCGGTATCTTTAAAACTGATGAAGTCAATATGTGAACTCCGACCCGCTGCCAAAGATGTGGATTCAGATCCGGTGTCAGCGAGGCTGTAATCTTCCCCACTCGTACTCTCAACACCCTTGAAGCTATTCCTATCACTTGTCTCCATCCAGGTAGAATAGTATCGAACCACATTAGGATGGTTCAGTTGTGAAAGCAATAGCACTTCTTTTAAAACATCATCAAGTGTGTTGGAAGATGTCTCTATCACTTTTTTGATTGCATAGAAGTTGCCATCAAATTTATTCCTGGCTTTGACTACCTCACCGAAACCTCCTCGACCAAGACGCTGGATTTCATCCCATTCCTGAGCGTACCGACCAACTCGGCCACTCGTAGACCCACGCCTTCTTATCGGTGACATGGCCGTTGGAGCTGTCTCGGAATCCGAGTATTCGTCGTCGTAAGCTTCGTCGCTTTGTCGTAGAAATTCCATAGGAAGTAGATCGAAGGCACTAAGTCTCTTATTCTGCTCTTTGATGAACATTTTCCCGAGAAAAGCCTTCAGTGCTGAAGGAAACCTTTCTTTGAGAACGGCTTGGGGAGAAACGTGGCGTGTTTGTACATTCAGCCCGTGGAGCATTTGCAAAATCAGAACCGCGAGATCCCAGATATCTGTTTTTTTAGTTGGTATGTTCGAGGTTGTTAGCTCTGGGGCTACCCAGGGGCCCTTGCTGGCCAGCGGTTCCTCGATTCCGTCCTGGTAGTTTTGCAATGCCTGGATTCTATATGATATACCTGGATCCGCGAATTTGACGATAGGTTTCCCGCCTACGGCTTGGAATAGGAGAACGTTTTTTGGGTGAATTCTGCGGTGGACAATTCCGGCTTGGTGAAGATCTCGTAGACCGTCGAGTAACTGTAATATGTAAGATCGGACAACGGGAATGCCGAGTCTACCCACACTCTCGAGTAGATCTTCAAGTGATCCTTTATTCCCATATTCCATAAGAATGTCTATTCTGAATTTTCGGTAGTCATCATGCTCATCGTCGGCATAGTCTATTGGCATCTCCGTGATGTTTGTCGCCAGAACCTCAACCACAGCATTGTGACGTTGGTTTTCTTCCGATGGTATCAGCTTTGCTAGGTCTGTTTCGAGTTTCGTCAGAAGCTGTGTCCCTTCTGAAGAACTTGGGTCCGGATTTGTCCATTCGATTTCTTTTAGAGCTAGTGCAACATCAAAGTCCTGCGCGACTTCAAATATGGGACGGACAGCGTATAAGCTCGTCCTCCCACGTTTCTGAAGCAGTACCATGCCGCCAACCTAATGCCGAGCTTAATTAGCAACGAAATGGGGGCACAATATTTTGAGTATAGGCAATACCTTTCGGAATCTCCCATGCTTGCCATTTGCATCTTTTACAATCAGCCTTTCGGGGAACAAGCGACAAACACCATCTCCAGTATCTGCGGCCTCATCGTCTAGGATTTGCGAGCTCTGTGCTTCCAATCGTACTTTGCGTTTCTGTTGGGCCTGACTGAAAGCCTTTTTGGTCTGTTGTCTCTCAACCTCAACTCGACGCTCCGTTTCGGCCTTTTGCTCCTTTTCTGCTTTTGCTGCTTCCTCAGCTTGTCTTTTCTTCTCTGCTTCTTCTTTTTGGGCCCTCTCTTCGAACAGTGCCGGTTTATGGGCATTTGCATTCTTTGCATTTGCTCTGTCATTGAGGTACTGCCTAACTTCTTCAGCAATGACAGACATCATTTCATCGCCCATGCATTCTGCAATCTGCTTCTTTATGAGGGTTTCTAGAGCTTTCTGGTGCTCTGTCCTCAACCCTACCGGGTTGGAAAGCTGGATTACCGGAGCTACCTTCGGGTAGACAGATGGAAACTCGACATTGAGAGTTATCCCAATTTCGGAGTCTGTTTCAGCTTTAAGATTTAGCTTGAAGCAATGGACCACTTTCGCCTGCAAAAGGGTATTAGAAAACAATTGTTTTGAGCGAAGATTATTTAAACTTCGACTTACGTTCCAGGCTCCAGCTGCTTTTTCGACATGTTCAAACTCCTCCGGGTACATCGATTCCATTACTAGAACTTCGTTGCTTTGGATGTCATCATAATTTGTAAGCCCTCCCGCATGTACAGGAGGGACAGCAGCAGCAGGGCCTTTGACGTTATTCTTTTTCTGGTTTTTCGGCGGCATCTTGACGGGTTGTGTTAATCTACGAGGGTTGTTTCCTGTATTCGGGTCGCTCAGAGGCAAGACGGTAGACGCGAATGCCACCGTTCCCAGTCTGCAGCTTCTGCTGCAGATTCAGGGCTTAGATTGGGAATACATAGTTCCGGTTGGCATTTTCGAAGGAGGATAGTTGTTATTCGTAGCTATGGGATGCGGGAGCTGCAGTGTAAGCTTGGTGAACTTGTATTCGAGGTTGCCAAACGGACAAATCAGATGTCTGAGTCAAGGTGGTCTCAGGTTCAACGCAATTCTAGGATCACAATGCAACACCAGATTACATAATCTTAAGCAACTCTTTACTTTTTTGTTAGTTGCGTGCTGCTGCATCTGTGCATTAATTTTTTTTACATATTATAATAGCGATTTCTGGTAATGGTACCGAACCGTTTTAATAACGTCTTCGACGGTAAGCTGGTGCGGTTCGATTGATTCTACATTTATATTAACTCTGATCCGAGACCATATCAATAATTACGAGAGACTAGCTGATAAACCTACTAGAGCACACAAGACGAGAGCTATCTGCGTGGAACGGTAGAACTAATTTTCCACCCAATCGGTCGTAGCCTTGACACGTTTGAACATTTATACGACTATATCCGAGAGGAAACACTAGAGCGGGGGTACGAGGGACAAGTCTCTAGTTCGAACCCATGACCAAGCTGATGGCGTCGTTAGCCTTGCGTGTATTATGGCAAAAGCCGTCAATTATAAAGCATCTCTGGAAGGCAGCTAAGCTAAGAAGCAACCCACGCCGGCAGGTTCTTCCTGTGCATTTGGTCAAATGTGATACAGGAAAGAGTCAAGGATTTGACTTAAGCTATTAGGACGATCTGGATGCATGCAATCATTCGAATCGAAAATTTCTCCGGAAATCTCTTGCTTTTGATCGATCTTTCTGAAACTCGAAGGAACCTTTTTGAGCCTAAACATGCCAAAAGGCCTCTGACGAAGCAAGGGCGAACCTGAAGCAGCTTCTGAAATGCTTCCGGATTCCTGGCACGCCCATGAGGAATCAAGCCCGTCATTCTCAGGCTGCACAAGCCCAGATCGTAACGAGAGTGTGGGGTAAAATCATACAAGCACACCCAATATGAACATTTGTGGAAACCATCATCAAAACTGCTGTTGAATGGGCTAGGTGCAAGGAGGTGTGTCTAATGTTTCCGAGGCTGGGTGTCAAAAGCCACTAACGAGCATGCAAGTTGATGGTTTTGGTATTCTCAAGTTTTCAGTGGTATTGACGGACAGGCCCAAACACCGTCTCGGCAAGGATCCTTTAGTAGGTGGCCATTTGGCCGCGTCTGGTGGGATCGGATAAAAATGGCTATGGCGAGATTTTAAATACGCCACGTGAAAACGGATCGAAATTCAGTCGATAGAATCGATTTCTGGAAACAAGAAAAGTGGAGGTTTCACTGCTAGTGGAAGAAAGATTAAAACCTGACATAGTTATACCGTTCCCTCTTTCCTTCTCAAGACCTAAAATATCCTTAGGCCTGCAAGAGAGAAAAGTGCGGAGAGAGAAAAAATAGAACGGACATCGATCAATTGTTAACGGCAATATCAGGCATTCTCCGGAAAACAGTTGGCATTTTTCGGCTAGGCATTGCATCTGGAACATCCTCAGCTAGCGTGAAGAGATGCTGCAGCAGCTGAGTGACTAGGATTGGTGATTGGGCTACTTTGGATGCAAGGACGAACCCGAATGCCGCAGAACAAAAACAGCGGCGGACGCTACTTTGGAAGTTTTGTCACCAGCGAAGCCCATAGCCATTCTAACCAAGCAGCAGAGGGGGCGGGAGGTAAGGAGGAGGATGCTAGCAATACATTGTGTGAATATGGCAGAACGGGAGTAGGAGTCAAGATCCGGGTCGATCTCCGCGCCTTATTTGAGGCTGCGCTTCCCGACCTGATGGCCAGTCCGCAACAACCGAGTCTTCCATCTCAGCCCAGTCTCGTCCGACAGCAACCAAAACAACAACAATTACCACAACAACAAAAACAAGACCCCGTCTCCCTGCGCCTGCAGCCCGACCCGAAACCACCAAAACCAAAACAATCCCCCCGGAAGACGCCTAGCCTGACTCCATCCCTTCTTGCCATACCCCACCCTTCCCATTCGATCACTCTGTCCGCTCTTCCTAAAGATAACCAATCGTCATTATCTCCCTCTTCCTCTTCCAGATCCATCTCTCCATCGCCTCATCGCCTCTCTCCATCCTCTCCTTCAATCCCTCCCGAGTTCTTACATTACATTGACGACCATTCTCTCAATTCTCCTGAACCTCTTCAACAGCATCAGCATCCTGAAGTACGGAACGTCCCTCGGAAACGAGACGCGTTCCTCAACATGCTGGCCTGGCTACGAGGAGACCAACAGGGCGAAGAGGAGGAAGTCGACCAAGATTTGATAATACCAGATCAAGATCTTCCCGACGACCCTGGTAAGTCTCTTCATCACTAGCGTTCTATTCTGAATCTTATCATATATATAAATTTTTTACTCATTATCCCGGTAACCTTTATTAGAAACGCCGGGACCGGCAACCTTTGCATTCAATGCATTTAGGAATGGACTCTTTGGAACCCCAAAACCGGACCTCGATGCTCCCAACAATAACACCACCCACCATCACCACCGTCGTGAACGAGAGCCTCGGCCAAGGTTTGGCAGGGAAGCCATGAGCGACGAGGACGTTTTCACCAGTTCTTCGAAGCGACGACAGCCTCTCGAGAGTAGAAGCCCAGGCCGGTTCAAAACTTTCGAGGATGTCATGACACCACCCAGAAGGAATCCTCAGAGCATCTTGGTTACTCCTGGGAATACCATCTCCAAGAAGAAGACGGTCTCGTTCGGTCCAGACCAAGTCCACGAGGACACAATCTGCTACGAGGCCCGTACTGGACGTGTCAGATCCGGCCTTCCTGCTGGCTACCCTGGAAAGTTCCCCAGCCCATGGACCCCAAAAGTTACAAATGAACTACCCAAGAGGAGGGTCTCTCGAGACCTTTCTCGCGTCGAGGAGATCGAAATATTCGAGGATCAAAATAAACCCACCAAAGGAACGCCGAAGACAAAGTCTAAAGAATCAACTACGCTTTCCAAGACTAAAGACGATCCGAAATCAGTTGATGACCAAATCAAGGCTCTCCGAGAAAACACTGCCCGAATCAACGACATGATCGAAGAAGCCAGTGTGCAGCACACAGCCGAAGCCGATGTAACCGTTAACCTGGACGAGCCTCGTTCCCGTTCCGGCGTCTACTGGAAAGATCGATACTCCACGGACATCAACCAAGCGGAAAAGAAAGTGGAATTCTATAAGGCTCGCAAAGATACTTCAGTTGAATTCGCTTCGAAGAAGGACGAGCAAGCCGCTAATCTGGCAGCCCGTCTGAAAGAAGAAATAGAACTACGAAGGAAAATGCAAGCCGAAATCGACAAATGGCAAAAACTTGCAATGGAAAACAAGTCTGAGCCAGTTCCCACTGTCAACGCCCCTCTTACCGAAACATATCAACAAAAGACAATCGAACGTCTCCGCCGTGAAACGTCTGAATACCGTGAACTCATCCGCCAGAAGGAGGTTGAAATGAACGACCACGAATACCAACTAGATCGACAACGAAGTGAAATTGACCGCCAAGCTCGTAGAATTAAAGATCTCGAAGCCTCCCTTAAGGCGAAGAAGGAGGCAGCTGATGAGGTCTCTGTGTACAACGCCAACGCTGAGTCCGAAATCCGAAACCTCAAGCGCGAACTTCGTAAGGCAGAAGCTGCCGCGGCTGGAAAAGATGTTCTCGCCGTCAAGTTTGAGAACTCTCAGCGTGAGGTCGAAAGGCTTAAGCAGCAGCTATCTCTTGTCAAAGAAGAGAACCACCGTCTCAAGATTCAACAAGTTTCAGTCAACCCTCTCGATGAAATCCCCGTCAATGAAATCCCCGTCAATGCATCCGTCCCTGTTCCTCAGCCTACCTCCGAACAAGATGTTTGGCAATCGCTTTCTGGTCTCAATGCTCCCAAGGATAAGCCTCGTAATCGCAGCCCAAAAATTACCCAGCATTCTGCCTTCCCCAATGTTAGCGTAGTTGATAGGAAGCCAGAGCTTGGTGGTATCTTTTCGAAATCGACTGCCGTCACCACGAAACCAAAAGACACTATTCCTACGATTAATGAATATTTGAAGCAAGGAGATTCTGACTCTACTCCTCCGGTCGATCTCGTTCCTGTTACAAATATCAGAATTGCAAACACCAAGACCAATACAAACACCGCCAAAGCCACACCCAATCCTCGCAGAACCGTTGTATCTACTCCGATTATGACGGAAAAGGAGATACTTCGGCAGCTCGATCATAGCGATTTATCTCTTCCTCCGATCTCCCCGACGATGTCTTCCATGTCTGATACTGATCTTGACAAGTTGAGGAGCATCGCCAAACCCCTCCCGCGAAGAAGTCGAGAGGATCTGAAGCACAACACCGGCATAGGAGCCCCCAAACCTGCTAGCCCAATGAAATCCCGTGAAGTCGACGGCGCCTCATCTTCTAGCCCTATGCCTGAGATTGGGGACCTCCCTCCAAAGTACGAAACCGATGACGAAAAGTTTAGTCTAAGACGACAAACTACTAGCCCAATGCCCAAGTATTTCAATTTCGAGAAGTCGCCGAATCCTAGGAGAGGTAGCTTTGCGAGCCTACGGAGTTTTGCTAGCACCAAACTCTCTAAGAAGAGCCCGTTAGAGCTGTGCGATGCTAATTCTCTTAAGACGACGGCCGCCCTTGCTGCTCCGGTCGAAGCTACTGGCGTTGGCATAACGACAAAAACCAGTGGTGGTTCCGACACCGACGCGAAACGAAAGCTCGCTGCCGCAAAGATGGCAGAGATGAAGGCAAGGATGAAGGCAGAAAGCAAGGCAGCTAAGAACTAAGTTTTCGTTCCCTTCAGTACATATTTCTCTCTGACCTTCATTGCGATTATTCTCGCTTATGAACACAGCATCGCCTCTGCATCCTATAGCGAGCGATTTGCATATGCTCCTTTTTTTCCTCTTTCCTTTTCTTTCGAATTTTTTCGGGGGTTATTTTGCCAGCATACTTTTTTTTTTTTGCATTGGCAGATGGCAGGCGTTTGTGGAGTAGCGAGTACGCAAGTGGTAGTCTTGGAATAGCTCCTTTTTGCTTATACGAATTGTTTAATGATTGACCCTTCCACTTCTTCCCCCCACCCGATTGTCTATATCCTTCTTTTCTTTTTCTTCTTACTACCTTGTGTTTGTTCTTTTACCTCTGATGATTCCCCAATTGTTCTGGTTCTTAACATTTTGTCTTTGTTTTGTGATCCAAGTACATAAGACACGACTGATTGAGTGAATGAAATAATTCTATCAAGCCTACTTAAGATTCCACAGCTATTCTATTAATTTATTGATCTTAGACCATCAACGCAGGCCGGTACAGTCGCCAAAGAGAAGGTCGCAGGCTGGTTTACGAGACAAAGCCATTGGAGGCTATCCCGATATTCACAGTCTATAAATATCATGAAAATTTACGAGGCTACTGCCAAGTTGAACTTGAACTGTCGGCGAAGCCTTTAAGATTGCGGAGAGTTAGTTGCGGATGCATACATGCACGGGGGAGTTACATCCTTATATTCTAGGCTCAAACCCTCATCTTCTAGATACTAACAAATACACCCCAAAAAAATTGTAGTTCGAGCGCCGAATATCAATCTTTGTCTTCTCGTAACTTTAATAGGAAAAGGCGGCTGGGGAGCGAAAAAGGGAACGTAGATGTACAACAAATGTAACACGCCAGCTGGGGGGAGAGGCACGGCCGATTCACATCAATCATGATAACCGTACGTATATTACACACAAACGTCCAGGCTTTATTTTATTTTTTCTTTTCTTTTCTTTTCTTTGCTTGGGACTTTCAAAGTGGGTTTATATTATATTTAAGCCATCATTTGCATCAATGAATTCTGGGCGTACGCCATGGGTTTGATATTGGGATGCGGAACCGCATCGAAAGTGACAAAGTCCAGCTTGTAATCCTCTCCGACGTTGATGTAGGCACCCTTGTTACCGGTCGAGTCGCAGTAATTCGGTGCGCTGAAGACGGTGATACACCTCCCGTCGTGTTCCTGCTCGTACCCGCCCATTCGGACCTCGTGGCTTCGGATGACGGCCGTCAACCCGTTCTTCTCGCAGAACCGCTTTGTGACGTCCGGACCGAACTGTAGACCCACGCCGCGCTTCGAAGGGCCACGGCCGGGCTCGGTTTGAGGATCTGTCCAGAGCATTTCCATCATTAGACCTTCGTTGCCCGGTTGGCGTTGAGAGTGGCGGTCGAGTTTGCGGATGTCGTCGAGGGTGTATTTGTCGTCGGAGAAGAGGCCGCCGTGGAGGACGAGATATTTGGAGCCGATCAAGTGGGCTAGTGGGAGGGCGGAGAATGCTTCGGAGAAGAGTTTGTAGACTCGTTCGCTGTATTTGGCTTTGCATTCGCCTGTATTTTTTTTTAGAGAGATTGAAGGGGTTAGTGATCGATAAGAATTTGCTGAATCGATTTTGAGAGGGGGTTGTTTATCAGTACCTTCAAATCCGTAGACCTTGTTCATTTGATCTGCCTCGTGGTTTCCCCTGTTGATGAAGAATCCCTTGGGCCACAGCCACTTGTACGCGAAGAGCAAAAGCGCGATCTCTGTCGACCAGCTACCTCTATCCACAAAGTCTCCGTTGAACAGGTAAGCGTGGGTCTCGCTCGGGTATCCGTTCTTGTTGAATATCTCTAGTAAATCAAAGTACTGTCCGTGTGTGTCACCGCATATTGTGAGTCTGTTACCCTTCTCGACGGTGACTTCGGGCATTGTGGGTTCGTTGTAGAAGATGTCTTTGCACTTGAGTATTATGCGGAAGACATATTTTCTGTGTATTTTCTTGCCATCTTTGAAGCGCTGGGTCATGTCCTTTATGAAGTCGAGGGTCATCTCTTCGCCCAGCTCAAGTCCTTCGTAGGTGTCTTCGACCTCTGTTTTGGAATGAATGGCCGTGTTAGCCTGGAAATTTAGAGATAGCAGAACGTTCAAAGTCACGTACTGATTCCGTCGACATCCAACCCCTCAGATGCAGATGGAGGCTCTCCAACCTCGATAGCCTTTAAGAACTCTGCCTTCTGCACCATCTTCTCGCACTCCAGTAACTTTAACCGAGCATCGTGATTGTTGGGTGCTGTTTATCCGAACCGTTAACAAGAAACTCCCAAATCATCGATCAACATCACAATCATGGTCCGGACGAACCCTTCTTGA
Organism: Arthrobotrys iridis; assembly: GCA_036971165.1. NCBI lineage: Eukaryota > Fungi > Ascomycota > Orbiliomycetes > Orbiliales > Orbiliaceae > Arthrobotrys > Arthrobotrys iridis. Next base: position 2,776,111 of record JAJTTS010000002.1, on the reverse strand, counting down.
CTACGGTCTTGAAGTCCTTGAGGGCTTCTTTCGGTTTCAATATCGCGGTATTTGCCAAGGCTCGTCTGTAATATGCCTAATTTGTGACCAATTGTCAGCGTCATTGACGTTGTTGCAAGTGGACCGGCGGCAGGCAGCGGCATACCTTGACAAAGCCAGGATCTAGTTCGATAGCCTTCGTTGCATCGGAGATTGCGTATCCGTACGCTTCAGTTTTAATGTACGCCTAAGTCACACGATAAGATGGATAACATCAGAATCCGTATTTGCAATCGACCTCATAAGAGTAAACTTCGACCCGGATGGGGGAAAAAAGGGACGGACCTGAGCTCTGTTGGAAAAATAGGCTGGAACGGTCGGATCCAATTGGATAGCCTTGGAGTACAGATCAATCGCCTCATTCCAGTCCTTCTTAGCAAAGGCAGCATTGCCTTTGTCCTTCAAAGCCACTGCATCTTCCTTTGCGGAAGCCATGTTGACGAAACGCCGACTTTTCCTTTTTTTTTTAGTTCTTTTTTTTTTTTTTTGCTGCGACTATGTAAAGACAGACTCCGTTGGATGTTGCTTAGTCACTATCAGTGACACCGACGGCGTTTGGCGGGGCTGCTCTTGCTATTTAAAGTGGGGTTGGCTCCTATGTGATATGGACGTGACGGGAAGACGGCAGAGGAGCTCTAGAGAAATTTTATATCCGCTGTGGATGTCGGAAGTCTCTCTGGTAGAATGAGGGCGGGATAGCTTGGTTGCTGGCTGTACGAAGGTTGGAGGGGGAAGACTGCGAGTAAGAGTGTAACGATAAAAGTCCACACGAGCAAGGCCGCCTCTCAGATCTTCGCGCCACCTGTTCCAGGGTTCAGCCATGTGCGACCAGTGGAAATGTATGGGTGTGTGCGCCACCCTGCCCTGGGTATCCTGGCATCAGGGCGGGGGCACAGTTCCAACACCAACCAACGCAGAATTCGGATTGGAATCTGGAAAAGGCTTCTTTCCAGAAGAGATTGCATCGATTGTGTACTCTAGATCTCCGATATCAGGCTCAGCGCGAGCTATTTTCAATTAAAAGTCACTGCAGGGGTGGCACTTGATTAGGCAAGATGAAATATATAACCTTAGATATCAAGAGATAAAGAGTAGACTCTAGTCATACAAGATACTCTATGCTCAATTTATGATGCCCCAGGTAGAAATTCTTATGTCGTATGAACCATAGTCATACCTGATCATAAGATCGATACATCTGTATATATATTATTTTTGCCAATTCTGAAGTTTGAATCTCACTAGGATCCAACCCTTTCTCCAGATGATTATTGGACAAGTTGGGTTAAAATATACACAGCAAGATTTATCCCTATTAAAATTTATGTTATAGAATCTATGGATTCGGCTGTTTGGCGGCCATACTGGCTCGATTAGTTCGACAAAGACGTCTTCCCGAGTTTTTTTTCTAATAATGGCTGTTAGTACTAGTTCTTCCATGTCAAAACATTCCGGTCGACATTTTGGCTAAAGCCGCACCCATAGACCCACATATCTTGAAAGAGGCCCCTCTACCTACCAGAATTCCCCCTCCTTCATGAATACAACCTCCAACTGAAGCTGGTCAATATATAGGGGAGGTCTCTACCAGAATTCAAAAACACTACTGCAAACAGGCCGGTCCCCTAGTGGTTTTACAAAAACCCATCTGCGTTGATAAGTCCCTTCTGTAGAGGAGATCATAGGCTTGGCCACGGCGGACTAGGCAGGATCGCATACCTAGACACCCAAAGTTTTGTTCTCCTCATCGATCATAGCGACTTGAAAACTTAGGAGACTGCCAATTTTTATAAATTTACCTTGAACGGGATAGAATATTGCAAGCAGCGCGGATGGGCGGAGAGAACTGATCGTACTAAGGGGCTCACGAACTACACTACTCTCGGAATTAAAAATTTTGGGGGTTTCGATTTACTTTTTCGGTGGGCTTCCCTTTTCTTCCTTTTTTTTCTATTCTATTTTCTTATAGATCGGAGATACCTTGGATGACCATGGGTTCTACTCGAAATTGCCATCTTGGCGCTCGTAATTATCAAATGTCAAGCAGGAATTGTAATTGTATATTTAGCTAACCTCCAAAAGCGCCTATACAACAACATTACGATTCAAATGGATAACATCCAAATGCCTCCGTGAAAGGCATCTCGCGAAGAAAACAAAGAAGCAAGCCGTGAGGGGGGGGGAGATCGGTATTTAGTAAAATACTGCACGGAACGGAAGGGTTAAGGGATATAGAGAGTAAAAGAACTTGTGAAGCAAAAGCGCAAACCCCAGAACGCATGCACGCTAATAAACTCATTGATAAATACTTGAGAAATAGAGCCAATGTAGATTCGGGGGGGCTCCAATGGGAATGTCGAGGAAAGGAAGAAAGAAAATCGATCCCATGGCAAGGCTTCAATTCGGGAACGGTCTATAATATCCCTGCGAAAACTATGAAATTTTTGGCAGGGCTATGTAAAGACGAGCACGTGATTAGGCGGGCACTCATGCGGGTCGGGGGGTCGCGGTTCGAGAGCTGTCTTCGAAGTTGATACCAAGAACTTGCTTGTTTGGTGTAGCGGCGATTCTTTTGGCATCCTCCTCCGCTGGGGCTTCCTCAACATCGTCGTCTTCGGTATCATCCTCAGCGCCATCATCTTCATCTAGAATAGTAGCACGTGTGAGCTTAGCTGCAAATAGCCTGACTGAGCAGTTACCCTTACCATAGGTCATCTCAGCATCGCTTCCTCCGAATGAACCTTCATCGCTACCACCGAATGATTCTGCTCCAGAATCATACCAGAAGTCATCAGAGGCATCGTCTTTTGGTGGAGGTTTAATTTCAGCGCTAGACGGCATAATGAAGCCCTCCGGGATATCCTTCTTAGAGGCCTCGACATTTTCTATAGTTGATAAGTCAGCAATTCATTCTGGAATTTTTTTTAAAAAAATTTATCTGTTAGTAGAACGTACCGCGAACTCTAGCATTGTAAGCATCTGGGTCATTCCTCAGCATTACCCCAGCGTCAACATTGGCCGCCGAAGAGACTTCGGCGTCATCCAATAAACTGAGGATGGAGATGAGAACGGATTCGACACGTTGTGCTGGCGACCAACGTTCCTATTCAAACTCTTTAGCCTATGATGCCTCCAAATATCTGATTTGTCACGCCGGTTCTATGTATCATACACTTGCTAGCTCTCCGGACATCTCATCCTCACCAGGTGGGTGAAGGATGGAGATGCAGAGTTTGCCATCTGGATAAATATTTGGGTGCCAAAGCGGACGGAGAAAGCGGAACTCCGGTGGAGAGTATGGATAGTTGGAAGGGAATTTCAATTCGGCCTGAAAGTGGGGGCGTTTCCGTTGTTAGTATATTGCGAGGCTGACGAAGCGAGATCGGGAGGATCCGTGCATGCCTTGAAATACCCGCCGTGGTAGACGGAGGTGGGGTTGGAAACGATAATGGCCACATCCCACAGGAATAGATTGTCTCCTTTGCCCAGCTAATATCAAAAAAACAAAGTCAGCGTCCGTTATCATCCCTGGGACCAGCTATATCCTTTGAGCTTTTGAGCATAGTGATAGCCGGATTCTCGGATCCTCCCCGTACCTCCACGTTCAGCCAAGGATTCTCGCCAGGTTTGGAGAGCTGTTTAAATTCATTCATCAAAATTCGTTCCGCCATTTTCGACCGATTTCGTGCAAACGGGATTGTTCCTTCGACGATGTTGCAAGACTAGTTCGGTGAATCAGGCTTCGCGGGGTAGTTGTGACGCTACGTGGACGGCTGGCCAGGAGGCTATCGACGAGCCAGGAACGACAGCGAATGTATGGAGATGAAGCGTGACGGTTGAAAACGAGGACGGGAAAGCCTCCGGTGGTAATGCTAGTAGGAGACGCTGAAGAGGCTGAAGCGGTAAGGACGATGGACTGAGAACAAGAAGAAGAAGAGAAGAGAGAAAGAAGAAGAGGAGGAGGAGGAAGAGGAGGAAGGAGAAGAAGAGCAAGTTGCAGACAGGCTCGGGATTGAGTGGGTGAGGGATCAGATCACATCAATGAGAGCCCAGAGTGAGTCTAAGCGAGCTCTGAACCCTGCACCTCCCTTCCCGTACCAACCAACCACCACAGCCTTGCCCTTGCTCATACACTGACTCCAAAAAAGCTCACTGTCGACGACTCAGGATCCTAGTTGATGAGACTAACTAATAAACTGCAGAGCCAGATGTATGTTATGGATGTTTCGGCTTACTATCCAAGGCCGGTCGGTTGATAGAGAAGAAGCGGGGTGGAATGGTCTCTATATACCGCTCATGGAGAGATATTTAGCCCTGGGAGCTCTTGTGTCCCAGCAAGATGACTTGTTTCGTACCCTGCATCGAAGTCACTCGGAGAACCATCCTCACGAGACAAGGCCGACGCCAGAACTCTCGAAAGCAGAATATCCGCAGCTAGCCAAAGCCAAAGCCTTGCGAATCTAGTGCTCTAAGGTCGCCAAAATCAAGATTCTGATCCTGCCACCCGAATCCTAAACTATCGTACTTGTCGGAACACGTGCCATTAGCCAAATAATTCTACTCCCTGTCTTCTTCAATGATTTTGAAATCCTGTGGAACAAGTCCCGCTATCTCAAGGAAAGCTACGTGGTGATGGCTTATCATATTTACCATTTGATACTTTGCCTCCTAACAATTGAGAGCGATAAATATTCAACAAGCTATGCCGACAAAGCTTTCAAGTGAGCCCGAGCTTGGACGTTTATCAATGTGATATCAAAATTGTACCGTGGCTCTCATATATATTACTGCCATATAGTTTGGCTTGGGACTGATTCAAAACATCAAATTTCTAGCCCCGACACCCGTATTGAAACCAGACTATACTCATGGCAATTTGGCCTTGAATAGAATAGAGAGGTTAAATGTCAACCCGCAAAGAAACTATCTGCTCCTGACCGTTTGAAGAGTATTGAGCGCGGCGGGAAGGCCGGGGGTATTTCACTGCAATGGAGCCAAAAATCGAAGGTGTTCTCCAGGATTCGAGGCTAGTGGTCTATATGACATACAGTTGGGGGGTTTATTTTCTTGTATTCCTAGGAGTGCTAGGTACTTACTTAATACTTAAGTCTGAAGTAATAGGTAACTTGTCAGATATCTCAATACAAGTAGGCTCCGGGGGGAAGGGGGATGGCCAGAGCTCCCGTCCCCTGTATGTACTCTATTGGATCTCGGTACAAGTCTGCCATTGGATGATGCAAAAAAAGACAGCTGTTGGGTGTCGCCAGACAACACAAAATTGAAGTGCTTCTTGATGTGAATTGAGTAGATTTGAGAGTTGTACTCAGAATTAGACTCTGGAACCAAACGTGTGATCAACAATCAATCAACCGTCAATCAATCATCAATCAACCATTAATCAATCATCAATCAACCATAAATCAACCATCAATCAACCATCAATCAACCATCAATCAATCATCAATCAACCATCAGTCAACCAAGTCAACCAACCATCTGTCAGTCATCAGTGATTGCCTACTTAAGTAAGTAGGTAGTTGCTAACAAGTTCTGAAGCCCTGTTTAAAACTCGTCCTTCTCGACCCACAATACTAACCAAAGAAACATCACTAGCCAACTACACGAGATGCAGTGTCTTCGCACAAAATGCCCGAAGCCAATGGCCTTAGGGATATTGAAGGCTCGTACCTTACGAATGATGTCCAACAAGGTTGGTTCAACCACTGGAACCACCCTCAGAGATTTCCTATCAAAATCTGCGATAACCCGTCAATACATTGCACAACCTGGCGAATCACGATCAAGTAGCCGTCTTACCTCTGCTGCGAACCCTCGAAATCTAGGAGAATTTAGAGAATGGCCAAACTTTTACACCGACCTCGAAAGGTTCTATAAGCCTTATTTGGACCAAAAGGTAAGTAGCCTTTTCCAACGAAATGACAACCCTTGAGGTCTCCAACGAATACAAGTTGACCTAGCCCATCATATTTTAGTACGATAACTTAGTCTGTAGTCCCCAATGGCAGAGGGACCTAAGGGATGGTGCAGGCTTCTCCAACGAGGAAGGAGCAAGGGATTGGGCGGCTAAGGTACTCGAGAGTCCTTGCAGGAGTGTAATAGAAGCCATCTATGGCCCCAATTCTCAGCCGTTCTTCCGCAGTCGCAGTGCCGCTAACGTCGGCAATCCGGACCGCGTACTTACTTTTTTGAGACTAGGGCTGAAGCCCGAGAACCATAAACCACGACTCTTGGTGGAACTAAAAACGCCATGGAGCCTTCCTCTCGAAGGGGTCAATATTGTTGAAGAAGTGAACAGGAACAGAACTAATCCCAAAAATCGATATTTAAAGTCGATCCACCAATTATATGGGTATATGACTATGAATTTGGTGAAATACGGGATCTTGACGACCGTATACTCGACGAGAGTGTTTCGAAGAGTTCATGACGATCGATACCCAAACGGTGTCTTGGAATGTTCTCCAGAAATCGATATTGAAGGGCATTTGCTGAGATCTCCGCTGGCTGCGTTCGCCTACGTCTCATGTTTAAGCTTTCAGGGTTACATGCACTTATCCACCAACCCAGACAGAGACCTACCATCGAAATATCCAATCATCCGGCCGGAAAAAGGTGGATATTTATCGGTGCCTATTCCTGGATTAGTGATGAGTACGAAGCAAGGTTTGAGCACCGATAATATTCGACTCAAGATCAAGAAAGTGATTAGCGGGGGCAATTTTGCGTATACCACTCGCGGAACTGTCTATGATATGAGTCACGGTTGCTCCGGGGGGGTCTCGGTTGTCGTAAAGCTATACGATTTGTATAACCCCAACTCTGCTGAGCGATTTGCAAATGAAAGGATGATGTAAGCTAGAGCCTTCCTTTCGTTTCCTTCCTTTAATTTAGTCAATATTTACTAATTGGTTCTAGATACGACCGTTTATCGCTTCAACAAGGACGTATAGTACCACGTCTATATCTCAGCAGCATGGACCAGGGTGGTGGTTTCGGGATACATGTTTTGGAAGACTGCGGCGAGAACATGGAACGCGGATGGCAACCCGGCGCTAAAAAGCTTGCACGTGAAGCTTTATTAGAAATTCATGAACGTGGTGTTCTGCACAGGGACATTGCACTTCGTAACATAACATACAACCCTCGGGCTAATTTGTTCCCCGTGCGTATAATCGACTTTGGAGAAGCCACTTTAGATGGTGACTTGGTCACAGATGAGGCGATACGGGAGGAATTGCAGCAGTTTGAATGTTTGGGAGAGCCTGAAGAACTGGAAGAATAACGTTGAATTGCTCTGCTTTCTTTGTTATGTACTACACAGGCCAAACTTTTATACAAAAACCTATTACCGACCCTACCAGCAGTACTGGGATACGAGGACAAAAGAAACTTCAAATGCTGAGAACCAAGTATATTTTACGTTACCTGCAGTCTAGATCACTTCAATACCCCCTGAAAATTTGCAAGCTTGTGTGTAACTAACAAAAAATCCTAGCTTGTATTGTATTCACCTTGCCAACTAAATATTAATATGTGGACCTACCCAAGTGACTATTGGCTGGCAGGCAATATCTATGCTATTGTTAGTTGACATCTGTCACATTTCGTACCAGCGTTGCATAAGAGGCATGCAAGGGTATGGTACCTTTAATGGCTAGCCGGCAGGGATTTAACCCGTACTTGGGCGATGCATCGCTCATCAATACATCACCCATGAACATTTGTAGCCTATTTGTGACGGAATGTTATAATCAGATACTGGGTAGCTAGAATCCAGGCTCAGGCCCGTCCCAGAGTTTGTCATGTCTGTGATGCCCGCCGGATAGGTGAATATGGCAATGGACGGGGTCTGGACTGTGCGACGGAATTAAACGATGCGTTGGGTGTGTCGTTGTCGTTGGCCCTCCCCCGCGCGTCATTCTGAACCATCGAGCCAGCGACTTGCCCAACCCAGCGATGTACCAGTCGAGTCATAAGTCAGCCAGCCATTCATCATTCTTATTCGCAGCCTTCCCGCCCTTTAAAAGTGGGTTTTTACGCTTTTGCCATGTGCACCCCGCCATCTCCATCCTCCCACATTCAACCATATCCTGCCTTCCATCTTCTTCCGACGTGAATCTCGAAGTCTCCATCCACTAGCTACTACTTAAGTAGCTATAGCAGAAAATCAGTCGGCTGTACTATCCGAGCGACACGAGGTCTTCGCAGGACCGAGTAATTAATATTCAACAGCGTATCTGGAAAAACGGAGCTCTGCCAACCATGGCATCCTCATCCCGTTCATCCCGACCGAAAGTCCCTGAAATATCCTGTCCTTTGTGCAGCTACACCGCGGATGACGAATCCATCATACAGCTGCACTTCGATGCTGTCCACGATAGCGATAATGCCCCGCCCCCACCACTCCCTCCCAAGCCGGAACCCCACCGATGGCCAGCCTTGGCCAAACCGAAGTCTCAGCCGAAACCGAAGCCTCAGTCGAAATCGAAGCCTCCCGTCCAGGTAAATGAAGACGACGCGTACGATCCCTTCAAATACCAGATCCCGAACAATAACAGCCAAGAGATCGTTGGTGCACCCGTCTGGAGAACCGAAAGGGTCGATAAACCGACGGTCCCGGCAGTACCGGCAGTACCGCCTGTTTCAGCTAGTGCAAACCCCGAGTATGTCATGTGCGAATGGAAGGGTTGCGGAGAACCGGTCAGCTTGTTGGATCTCGAAGATCATTTCGCGATGCATGAATCTGAACTGGACAATTTCGACGGCGAAGAAGATGACTATAGCGATGGGAATGCACATATAGCAGACCCGGTTGTTGGCCAGAGGGAGCGAAAGGGTGATGCTATGATGGATGCTGCTAGCAAGAAACGATACAACCCGAAGAAGGAAGGGCCGAGCAGTCGTCTACCGAAGAAGATGGGGCAGATGGAAAGGAGGCTGGAAAGCGAGGCACAAGCACTGGATGAGGTTTTGATCGTGGAAGAGGACGAAGACGTCGTCAAAGTCAAGAGACGGAGCAAAGATTCTGAAGCAAAAGTCCAGACGGATGACGAGAGCAATGAGTATGAATTCATCAACAGAGACGATATCACGGAAGATGGCGATGAGAAAGAAGATGGAGGGAAGGAGAAAGGAGATGGGAGTCCGAGGCTTGGGAGCCGTCATGGGAAAAAACTCCACAAACATAACCCGGATAACCCTAGCGGTGGATATGGAGGGTACGAGATCGCAACTCCGATAAGACACGGTAAAAAGCAGGCAGACATTATTTCTATATCTGGCAATTCGAGTAAATCAGACCAGTCGAGCGTGCGATCGAAAGGGAAATTCGTAGGACCAAATGACATGCCCCCAATGTAGCTGATATGCAGTCAACTGATCTGAGTATAGAAAAAATCTGAGCTTGGGCCGTTCGCAAATGAGAAGCGAATGCCGGACTGGCTAAAAGAAGCCCTCAAGGCGGGTGGGAAGGAGGTCGTCACCAAGACTATCGGATCAGACGGCAATCTTCACATTCGCAAGAGCTACGAGAATGAAACATCAGGCCTCATCCCCGTCATCGGCCGGCTCAGCGCATTGGATCCGAACGTTAAGAGGGGATATGTCTGCCATCAATGCGTTAAGCATGTATACAAAGAACACCCCGCGGCGAACGGTTTCTGTGGCTATCGGAATATTCAGATGATGACCTCGTTCTGTCGAAAAAATTATGTTCCCGGGTGCGAGCGATTTTATGGCGAGCGAATCCCGACTATTATACAAATCCAAAAATGGATAGAACAAGCATGGGATAATGGCATAAACGCACATGCCCGAGAGGAAACCGGCGGCATCCTGTACACCAGGAAGTACATCGGATCATCCGAAGTTGAAGCCATGTTCACATCCTTCGGAACTTCCACAATTCCTCGCCAATTCTCGGAGCCGAACCAACAGATCAATGCTCTTCGGCACGTTTGGAATTATTTCTCAAATGGTTTCGAACAGTCTGAGAGCAAGATTGTTCAAACAGACAAGCCGCCAATATATTTCCAGCACCACGGACACTCGATGACAATTGTTGGAATTGAGCAATATAAAGACGGGACCCTTTGCTTCCTCTGCTTCGACCCCATGTTTAGTCCTTCTCAGAACATTCGAAAGCTGATTGGGGAAAAGAAGATACGCTCAAATATCGCTTACGGGAAGCTTCTCAAGTCATTTAGAAGAGGAGGCCAGTATTTGAAGCGATATAACATCTTCGAGATGGTTGAGTATGTACCAATGCACCTTCTACTAATTGACTATCCCTTTTTACTAACAAAGTTTACAGACTTGCTCCTGCAAGCGAACCTGAATCCTCGCTCTATGAATAATCCGAACATCCGGATTTATTTGCCGTCTCTGATACTTGATTTCCCAACCGTTTTTTCGCTTGTTTAAAATTTCTGGTAATAATTAAGGATACAACAGGATTTTTTATACAGAGGAGGAAGGCGGATTGGTAGGGAGGATATCGTTTTTCTTCTCTTCAACTAGGTCCATATTTCAGTGTCATCCTTCATGTTTTTTTCGGGCAGTGCGTTTGGAGCAAATATGGCGTTTGTTCTTTAGCCAAGAATTTTCATCAGCATGGGATTAGTTAGCATTTCTGAGCCTCAACGTCTACACAGATTCTGCAATCAAGAAAAGCATCGGACTTTTGCAAAATACAACAAACCAACTGTCACACTGTATAACTTGATAATCCAAAGTCTCATTGATAACCGCATCATCTACCCAGACTCCCTGTCCAATTCTCAGAAGCTTGAAGTTATTCCAACACAACTCAAAGAAAGAAAATGCCACTGGACCGCATCACCTTTGTAACAGGCAACGCCGGGAAACTGGCTGAGGTCCAAGCCATCCTTGGCCAATACATCACGGTCGATAACCACGCTCTCGATCTCGAAGAGATCCAAGGCACGATCGAGGAGGTTTCTTCGGCAAAGTGCAAGAAAGCTGCTGAGGCTGTGAGTTTACAGTACCCCCCTCTTCGAATATCCACCTACCTACCGGATGTTCACATGCATCGGAATCGTATACTTTGCATTTGCGTTTGTCATACGGACGGATAGGCTGATATAAGAAATTCTATATGTGATTTTGATTACTGCGGACTAGCTTAACGGTCCAGTACTTACGGAAGACACGTGCCTCTGCTTTAACGCCCTAAACGTAAGTCGTTCTCCCGTATCGCCTAGTCTACAAGCTACCGCATCATGAATAAAATGAACTAACCACGCCAGCAGGGTCTTCCGGGCCCATACATGTACTTGACCCCTCCAACTGACAGCTTGAAGGGTCCCCCAACCTTACTGATCAATAAACAGAAAATGGTTTATGCAAGGCATCGGCCACAGCGGTCTCAACAAGCTCCTCTCTGGATTCGAGGATAAGTCTGCAGAAGCAGTATGCACGTTCGCGTTTTCGGAGGGACCCGGCAGTGAACCCTTGATCTTCCAGGGAAGAACGCAGGGTAAGATTGTGTGCCCGCGGGGTCCACCTAAGTTTGGGTGGGATCCGATATTTGAGTATGAAGGGGAGACGTGAGTACAACGTTTCTTAATTTAATATCCATTTTCGAGGGGGTCTGCTGATGCTTTTTTTTTGTTGGATAGATTCGCGGAAATGGACAAAGATAAGAAGAATAGTATTTCGCATAGATATAAGGCTTTGGAGAAGTTCAAGCAGTTTTTGGAAACGTACAAGGTAGCCGAGACAGCTGCTTAGCTATCTGCGAGTCGGGTGCTGTCTCACAAGCAAGGAGGTCGATTAGATACTGCCAGCTATTTGATCACAACAGCGTTATAGAAATAGATTTATAAAGTTTGCAAATCTAAAATAGAGAAATCGACTATCATTCGCCAGAAATGTTACTCTACGGAGATAGTGATCTAATCCTCCGATTCGTTATTATTGGTCTTCCATTGCTCCACCCAAGCGGCGATTCGCTCAACATTACTCTCAATCTCGTCGGTTTCATTACTTTGTAGCTCGATCACGATTTCTTCGTCGTATGCTTCTCTGGCCTCCTCCAAGATGACTTGCATGATCTCTGCATCGATATTTTCTTCAAGCTTCTTGTCTATTTCACACCTCATCAGTACTGAAGATATACCTAAAGAAGAAGATATAATGATAAAAAAGAAGTACCGGAGTAATTTCTGAGTTAAGAATTCCAGATTAGCAGGTCCGTTTCCAAGAGACCGAGGAGGGTAGTTTTGAACACTGAAGAAATGCTACATACCGCGCCTTCAACCGATCAAACAGCACTGTATTATCCGTTCTCAAGACGACTACAAGATCAATCCAGCTTTTAGGAAAGATATCACAGACATGCCAGTCTATTATATATCCCCCCTTTTTGACATCATCTTCAATTGCATCCAACAGCTATAGCTCGCGTTAGCGATTGCATTCAGCGCATGAGTTCATAGTGTTTCAAAACAGCTACTACGGAGCTACGGTTACCTTATCCTCATCAACTTCCCAAGATTTTAGCTCTTCGTCAAAAGACTCATAGCAGTTGTTGTCTTTTGCGACCTGGTTGATCGATAGATGCTTCAAGCCAGTAGCCTCGGCGAGAAGCTCGCAATGTGTTGATTTGCCTGGTAGGCATTTGGGGGAATCATGTTAGAGAAAACTAGGAATACCGTGGAGGGGGCCGGCTGAGCTGCATTCTGATGCATACCGTACCTGTCCCGGGTGTACCCGTGATTATTATGGTCGGTAACTTCGCCATTGTTTTTTTTCTTTCTTGCATGAAATGAGCGGAGACGATGAAGCGTGGAGGGTGAAAAGTTTTGTTGTTTGTTGGAAAAAGGTTTGCACGAGCAGGCATATGCGGTATTGAGCAGCTGGGGCATCGAGGGTTTGATTATCAAGAGGCACACCCATAGAGCTCGTGATGACTGGTAGTCTCATGATACAATAGAGGAAAAAGGAGGGAGGAAACATCAATAATCGAGGGTATCATTCGTAGTGCTATATCATCAAAAAAGCATGAAAACCATTTCTATCAAATCCCATACAAATGTAGATTGCTCAGCCTAACCGCAAGATCGATGAATTCAACTCCAAAATGTAATAGATGGCTTCCCCGAAAAGTAACTTGTTTTATGATCTTGTTACTTAAGGAATCGTTCGCTGTTTTATCAAAGTTAGCAAAGCTACCACCCAAGAACTCGCTAGATATAGGCAGCAATACCACAAAGCTATCAATCCCTAGCTCGAACATTTCGTTGTTTACACCTTCCCCACCCCCATGCTCGACAGCTATCGCCAGTGTTAGAGCTATAAAAAAATCCTTTAAATGCCAGAATATTTTCGAGGGATACACATACGGGATAGCGGGTTTTTTACAACTATAGCTGTTGCATTAGCAAGCCGGTCCGGTTTAACTTCGCAGGGCAGGGGGCCTGTCTCCTACCATATTCAACGTATAAATTCACGTATATCTGATGTAACGAGGACTTTAAGCTCTCCGTCCGTATGTCCGTCAGCATGACGAAACGTAAAGACGACAAAGTTTCGTAAAAATGCAGCTTGTAATGGCCAGTCCGATAGCAGAGAAACGAGTCTTCACTAAATGCCCCCACATAATCAGATATGGCCTTAGATTCGTGGCTTTCGCTCCCATTCATCATAGGTTCCCGTTTAAGGCGTCCTTACGGTCCACTCAGCTTCTTAACCATATTCCGTAACGAGAATACAACACCGAAGACCAGCTTTGCCTGCTCAGCCATGCTTAATTTGCTACCGGAGGTTGGCTTTTCGGCGACAGATGTGGCAACAGTCATCGCTGATGAAGCAGTCACGGGACGTGAAAGTGGCAGTGTGGTGGAGGAGGAGATAGCGTCAGGCCATTGTCTTATGTAGACGCATTCACCTAGTAGAACGTGACGGTTAGTTGTAGGATCATCATACGTAGAGGTTTAGGTTGGGACTTGCAATGCCTGTCGAATATGAAGAAGCTGTAAACAACCATTCGGAATAGATTCGTGCGACCCTCCCAGAGTGGAAGGATGCGGCTTGGTGGATAAACGGGGTTTTGGGCCTGCTCTAGCGGGGCGTGAATGTGAAGCTGCTCTGGCGAAGCGCGAAGCTTCGACCACAGGCAGCTCGATAACCAGCCACAGAGACTAGCGCCACACTAATCACCGCGAGACTACGCCACAGCAACATGCAACAAAACAACACATACTCTCTTAACAGAGCCTTGAGACGGAGTAGTCTCATTGTAGCCGGAGAGGGCACGGTGGCCAGCAGATATAGAATGGTCTTGTTGGATCCAGAGCTACGATGCGTAATTCCTACATACTACACAGATTTCGAATGAAATTTCTGGTCCCTGGGAAAATCATGCATCAATTTAAGTAAACTTTCCCCCAAAAGAGCTACATAAATAGACTTAACCTCTTACGACCCACAGTACCTCCGCCTTTCGCGACGATTTTCCAGCTCAAAGCTAGACACCTGAGTCTCCATTTCTCGGGGCTCTCGTAAATATTGGTCGATTAAAATCTCGCTGCTCACAGCGCCTTTGCATCTGGTGGAAGGAAATAATGGAGAATCCAGCCTGATAGTTAGAAATGAGGTGGAAAACGTCGCCAGGGCTACAGTTGACCTAGACTTCTCTTTCATTGGCGGGAGAAACCTCAATCATCTAGGAGGACCGTGTCAAAGTTTGAAATTACATTTACTACCGCGGATGATGTGCAACTTGCTTTTGCACAGTAGACGGTAAGATTATGGAAAGAAATCCAGGTAAACACACAACTTGCATGACCGAGAAGCTTGCTATTGCTATAAAATTCTTAATAATCCAGGATCACCAGCGCTAGGCGCCACTATAGATGGCTATCGTAATACTACCAACCAGATTGAAGTTGCCTCAAGCGCGGCCATCCAATGGTCCTATAGATGGGGCCCTAGTTGGTTGATTTACTCGCCGCTCCATGCATGTAATCCGTATGGGGTACCACGAGGCGCTATTGGTACCCCATATCGCTGTTATAACGAGGGTTTATGTAGGATGACTTCTGACCCCTAACCAAACTCCTCAGCGTCGAGCTGACATAATCACCAGGCTAGTGCTTGAACAGCTCTGAGGATCCCGTCCAAGCATCTGGAAACCAAATAATCGACTGCACCCCGATGGAATGCGTTGAAGAGTGATTGTTAGAATTGCTCTTAAGCTGAAATAAGAACGGGAGTCATGATATTAAAAAGGTGTTTTATTACTGTCGACCTGTCGTCACTTGATATGAATATATTGTATCACCCTGTTACGAATCAATATCTTGTCAATTATATTCCTTGTCACTTCAATATCGCGTGCTTATCGCATGCTTAAGGTTTCAGATGATCAATAAGGCTCGGTAGGATATGATACCTGTGATTAAATGCTTCTGAGTTGCGGGCTAGCACGGCAGAATAGTGGTTTGGATGCAACTCACTCACTATATATATATTTTCAAACCTTGAACTGCGCAATTTAAATTGCTGAATGTACCTGTGGATATGGGATTTAAATGACCGCATTATGGTTTCATAGCACCAAGGCTTAAAGGGAAAAAAAAAAGTTGATGCAACATCAAATCTTGCTGTTAGACTTCCAACTTGCAATATCAATAAATGTGTAGATCTATGCCTGCCCAGAGACATAGAACCAACAGCCACAGATGCACGCGTACCGGACTAGCCAGCCGCTCAAGAATTCCACTAACGAGGAACTAAAAGAAAAACCTGTAATTGAAGATTGTCCACATAGTATAGAGATACCTTGTATTGTGTACAATCCAGCAACGAAAACTTATAACGCCATACAACGCCCAGATCACGATATTGCCTTACAAGGGGTGGGCATCAATACTTATATATCGCGCCAGATCATTCGGTTCGAATTCCTTCTTCTCTGACAATCTTTTCTCCAACAATAATCTACGATCCGATAAATTCAGCACACCTGCCGGAATCTATGGAATATTCTCCCAAACTTCCCCTACCCAAGCATTTGGGATAGCCTCTGTGCCTGCCAGAAACGAGTGGTAAAAAAATCTAGAAAAACTCAAATGCCCACAGATAGTATGCATCAGAATGTTGAGGAAGTATGCGTCAGGACGCCCCTGTTACTGGATATATACCGAGGCTCTAAATAATATGACTTTGGAAGGAATCAACAGGCCTCTCATAGAAAAACCCAGTTCTCAGTCCTATCAACCCTGAATGCCCAAAATTCGGTTGACGGATCCCCAATACCAGAATAGCCATTATAATCAGTAAAGGAGCTCAGGTTACTCTTAGGTAATGGTCATAGGACGCATATCTCCCCCATTAACATGCTAAATATTCTCATAGCTTATTTCGACCCCCTCCCTTGCTATTTCGAAACCTATTGCCGAACGCTGAATTCCAAGTGTTCAGGTTTAAGCCGGAGCAGCAAGGCCAATTCCGCCTCAATGGCTCTCCAAAATTTCTCATGAGCAGAATAATAACGTTGAACAGAACTTGGATTTTGCCACAAACGTTATAACGTTGTTTTCCCGCCTCGCACGAGGGGTACCTTGGTCCTATTATCTAATTTACAGCATCGGAAACCTTCTTGAATGCCACCGCCAAAAATTGCCATTCCAGAAATTTTAAAATCATAGCCAAGGCGGTTGAAGCTCGCCGAACCCTGGATATCACGCGGAAGCAACGAATTGCCCGTACTTGAAACCAAAAAGAGAGAGCGCGAAAAGGGAAAAAAAAAAAAAAAAAAAAAAAAAAAAAAACAAAAAACCAAAAAAAAAAAAAAAAAAAAAAAAAAAGAGGAATGATCGACAATTCAGTGGAAAGGGAGATTTGCACACGCAGAATTCCAAAAATTCGATGCGCAACCCTAGCAACCTGTGTGTTTGCATATAGGCATATCCATTTACCCCCCAGCCAAGCAGATCAAAGACTTGCGACCGGGGAAAGCGAAGCTGCATGGAACCATACCATAGTGAGAATATAGGCGAATGCCCTCCGACAACCGGGGGGTTAAACCCAAGCTTCTCTCCCCCGCATCCCGCTGTCGCGCGCAACCCACACCAACAATCCCCAGCAAAAATGATATCAGGAATTCGATATGTTCGGCTCATGCGACCAGAAATATCGATGAATAATGAAACAATCTTCTTAGGCTTTGTTTTACTACGATTTCCCTGACCGCTAATATCAACTGATTATTCGAATCTAGGGAAACCTTATCTAGTGCATTTTCTGAAGCCGAATATCTCAGGCTATATGTAAGAATCGGGTGAGGATTGATCTTCGCTGGTTGGCTTGGTAGGGGTGGCTATGTTAATTTTGCTCTCTGTTTCGCATAACTCCGTCTGCAATGGTAGAGTTCCCATGATTCTCAGAGCGAAGATCGTACCTAAGCATGTCTACCGCACTCTCTTTTGATGCGGTCGATCGCGCCGCCGGGCCGTTGTATCAGTAATTTGAAATATCTCGACAGTAAAAAAATAAAAAACATCAAAACCCGATAGCTTTATGTTGTTTTACCCAGCTACTCTGCAGCTGGCATCAAGTTCAATGGAAAGTGTATAAATACGGCGAGGTTCTGCCTGGGTAGAACATCAAATAATAGATACCAATATTCAGATACATCTCAAGCAACCTTCCCTCCAAAAGCCAAACTCTCACACAGACCCGATATCTCGATATTCTCGATACCCGAAAAAATGAAGTCCTTCATCGTCATCCTCATGGCTTTGCCAGCTATCCTTGCTGCTGCCGTTCCTGCTGAACTCGAAGGTATATCAAATCCATACCTTGAGACTAGAGTAGCACGTTTATGGGTCTGAATACCGCTAACATTGTGTTCTGATTAATAGCCCGCGAGCACTGCCCATCTCCATATGTCATTCAGTCCTGCTGGGGTGAATGCAAGACGAGGGGCACCCCCACCGACGCCTGCTACAACTGCTGCTACAACACCTGCCGCCCATGCAAGAAGTAGAAAGCTCATTTCGATGCTTTCTTGGGAAGGAATACTCTTCGACACCGCGAGATTAACACTACGATATTTTATTTTCTCGAGTTGACCTGAACCCGTCGCGATGGATATTCTCTAGACTTTATCCTGAGAAGATGTGTATCCTGTTCTCCTATTTTGAATATGCATGTAGAAGTATAAATATAAATGTACAATAGTTTCCTAGCATTTTGTCATTCCAATAAACAAATGCTCCGAAGAATTATCCCTTACTTAGAAAAAAAAGGTCTTCACGTGATTAAAGTATTCGGGATTGTAATAATTTGATGAAGAGGGTATGATATGACCATGACGGGCGCCACGCACCATCCAGGTCGAGCACCCCATAATACTCCTGAGGTGTTTGATATTACTATACGACCTTAATGCAGGAATTCTAAGAAAAACATCTAGTATTTAAAACCAGCCCTCCACTATACTACGAGACTACCCTCCACTATAATAATTATGTATGCATGGTCAATCCGGGGAACTGCAAAAAAGCTCAGCGTTGCCCACGGGGACCAAACGTGTTGCCGGCGTGGTTAAAATGCTACGCTTCCCGGGAAACAGCTTTCTATTGCCGGTTGCCAATCAAGTTGCCTCCCCGTAGGGCGCCAAGAGTTCTCTATCGGGACCGGGATCGACGTCATATCACAACTCCACACAATCCGGGGAAGCTCTTCTTTCTTTTTATGACCAACTTGAGCTTGCAGTTTTTGTTTGGAACCTCCACCCTTCTCCTCTATCTATAAAATCTTACCTTTTAAAACCCCGTCCTGGAAATACACACTCGGTTTGTATACCGTATCTACTAATAATATAACAATGGTCTTCCTCCGCCCGCTCAGTCGTCGCATCACAATCGGCTTGACGGTGCCCGCCCTCTACGTCTCCCACCAAATCCTCTTCCCGCGACGCAGTTATATCCTTCAATGCCAAACGGCACCCTACCTGCATGATCGAATGACAGAGACCGGCAGCAGAAGACGGTATATTGAGGAGGGTGATGGGGATGAGAAACGTGGCGTCGGACCATTCGGGGTCACACATTACAGACAGCTTTCGTTGGGTTCGTTTAGCGGCGTCATTGCTGGATACTTTGTGGGGAGGCTGTCGAGGATGATTGCGTTCGTGTCGCTGCTGGTTTTATTGGTTGTTCAGGTATGAAGTGTATCTTTCTTCTTTTTTTCCTTACTCGAATTTTGTGGAGATCATGCTAACGAATGGATGGAACGACAGTATCTGGAACGTCACGGATATCGTGTCATCCCACGAAAGCGGCGTTTGACAGGGCTGTTTGAAAACGCCGACACGATGCGTATGCTCACCGAGAACGCGGCGTTCAAGTACTCGTTCGCCTCCGCGTTCGCCCTCAGCGCCTGGTTTGCAAACTAGTAGGCCGAAGGCATTCATTGTAGTGGGTCCTCGCTCACGAGAACATGGTAGACTGCGAGGGCGGTAACCTGGACTTTTCAATCCTTAGTGCCCCACTTTCACGACTCCTTGGGGGCGATCATTGACCGAGGCTGCAATCCTTTAGTAAAAACATAGCGGTCTTTCGGCATTTTTTTCCCCCTTGCCGTTAAAATGCAGATTTATTAAGCTAGGCACTTTTGAAGTTTGTTAGAGGATCTTTTATATTGAGCAATCACAGTAGAATATACGCCTATAGAAGAAATAATAGACTAAAATATAAAACCACTAGGGGAAAAAGGACGAACAATTTATACCTCCAGCGCCATGCTAAAAGAAAGAAGAAAAACCTCACGCCAATGTGATTCGAACGTCACTCATAGACATCGTAAGCAGCATATAAAAAACCTAGGAAAATCCAGAAAAATCATTCATGGTACTACCGTCTTCTCGACTGTCCAAAGCCGGTACTTGTATGCTCGTACGCCGAGCTACCCGACTCTTCTCCAAACGAGCTCCCGCCGTAGCTGCTACTCCTCCATCCTCCGGGCCCGGAATTGTATCTCGCAGCTCTTTCCGCAGCTCTCTCTTGGGCTGCCCGTTCTCTCTCTTGTGCTAGTCTTTCCCTCTCCTGCGCCAGACGCTCTCTCTCCCTTTCCTGATCGTAGCTCTCCCTTCGGCTGCCCTGGCCCCTCGCTGCTCCTGCATTATTCGCCAAATACGTCGCAGCGGCTCCCGTAGCCGCGCCCGTCCAAAACCCAGGTCTCCATTGTTCTTGCGGTGGCGGTTGTTGCTGCTGTCGCTGTTGTCGCCCGGCGTATGAGCCACCGGTCGCTCGCCTAGATGCCGAAGGGCGCGTTTTGCTGTACGGAGGTTGGTCATAAGGTGGTGGTGCTTCGTCTCTATATCCTCGCCAATTGTCGCCGCCCCCTCCGCCTCCCCATCCGTCTCCTGGACCTCCACCTCCACCTCCACCTCCACCGCCACCTCCACCTCCACCACCTGGACCTCCACCACCTGGACCCCATCCGCCATCACCCTGCCATGCTCCCCGTTGCGGCTGTTCCGGTGCTTTGTACGCTCGATAGGCGATGAATGCGAAGAAGCCGAAGATGGATACAAGCCATAAAATAAACTCAATCATACCAGACCAGCCTGCCATACATTATATCGCATATTAGCAATTCACGCCAATATTCAAAGATAGTGCGATGTGAGGTCAAGGTCTTACTGGTAACCGACTTGATCGGCTCTTCCTTCTTCTTTTCCTCTTCTTCCTCTTCCTTCTTCTTTTCTTCCTCTTTCAGTTGTTCTTCTGTTTTCGGATACTTTTTGTGACCGGCTTCTGTCAACTGAATATTAAGAAATTTGGTGAGCTTTATTCCAAGCGCCTAGAACGATTAATTGTTGATCAAGTGGGGGTTTATCTACGAACCATGAGAATGTACTCCACCCCACAGCTTCCCTTCAAGACAAATGGATCGTCCGCGCTCGCGTAACCTTCGCATATCACGTCCGTTGCACCGAGTCTATTGACGAACTTATCAGAACCAGTGTTTAAACTTTCAACAACAGAGCTGGGTAGAGCTTACTTGAAGAAATGGGGTAAAGTAGCTTCGCAGCTCCATGATACACTACTCCAATCCCAAGGGTATATCGTCAGTAACGGGTGTTTCAGTATTATCAAGTCATTATCTAGTCCGTCAAAAAAGGGAGGAGAATATGACTGAACATACTCATCGTCGTCTATTTTATCGGTAAAATTAAAAATGTTAGTCAATTACCATGGAATTAGGGTATTTCCGGGGTAAGTATTTACCATAGTCTGCATCCATGTTTGTACACTTCATGACATCGACATCCTGTATCATCCCAAAACGTCAAAATTGCCGTCCAAACATGCATTTAGAAAGCAAAAAAAAAAAAAAAAAGGCTATGTTCACGAACATGTAGTCCCTTTGCATCTCCACCGACACACTTCAACTGTGGGATCGGCGAGACCCTGCGACTTGTCGTCATCTGGCCATAGCGTAACGTCAGGCTTCGGATCCGTGACAAGAGTATCTTGTCGCTCTTGGCTTTTGTTTTTGCGGTTGTGGTGGCGGTGGATGCCGAGACGGAGTCGGAGGACGCGGCGAGGACTGTGGTCGTGGTGGATAGGAGGGAGGAGAGTAGGAGGAGGACGGATGCGGTTTCCGAGAGAATCGGTAAACGTTTTCGGAGTCGCATGTTGGCGGTGGCGGCAGTGGCACGTATACGGTGAGAGGGCCGTTTTTTTTTACCGATGCTGCTGGCTAATCCCCGCGATGTCGAAGGCACGTACGTATATATATAAAGATCCTTGATGTATTCGGGTGAGTATATATCGAGTATGATAGCTGTCGAAATATAGTCCGATGGTAACGAGAAAAGGGACACAATAGAAAAGAAGGAGGAAGAGAAAGAGGAAGAGAAAGCGGGAGACGGTTGTTAGAGATCGTGTACCACCGACAGACAAGGGCAAAAGAGGGACTCGTATACGTGAAACCCCAAACTGCCAGATCACATTCATTCGCTTCCCAACGTTACCACTCAAGAAACTCAACTTAGCACTTCTCAAGTACTTACTTGCTTAAGTAAGTATTTTACCGCTGCCGGACAGACGAGAAGGGACTTGACAGCTAAGTAAGTTGAGTAAGAAGTCAGTAAGGATGTGAAGCATATGCAGCTAGCCTGTCTCGTTTGCCGACCACCAGCGCAGCTTCCCTGTTCGGGCTGGTCCACGCTCCCGTGATATATAGTTCTTTCTAATCATATATTCTACGACTACCTTGAAATGTACCGCCAGAGCATCCGGACCCAAGAGAAATTCATGTATATATATAGCCGGTTTCAGCCCCGTTTAACATTTTCGTTCATTCTCGAGGCACAGTTCAGCACAGTTCATGTTCGGACGAATGTCCGGACGATATATAGAATAATCCCGACAGTCGAATCGATACGGGTCGCATGTGTAACCCATGTCGTTTCAGAAGTGCACGACGTTCTGTTCCCCAATTCCTCTTTACTTGCTGCCCTCTGATAGGATAGTATACACTACTAATATGCTGGCTAGTAGTAATATGTAGAAAAGACGTGATGGCACCAATTCTTCAATGTAAACCGTCGAGCACATGCAAAAATTAAAAATCGAGAACGGCGTCCAGATTTGGCGTCAAAGCCTGGGCGGTATACGTTCGAGGCTGTGGTATTCCTTGGAACGCGCACATGAGCACTACCTACTTCGACATAAAACATCCACGTTCTCGCCCTTTTTTCAGTCTCGGTCATGGGCAAAGTCACAGACCCTCATCACGCCGACAAGGGTCCCCCACTTGTCGAAACTACGTCACCAAGAATTTTTAAGAATAGCGTATGGAACAAAAAACGGCGGGCTCCGTGCCGAAGCCACAGAGCCTTACATAATATATAAAAAATAATATATAAACCAAGGAAAATGCATCTCTGATCTCCGCTAAACCAATGGCGGCGTCAAGAGGGAAACGGTTAAGCCAGAAACGTCTTCCGGCCCGGAACGTCTAGTACTAGTACCATCTTTTACATTCATGGAGGGGCGACGGCAATATCTATGTCGAAGAAACTGAAACTTTTAAAGTGGGGAAGAAGCTACTAGCCAATTATCAGACATGTTCCGGTCTAAATTTTCAGAATTAGGCTTCGTCGAAAAGTTTTTGCCGGCTAACATGATATCATTATTTTTCAGTATTTTTCTCAGGGCATTGCATTTCGGGTAGCATGTTCGATCGCTAAAGTTCGAGGGCTTCAATCAAGATTCAGAGCGACCGGGATTTTGTTTTCCATTAGTACTACACCCCCAAAATCGATCCAAGTTCGTTCTTCATCATGACGACTGTAATCGATTCCGATGGGATGGCAAAGCCAACATGAACATCCAGCATCTCCGCCACAAGAGGGCCTTGCGTATTGTATAACTTGCGTATCATATAATCAGCTGTAAGCAAGGGGCGAGTTATCATCGCAGGTTTTTTTCTTCTTCATCGCGTCGAAGGACATTTCGCATTGGTATTTCGTTATATAGAAGAAATTCGTAGGATGTATAGAAAAAAGAAAACGAAAAAAGTGCGGAAGCTTCCGGGATATCAATGCCGTCAATACAAGCCCTTTCCCCGCCACATTCCGCACCGAAAGATCTGTCGACTCATATTGGTTCTATAACTATCCTTGATTCGATTTTTGGAAGATCCCTTGCATCCCGCGCACACCCCCAGAAAGTAAAGGCTTCGAAGAGATATAGGCAATTCGAGGAGATGAACTAAACAGACGGAGAAAAAAAATATATATAATATGAGGAAATATAGAAGGATAGAGAGAAATAACGAACTAAGCTAAGTAAGTAACAATAGGAAATATCTTTATACAAGGGAAATCGTTATAGATAAAAACAACTCCGTACTGTACTTGTTCTTGACAATAAAAGTATCCCGCCAGAATGCGTAAGAAGAATAAGAAGTCCGTCAAAAAAGAGTAGTCTCACTTGAAATAGAAAGGGAAAAGAACGCCTTCTTGGCCATAAATCCATCGTCAGTGAGGGTCAAGAAAAAGGGTAACAGAGAAAAGCAACCAAGCACAGGAACTCCTCGTGACAGCTTTACAACAAGAAAATAAAAACCCTTCAAAAATGTGTCCTCCCAACAGATAGAATAAAACATGCTTTATTTCGCGATACATCTTCTTAAAGAAGTCTAAAAAAACCCCCAAGCTCTTTGCAACAACCTAATTCCCGCCATAATACCTTTTGTTTGATTTTGTCTTCCGATTGTAAGTATTTGGGTTTTCCCTGTTTCCCATCACTTTTTTGTGGTCATCATAGCAAAGGTCCAAAGGGGGGGAACAAAACAAAACAACGAGAGTGTATAATACATATCCGAAAAGGATTAGAATGGGGGGTCGGTTATAATGGAATCAGTAACTCCAAGCAGCCAACCTCCGAGTCTCGAGACCTACTGGGAGCCCGTCCGTAGAAACAAGAGAAGAAGAATGAAGGAAAGAAAGAAGAAACAGAACCCCAGGATTAAATGAAAGTAATATGCCAAATGCCCAATTTGGCACTGAGAAACAAGGCGAGTCCAGCGCTGATCGAAAGCGCAGAGAATTGAAGAAGAGCTATCCATTGAGGGTAACTGTCAGGATGACCGGGCGCATCCGAAGATGAGAAAGGGGACAAGAGAAGGAAAAGAGAGGGTAGGAACGGCAGCAAGACAAAAGCCGGTGATTGATTAGGCTTTGACTTGCTTAGTACCCTGTGCATCCTCTACAAAGTTAGTCGCCGAAGGGTGATGCTGGTGGTTCCGCACACTTGGGTTATCACCTTCTTCACCAGCTTGGCAGACCCTGATCTCCCTGCCCCATTCAGATTTCAAAACCTGGGAAGCGGTGATGCGACGGGTCGGGTTAGGGTCGAGTATTGAGTAAATGACATTACGGCAGCGAGCCTGAAAACCCAGTTGTTAGTAGATTGTTTTATATCATAAAGTCACGGCTCAACGTACCCGATGTAGACTTTCGATGGGCCCATACCCAGCCTCATCCTTTCTACCTTCTAGGTATTTCTGGAAGAACTCGTCCTCGTCTCGTTTTGCGACGCGCCATAAATGTCGTCCGGTCCTCATGGCCATGTAGATGACACCGGTAGCCCAAACATCGACGGCGCGAGGATCGAATTCCTTCTCAATATACTCTTCAGGTGAGATGTAGGGAGCGGAACCGCAAAGACCGCAGGTTTTGTGAGCCTCTTTCTCCCAGGCCATACGGAAGCACTCGCCGTTTCCGAAGTCCGTGATTTTGAGGGCTCCACGGCTGGTGAGCAGGAGGTTCTCTGGTTTCAAGTCACGATGGGCAACACCCATTTCGTGCATGTACTCAACGCCACGCATTAGCTGCTTGAAGTAGCAATCTGCTTCAGCGCAGTCTAGTTTCCCGGCCGACAATATCAGAGTGTACAGATCACCCCCAGCACAGTACTCCATGACCTCACAGTAGTCGCCCTTCGCATCTTGGAGAAGATCCAACGTATGAATGACATTAGGATGCCTCAAACTGGAGGAAATGCAAAACTCGGATGTGAGTCGTTTGTTGTATCTCTTTGCGGATTCTTGGGGTCGACGTCTGAACTCCTTGACGGCGTAAAGTTGTTCCTTTCCTTCATGATTCGGGTCCGCCTTGTGGGAAATCCTGACAATACCGAAAGCACCGCGACCGACGACCTCCTGGCACTTTCCGTATCTCTCGACTAGGGTTGACGTGTTATTTGGACCGCCTTTCTTGTCGCTAGCGAGCTTGTCTTTGTCGTTCTTAATCTGCTCCACCCATGAAGAGACGAGGTTGAGGTTATCGCCGTCGTGAACATCATCCTTTCTCTTTCCCAATATTAGGTCACGAAGCATATCTGAAAGTTTTTCCTGTCGTTTAGCGCTTTTCAGATGATGGGTATGGCCGCCATCGGGTAGGACATCGAAGCGTTTGAGGACGACGACGTCCTTCGGCTTAGTGGTAACGACAGCCTTCGTAGACTCCTCGGAGATGCTGTTCTTTTTCGCGGCAGCTTTCGAATCGGCTTTGCTGGTTCCATTGGTCTGCTGGCGTTCCGTAGACGGCCTCTCACCGTTGACGGGTGTAGTGGTCGCGGTAGGGACAGGTGTTACCTCGAGTGTATCTTTCTTCCCGGCCCTAGAGAACATCCGTTGTAACGAGTTCTTTGGCTTCTGTGGAACTGGAGCCTGGATTACGGGAGCTGGGAGTTCGACAGGGGAGGATTGCTTGGACAATTGTGCGCCGAGGACTGGGGAATGCTTCGTAGAATTCCCGGGACTACGTTCTGAGGCCGAGTCTGTGGCAGGGGCAGCTATTCCGTTCAGTTTAGGGGAGGAGGTGGGGGTTATGCGACTGAGTTTCTCGACGAGGCGACTACTACTCGACGTGGACCGAGAATTAGGCGGTTTTGACGACGAGGTGCCTTCGGATTTGCTTTCTGTCTCGGTGGTGGTCGCCATGGTTGATACTTTGAGAGCCGTGGCTGCGGATTGAAGGCTGGTGGATGCTGGTGGGATAGAGAGATGTTGCAGATGGAGATTTGTGATTGCTGTGGTGGTGATGGTGATGAATAAAAGCAGCAAGATGGGGCAGCTGGCTGGCTGGCTGGCTCGGCTGGGATGTGTTGAACTGGCTGGCTGGCTGGGATGAGAGGATCGATGGCTTTTGATTAGCAGCGGCGCGGGAGATCGAACTGAGACGGTTTTCTCTTTATACGGCGACCTGGACACGGACGAAGATGACAGGAACGGCGGTAGAATAGGCTGGAATAAAAATTGAATAAAAAATTGAACCAAGTAGAGTGAAATATAATGAAGTGAAATAGATAAATAAAATAAAACAAATCTACTATATGACGATGAAGTCCCAGAAGGAGAGAAGGTAGAAGAAATGGAAGAGAGGGAAGAGACGATTATAAATCTACCCGAGAGAGAGAGAGCTGAGGGCGAGGGCGAGGGCGAGGGCGGCAGCGGGTGTTTAATTACTGGAGTAGCTGCTGTTGGATTAGCTAGCAGGTCCCCAAACAAATCAATCGATCAAATCAGTCAAATCAGTCAAATCAATCAGTCACTCACTCAGATAGTCGGATCGATGCTGCAGCCGGTAACATTAACGACAGACCGACCGAGCTGGAGGAGGGGAAGCATTGTTATTATGCTTCCTCCCAACGTTACTGCTTCGGAAGCAGCCAGCTGACCCGCATTTTACGGAATGGATTTGGTAAACTTACGAGAAAAGACGCAACTGCAACTGCCACCCAAGTCAGGCAAAGTCGGGCAAAGCCAGGTAAAGGCCAAGCAGGTCACTGTGCAGATTCTCCCCCAATGGCGATTCGTCTGATATCCCGACCCAACGGGCAGCTAGCTACTGCTCAGTTACCGGTTTCGTCTACTATGTACTACTGTTGCTTTTCGACCCCGGTTCAGGGGATGGGCAGGTGGATGGGTGGATGTATTGTACAGGTACGTCAACGTCAACGGGATCGGACAGTGGTGGCTGTGCGAGATCTACCGTTTGTTAGCTGCTGTTGTGCCCGGATTCAATCGGACTCGATTGATTGACTGAGGGGAGAGAGCGGTGAAGGAAAACAGGAATCGATCCCGACGTGCAGTCGGAGAAATATGGTATTGATATATCTCTGGGCAAGGGCGGTAAAGCGAAATTCGAGCTCAGAAAGTTACAGCAGGAGGCGACGAAAGGCAATTTATGACGGCAGTGTCTTTCCCTTCCCTTCTAAGTATTTACATACACACATCCCCAGCACTTACATACTTACACATATGTGCCTCTCGAACGCACCCGGCTTCGTTGTCCAGATTTCTGGTCCCCCCGCACGCAGGGCAAGCTCGCTGGTGCAGCCAAATAGGTGGCTTCGTTTGGGCTAGCGAGTCGCCCGGAAACCCCCTGTGAATCTCTTCCACAACCCGCGAATGATTGGAATTTGCACGGGAGACGTCTAGACGTCCAGAAACATGATGAACTGACCACTTACTCGCTTCGTAGCTTTCCAATGAATCTGGCACCTGCGTCAGGAGCGGCGGACGCTGGGAGAGCATCCTGCCGGATATCCACGGCCGCGGTGGTACAGAAACAAGTATCTACTGTTTTACAACGAAGACTGTTCTAAAGCAGAACTTCAGAGAGAAGTGAGGTGTGTGACCTGAGCCTTACGTGGACCAGATGTCCTTTTGGTTCAGGGCAGTCCGTTTTTGCCACGAGAGTTAGGCGACTTGCCTCTACGCCCGTTTCCAAGCAACAGGATGCAACCAGTTGGTCCCTGTCGATTGTGACTAAATGGGTTCTATTGGGAGCTGTTCGATTGGACAGTGCTTCACCGAATAACGGGAAATTTCATCAGTGGGTGTAATGAAATGTTGAAGTTTTTAGCCATTGAATTTTTTTCTTTGCAAAAATTTCCAACCGAGGAGTGCTTGCTCCCCTGGTGGGAGCTGAATCGAGGGAAATTTTTTCAACCGATCGATGAGCTCCAGCAAAAGAGTTCACAATTACGTTCACATCGAGTAAGCAGAATCCAAACAAGCTTTTCGGCTCTTGCAAAATTTCGTACGGGCGAGGTCGTATTCCGCTTGGATTGCTAATCCATCCATATAAAAAATTTTGACAGCACGGGAGGGAGGGGGGGAAAACCTATGTGCATCTAAATTTATAAAATTACAGTGGGCTGCCAAACAGGGTTTGGTTCAGGTACCTGACCTAGATGTCCCCGCCCAGATCTGAAATATTGATATCGAGCTTGGTATTCAGATTAACGAATCCAGAGATAACATGGTAGGTCAAGGTCAAGGTCTTCGATATCGATATCTTCTATCGATATCTCGGAAATTCCAGAGGAACGTGGATATCTACAATCCTTATGCCCCCAATAATTTAGAGAAATCCAAGAGTGAGAGATAAACTTGCATGTTCCACAAACACTGAACCCAAGACCTTTCTGACAGCTGTTTTTCCGTGCGCGAATACTTTTTGCTAGCTTCCGCTTTGGTTGGGACAGCATGGTCGACGATGCCACCCCGGCTAGCTCTAGGGCTCCCTCTGCGCCACCGAAATAATAGGGCTCCGAGAAGAACTAGCTCGGGCTGGGAATCCTCAAACCCGTCTATAATCGAATAAAAATGACAAAAACACCACGGATCCGCGGGAACCACGGGCCAAAATCCTTTAATTACCTCGACTTGTCATTTTCGAGGCGGACAATCAAAAGACAAGCCTTCAAAGCCGATGATTCCACACCGCCTTCCAAACAATAGACCACATGCCTCAAAACCTCCCATCTAGAATGTACCGACTGCAGGTTGCATGCAGCGCCGAGAGAAATAAGCTGCACATCCAAAATGCAATGGCATGGTGTTAATTCGCAAAGAAGACAGGAAGATCTGTAGCCAGCCGTCGGCTGTGGAACGGGGTACAGCTCAAGACAAGGGACCTTTCTGAAGAAGGGGCCTAGCGGGGGGTTGGACGCAAACATCGTATAATATCAAAACGACAGAATTTAAACTTGCGCATGCAATATCAGAACCCTTAAACCTTCAACCACTGGAGGAGTAGAGAAACTTCCTATGTAGCATGCTTGCAACTGGCTATTTCTCGAAACCAGATCAGCAAATTATGAGATAATCGCACATGCAGCTAACAAGGGCTCTAAACGATGGGGTATCCACAGGTTCTGCAGTAGCTCGCTCAAGCTCAGCCCACTAGCTATAGAATTTCCAACATCCACCATGCAAAACTGGACGTCTAGCTCCACAATAGGACCCATGCAGCATTCAACTTTAACAGAGCTACCTAGGTAGTTTCCCAAACCAATTCGGCTTAACATCTGTTAAACCTCTAAAGCAAAGGCACATGGGGACCCGAGAAACCCGAGGGAATTTTGCTATACGCCTGCCCACAAAATTTTGAACCATTCTTTCGGTTCCAAACATCGGGTAAATGAGGTGGGTCCAGTCTGCATGGAAGAATTGTATCAAACGAGAAGCTCCAAGAGGGGTAGTAGCTAATGCAGCTTAAAGCTAGATTAGACCCGCAAGGGTTACTCAAGCTACATAACTTTCATGACAGCTTGCCTTCGAAGATCATGAATCTGCCAAGGTTCACGGGCGTGGGCAACTTGGTTAACGGTTTAGCAAAGATAATCATCAGCTCTCATGCCGTATCACCGCAAACTAATCGCAGATTAGGAGGGAGTTCCGTTGGCTGTGGGAGAAGCAGCGAGTGTTCAGACCTAGAGCTCGAGGCGCTCTAGCTGGCTAGCTGTTCGCGGCGGTGGTGTTTCCTGTTTGCATAATATTGACGACGATGGTACTCTCTCGAGCTCTACAGATTATGCACGGGCCCATTTACAGCAACTGCATCATGTAAGATGTAAATTCTCCCTTCGCGAAAAAAACGAATACAATTGCGTGATACAGCTGCCGGCCCTGCAGGAATACCCGAAGGGCATATAAATAGACCTCGTCATTTTTATATCATATCTGACACTCAGGTTATCTCTGTGCAAGTTGTATCGGTTCATTCAGTTGCAGTTGGGGAGAAGTCGCACCAACACGCTGCAGGCGCGCAGACATTCGGGGTCCAGACTCCACAGACCCCAAGCAGACATGGTATCCCGACACCACCAAAGTTGAGACCTGTCGACTGTCGCACCACCACCACCACCACCACCACCACCCAACACCGTATTCGTTCCTACGGGAAAAGGCACTTGACGTAGGTGCAACGTTAAGTCGTCTATCTGCGGGCTGACAACTGTGGGGATGTAGCTCGACGATGGAGCCGTGGGAAATACCTTATTCAGGCTAGGGACACCGGGGACAGACGACAATCGTTCTGTATCGAAAAACGCATGGCAGGCAAGGGTTAAAACTGGTCACGATGGTCGGGATACCAAACATCAAAGATGCCAACTCGAAACCCTAACACCCAAGTAGAAGGAATATCCCTTCCTTTGACGACGACGCGCGGCATTTTTCCTGGGCGCAGGCTGAGAACAGTTGAAACATGTTTTTATGTGTTCCACCCGTCCGTCGCAGTTTTTTTTCTCTATCCCGAGCGAAAATGGAGCCGGTTAGTGCCATAGCGGCTCTCCAAAGCTAAAGCGGATCCTGGTGAGAGTTATTTTTTCCTTTCAACTTACGACCAACTACGTCAGGCAAAGCAGAAAGCCTTTATATTGAAGCCAGCAGCATGAGAGCTGACGGTGGTCCCCATAACTCAATCAATGGCGGTGCGTCAGTGAACCCCATGCAGGAATGTTTCCACGCATCGCATGCATATCATCGAGCATGGCAAACAGAGACATAGATCCTTGGTGTTGACATAACCTTGTTCACACCATCTCAAGCCGGAAAATGTGCAACTATCAAACATAATTACTCTTCAACATATGTTATCTACGGAAGTGCGAACTAAAAATTTCCTCATCGTTAGAGCCAAGTAATATACCAAGAACCTCATTAACCAAACATCTTCAGGGTTTCACATTCAGATATCTCAGGTCTTTGATGTGACGCAAACCGGCTCCTTGACCTAACCATCTATATCCTAGCCTTGCTTGCCGAATTCCGAGAACGAAAGAAAGGGAAAAAAACTTAATCAACAATCCCTAATACATGCATGCCCAGCAATGCACATTAAGTAAAGTTTTGGAAACCCGAGTAAAGTCTTAGCGAGGAACGGGAATGGGCTGCAGGTTGGCAGACTGCCAGGCGACTCGTCGGGGAACTACAGGTGTGCATCCTGAAGACCGGCTGCAACTCCAATTGATCCGCTGTGATGAGCATACTTGGCCTTCTCGATAGGTGGATCAATGCACAAGACGTCTATTCTTGCTGGGTTTGATCCAACACACACTCGTAACATGACCCTAGCTTTAATTTCGTTAGGCTAAGGTACTGTTTTATTTTGATGATATAATTTGTCTCATCTTCGTATGTATATATAGATCGTTTTCGATACCTTTTCGGTGTTCAATTGTGCTTTCGTGGCCACAGATTCCACGAAGCTTGGCGGTTCTTAGTTCATCCCTGGCGCGATCATTGGTGCATAAGGAAAGGTCTGATACTTTATACTACCCGGAGCTTCCGAGCCTCAACGATATCAAATTTCTCTGTCAATCATTCCCATCTATATCCTAGTTAGTATCTAATAAATAATAAGGAGAAGATTCGAAAAGGAAATTCTAGAATCCTCGAGGTTAAAAAGGTAGCCATTCTAATCCTTGTCCAGAGCTTGCAGAGTTACCAATCATGATCTAAAGTTGTCTGAATATGTCTGAGTTTTTTTACTTATGCGAAACTTTGGACACAAAATCGTCCAGCGTCAATCCAGTCTCCCGAACTCAAAGTGGCTTTCAATGTTTTACACGTTCCTAAACTAATCCGAACCTTGAATCTTGGGAATATGTAATCTGAGTCTCTTGAGAGACTCGCGTTACTTGGCTATCACAAATAGCAATATCATGTGTATCTCCTCAAATCCCTTGGCCCTGTAATCTGTACTCAAAACCCCTGCTGAAATGCCTCAAGCTAACTCATAACCCACAGTACTAATCTACCACATTGGTGTATACGTATGATCTTACGTTATCGAAATTCAGCCAAGTTCTTACTATATCCGTGTCGGGCTCGCTCCTCGTGATACCTGATTTAGATTTGAAGTTGTTTAAAATAGATAGACGCAATCTAAACATGATATTCTCTTGGAAACTCTGGAAAGGCGAGGTTATGATAACTAGGTATGACGACGATATTTGATATCACACTGCTTGGCTAGTCGTTAAATTACAACATTATGGAACGTGTTGGTTGAAACTGGTTTGTTTGAAATTACCCATGTTTTAACCTGCAAGGTACTCTAGAATAGGTCAAGGATATTTGGAAGGGAATATATAGTGATTTTTAGATAGCGGTGATTATATACGAGATTGTTTGATCACATTCTGTATTATGGCGGCAAAGCTTGCGAAGAGCTACTCAAGCGCGCAAAGTGATACAAAAACCCATCGGCTAGCAATTAATAATTATGCACCCTTCAACTTCACTGTATATTTAACATCGTCGATCAACCCTACCACAGTCGTCGAAAGGCCGAGAAACCCGGTAGCCTTAAACGTAACCTTCTTCAAATTCTTGAACTCGGAGAATATACCCTCTTCCGTCTCCGCCATCAATGCGCGCAGTCCTGTCGGTTCAAAATATATCTTCCTTTGGACTGTTTTGTCGGAGTTGAGTACGTACCCCGTGATGGTGATAAAGCATCGACTGGGAATAGCAAAAGCACCCTGTAATGTCGGTAGGGCACACCCAAATGTAAAGCCGCAGAGGTCGAAGCTTTCGGTTTTGCTGCCAGGGTAATCGGCCAGCATTGATGGAGGCCCTTGTAGTATCCGACTATCGACGCTCCATGCAGCTACGTTGTTGCCGGAGTTGGCTTTGACACCGGTGATCTGGAACGTGCTGCTGCCTACTGTCATACCCTGCCAGTATATATTCTGATATTCTCGGATGAAGTTTGTGTTTACAAGCGAGGTAGGGAAGCTGTCAAACTATATATTCACGAGTAAAATGATTAGTGATTGCGGCTTAAAAATTGGAAATCTGCTTATTATAGATTTATGCAGCGGCTAAACCTTTTTTTAACGTACATTTGTAGCCTGGCAAACAGGCGCTGGACTAGAATCTTGGGGTGTGGGGGCACTATATATGAGTGGAAGGAGCAGTAAACTGCCAAAGATCCTGAAACTTCGAGAGAGCATCTTGCTGGCTTGGCGGATATAGATTATACGATTTGAGAACGGTAGGATATCAATCAACTCTAGAAATGCCGGTCAAGCTACGTGTAGGCCGTCTTTATATATTCAAAAACTGTGATCATGCTTTCGACATGCTTCATGTCCGGAGTTTGGGAGCAATGATAATCAATTTCAGGAAGAATCGACTATATCAACTCCATGGAAATCCCGCTCCAGAACTGATAGAGATCTTCACTTCGTATGCAACTTCACCCAATCGCGCCTCATCTCTGAAAAATCAAGGATTCTTGAATCCGCCCTGCCGCGGCTGATACGCAAATGCCCTTTCCTGTCAAGGAAACCTTGAGGTCAGACGACGGACTTAATAGTAAAAGCTTAACAAGGCCATATCACGTTAACAAATACTCCTGCACCCTGGAACCCCCCTAAAAAAGGACTGCCGCCTTGATCTACCCCTTATAGCTGCCGTGCGGAACACGCTACGGATCACTACGGAAATTATCTTGTCGACTCGTAAACACGTTATATTTCAATTTGCCTTTCACGGCGCTTCTGGCGACGATCTTCGCAGGGTCCACCACGCCAAAGCCATGCGTTATTCATCATTTTGGTATATTCCCGCGTGGAGACGGGGATTACGTTCCCCCAAAAATCTTGTATCTCAGCCTTATTGTCGTCTGGAATTGATGATATATGATCCTTATAAAAACCGAGATTGCGCTACAGATATACTAAATTAAATTTGATCATAGAAAGGAAGGCTCATGGATACGTTCAAGCCCTTCTCTGTGTATAGCTAGCTGATAGGATCATGTCGACACTCCTATAGCTAACAAGCGCTCGAAGCGAGTTGGACTTCAAGGATCTAGTACCTGTGCCTAATAACTCTAAATAAACTATTAATCGGCGCTCAATTCTAACTCACTAAAGGGCATATATTACGGGACCGATTTATCGAAATATCATGGTTCATCAGCCTGAGCAATATATGCTTGCGTTGCCTGTGTTATTTCCATTCGCGCCCCCTTGCTCTGACCTGGCTTGCGGAATCGGTCTGTAAGCCGGTCTTGAAGAAGACTGGGAATCGTGGCTAAGGTTGGACTTCTAGATTAGATCAAGCCATCCTGTCCCTTACGTGATTACATCGTTTGTTCGTCATATTAGCCCGCGACCTTGCAGTGGCGATATATATACAGCACGTTGCTGCCATCTCCTGATACGATTGGTGGTTCCGATCGCCAATATGAAAGCAGTACAGGAAAGCTGACAGGTACAGGGAAGTTGTTCCTGAGCTGCAAATCCTCCGGGATGAGAGATGTCGCACACAACCGCATAACGGAAGCTTCGCTGGCTCGCGCTTTTAAATCATAAGCCTGTAATACATAGCTCAAGGGTCCAATTATCCAGGCACCGGTGCCACATGCAGTCACCAGAACGTTCAAACAAGTAGCCAGTTTGTGCTCAAGCTTCCAGGCATGCAGGACTCCACAAGGGGCTCACAGGAAAGACTTTTCCTTCCTCGTATATATACCTAAGTACTTGACAATATCTGTCACAAAACAAATACATACGTACATATAACAAGCAATCTCCTATTTCTCCCTTCTCTTGCAGTTTTGAGCTGCTTTTGGGGAGTTTTCGCTTGGCTCTTAGCCTAGCATTATCAGGGTCGTGATATTGAGACCTGTGTGCTTGCATGCGCATCCTGCATCTGTCATAAATTCCTTGTGATAGCCGCCATAATAAATTACCAGACGGCTCCACCACATCACGCATCGGAGAGCGCCTCGACGATCGAATGTAGGCGTCTTAAATGCCTCATGCAAATGCAATTTGCATAGTGATGACCGGTTCCGAGCCATCGGTGTGCCAGTTTCGTCATTTCTGAAGCAGACCATTATCTCAAAGCCGACCGAGGTGGTGAAGATAAGGTTATACGCATCGGGTGTTTTGTCAGCGTATGGATAAGAGCTTGGTTACTCAATAGGATATGATTAAATTATTTGTCATTGGAAAACAAGCTCATAAAAGGTAAAGCTTGCGGAATGTGTCGTAGGAGGGAATCGGCCGTACCCGGTACTCTTTTTTCAAGGACCGGGATCTAACGCCGATTAACTGCCTGTTGGAACTGACCAGATCGTTTTTTCTTTAATATTCAATTGGTTATATTCGAAAGCTGCATCCTTTATGAGACAGAGCGTAACGTTGATGATACTACTGCCAGCTCATACCGAACCTGGCTCAAGAACACAAACCGATGGCGTGCGTGAATATATATATATATATATATGAATCATTACGATTCGAATGTAAGGGGGGGGAAGGGCGCTAGTCTTGCATAGTATGAGATCATTGAGATAGCAAAGGAATAGAATCAATCCTTGTGTATGGATTTAGAAAACAAAAATCGAAAAGAACAAAAAAGGGCGAATGAGGACAAATAACACCACTTACTCCGCTTGAAGAAAGACCATTCATGACACGCAACGGTAAACCAGACAGGATTAACAGCAACTGCGAGAATGTACGGCGGGAGAACACCCATTGCTATTATGCTTATTATGCTCATGTGCTTCATGTTGTCGCCGACCTAAACTTCGCCCAGATGCTAACTCCCTGTATTGCTTCATCCACTCGACGATTAGAATAAACTGTTGCGCTTCTGCCTTGCTCCCTCTGTATGCGCTGAACATCGTCTTGGTATGCTGTCTCATAGATTGGGAGATCCGTTGGGGCGGGAGATCGGGTGATGAAATTTCCAGCAGGGCTTTCGCTATCGCCTACGTTCAAATATGGACGCTGAGTCTTATCTTCGTAGCTGTCCTGGCGTCTTGGGATAACTGCGTCTTTTAGGAGATCTTGCCAGATAACCATCGTTTCCTTGTCCGCAATGGGCGTTGATTCCGAGAGCTGAAGCTGTGGAGGCGGTAGCTCTGAGGCCGAATCTACTGAGATTCCGCTATCCTCCCTTTGCGGGAGCGTCTGGATAAGTGATTTAAGGTTGAAAGCCTGCGAATCGGTTTGAATGCCCAACCCAACGAGTTTACCCTGTATATTTGTCCTGTTATCTATTTCCATGCTCTTGGATCTGTGCTGCAATGGTAACAGAGGAGGGGTTAACGAAGTTGGAGAACTTGATAGAATTTCTGAGCCATCGATATATTCAGTCCGCGTTGCAGCCTCGGCAAGCATCCGTTCATGGCGACGTTTCTGGACGAGCTTCTTGAACATACTAGCCGCCTTAACAGCAGCAACAACATTACGTATGCTTTTTGTTATGGCATTCCTAATTTCCTCGTCTGTGGGCGGCTCGACTATGTCGGAAACGTTCTCCTCTTTAGATAGAAGAGTGTCCGTGCCATTATTAGTGATCCAGGGGTGCACCTAGAGTTGGGAACTTAGTCACTTGAAGTTTCAACTAAACTGAACCATGGAAATGCATACTCTCAACTCGTCCATGGTGATACGTTTTGTGGGATCCTTCTGAAATATCCTGTGGAACAAATCAAGTAGTTCCGGCGGAGTGTCATCCGTATATTGTACCCTAAATCAAAAGTTAATATAAAGTGGGTATCACAAATTATCTTCGAGAAACCTACTCTTCTTCACGAATGCTTTCATAAAGCTCCATTATACTATCGTGATCGAAAGGAAGGCGTCCATAGAAAAAGCAATATAAACATACACCCATGGACCAGATATCAGCTGCGCGCCCATCGTATTCCGTTTGCCCCAGTGTACACATTTCTGGTGGAAGGAAGGCAGGACTTCCAGCCGATTTTGTCGTTTTCATGACTGCATCCTTATCGAACATCTCCGAAACTCCAAAGTCGACAATCTTTAGACAATTATTGTGATTTAACAAAAGGTTATCTGGTTTGATATCACGATGAATGATACCCTGTGCGTGAACTGATATGATCTTAGTAGAGGCACCAAAATGCAGGGGTATTATTTAGGATCATACGGTATTCGATTCCCAACATCAAGTCTCGAAACCAATATCTGCAATCATTTTCTGCGAAAGGGGTCGCATTCTCGCCGATACCGACCCTCATAATTACGCCCTTCGAGCACATTTCTAGTACCATATAGAGCGAGTCACCGTCCGGGTCGTCCAGAACTTCGATTAAATTGACAAGGTTTTCGTGATTCAGTTTCTTCATAGCGGCGATCTCTCCTCGGATAAGATATAGCGGGTTGGCGGCTTCTCCTTCTGTAGCAAGGTCGGAACCTTTACGACGATGCATGGGAACATTGAGTCTGCCACCACGAGGTGCAATTGTATGAGGGCCATGCCGCATCAGGTTCGACTTAATCTGCTTTCGTAATCGTGATTTCGAGAATTCTTTCATTGCCTATAAGGTGGTGAGTTAGACAATTGGGACTCCCGCGAACATAATTATAGGCAATAAGTGGAGAAATACGTAGTCAGTGCCTTCTTGATCTGTCGCCAAATGTACAGAACCGAACGACCCTCTGCCAATTTCTTGCTTTATTATATACTGGTTGATCCGTCGGTCATCGTTTTCATTATACTGCATGCTGGCGTCTAATGTTTCCTGAAAGACCAAAGAAGTGATTAGCGCAAGGCCGCTAAGCCATGGGATCCCTGGAGAACTACCTTGACTTCTCGACGTGGGGTGGAATGGGTCCGTCTATGATGCCGCGTCGGTGAGCGAAACAGGGTTGCCGGTGATGACATGTGACGAGTTACAAATGGTCGCCCTGTCGGTGTGGATTGGCCGGAGCCGACGGCACCGTCGGTTTCCATGTCCTCTGGCTCTGCCATGATACCTCTACCGAGAGTGGAATCGATTGGAGCGGGAGCAGTCTCTGCATGCTTGAGACTGAATTTCGAAGCCATATTGAAGAACAGTTTCAGAGTCAATGGTTTGTCGGACTGCAGAAGTCCCGGTTTGTAGATAATATTCCTTTCGACGCTTTACCGTTTGCAATTATCGTCTAACCGCGGGACGAATTGGCACCAACAGGTCAATCGAAAGTCGCAAAGAAGGATGTGGCTGTAGTTTATACTATGGCTGAAAGAAAGTGGCCATCCGGCTAAGGAAGGGGTTTTGAAGAATGGAATTCGAGTTAACTATATCGGTTTATGAGTGGACTAGGTTTGTGTCGATGTCAGGGCGGAAGGAGTGCATAAGTGAGTGGTTCTGAAGCAGGGAGGTTCCCCGCTCTCCCGCCGCATTGCATGGCTGATGTTCGGGGCGCTCTCCAGCCGTGTGGCTGGGGAGCCCTCTGGGGAGCCTCCCGGACAAACT
This sequence comes from Arthrobotrys iridis, assembly GCA_036971165.1. NCBI lineage: Eukaryota > Fungi > Ascomycota > Orbiliomycetes > Orbiliales > Orbiliaceae > Arthrobotrys > Arthrobotrys iridis. The sequence goes on along the minus strand of JAJTTS010000002.1, from coordinate 2,736,969 downwards.
TCCCCGGTTCTCGGAACTCGGAAAACGACACGAGGTCGCAACTTAACTCCCGACACTTTCTACACACAACAGCATAACATATGCATCTGAAACAATGAAGCGTCGCATAACGTTCCTCGTCGCCCCGCAAGAAGATGCTTCAGAGGATGCTCTTCAGCTTTTCAAGGACAGTCTCAAGATAAAGGGACTCAAAGCCATACGCGAAGAACAGTTCACTCTCACGTTCGAGGAGCTGCCGTCCTTCGTATGTCGCGTGTCGTCTGTGCTGGCCAGAGTACCTGCTAATACCATAAGGACAGGTAAAAGACGTAGTCAAACAGACACAAGAACTGAACGTTCGTTTCGATAATGGCAGAAATTATGATGGCGGGTGGAAGGGCCCTTTTGCTTCCAGATTACCTCTTGGAGCTCATGTTCTCGCCATCCCGTTGAGAGAATCTAAAATGTATGCTTTGATTGATTAGCTGCTTTGGGAAAGGATTGAAAGGACACTGCTGATATATGAAAGGAACTAGGACGAACCTGTGCTTGTTTATTTCAAAATATGCAGAGATTCCTTGCAGCTCGATAGAGGTGAGATATCCACACCCCGAAGACTGTTGTCGAGCTTATTCCTGATTTTGTTGGGCGGTGACCCGAATAGACAACGTTCATAAGTCGGGGACGATTAAAGCAGCTTTATGTTCCTGAATCCGCTCTTTTGTTGAATATTCTCAAGCCACTGGCAAACAAAATATGTGGGCCTGCAAAAAAGGTCTGCAAAGATAAAGTGCTAGCTCTGGGCACCGCGACTTCCGTTGATTTGAAATACGATGCTACATCAAAAGTGTTGGAGGTTAATGCCATCTGGGCCTCATCAGCTGGGAACGCAAAGGACGGGTCATGGGATGTCTTGATCAAGCCTGATGCGCCTGCTGATAGAGTAGAGGTCGGAGTTCTAACAAGTGGAGGAAAGGATCCAGAAGAAGAGATATCCCTTCGTGGAAAGCTTGCTATTGTGGGGGAAGATGACGAGCTAAGTATGAATACACGCCTATAGTCTATAGCTTCTTATCAGGTGCTGATCCGATAACATCAAAGAGCCCGCTCGCGTTTCATTCCCTTCAAGGCATCACGCACGTCAGAGTATATACATGGCGGATTTTAACAGACCCACTGGCTTGCATCCCAAGCTTGAGGTCACAATGGCACTAGGGGGTAATATTCCTGCGGACGGTTGCTCTCTGAATGCCTACTTCACCGTTCCTCAGCCTTTCTTTGTGGACCCGTACCAACTGGAGGACGATAAGCTTATGAAATCCTATGGTATCAATAAAATCAAAGCCGTGGAAGGCGAAACCGATCTCGAGGCACCAACATGGGCTATGTCAAAATGGGGTGCTCTAGTCCTTGCAGAATTGGATGTCGAGCAGTACTTGAGGACATGGGAGAAGAAGCACTCGCCGATGGAATTTACGTTGCCGCTACACCTACGCTACATGCCAACGCACCCTGAGAAATATAGTGAAACAGCTGCCCTACCCTGGCCGATGGTATTTTGGGCGTGCCCATCAGAACAGTGTGAGTTCAATCCCGGCACAATGCTGATCTCGATGGGATCCGTTTGCTGACAGTATCCGGATGAATTATAGGGAGCAAAATGTCCACGAATCCGTTTGATAGAAAGATGTTAGGATACGAGGGATATTTCCCGCAAGAAACATACTTCTACCACCTAACTCCAAAGCTTATCAATTCGACTCTCTCGAGGTCGAGTTTGGAAGTGCCAATATTGAACTCTGTGGATTCTCAATACATAGAATGGGGAACCATGGGTGTTATTGTCGTCGGGTTTCTTTGGGTATTTGGCGCTATTGCAATCGGGTTTTTGGGTTTTGGAACTAAGAACGCCGAAGAACATCAAAAGAAGGAGTAGCGTGTTCATTATTATATACAAGTTAGATCCTACATCGATCATGTAATCCTTCATTTGATCACAGGGGCCTTAATAGTCGGCGTTGATAGAATTTAATTAAACTCAAATTGCAGCACATCTAATCTGAATATTTAGGGGATCCATAATATATCAGGTCTATATCCCGATTTGATAGGAAGAACCATCAAGATCCGTTTGAAATTGTCTTTTCCAAGATCCGGGACGATGCACAGAAAAGGGAGAGAGACACCCCGTGGGATAAAACTACAGACTAGAGTATTCAGATTTGCCTTGACCTTTACTCACGTAGCAGCGATTATTTACATAAACTTAAATATGTACGACGCATCGGATGGGATGACTTCAATACGGGGTGCTATAGTTCGAAACATAACCCGGCACTATCGAAACCACGAAATCTGTCGCTAGTAGATCAGTATTGCCTAAATCATTGTTACTTAACGTGGTAGAACCATTACTGGGTCTGAGCCGTTGCACTGATTACCATCGTAACCGTGCCTATCCATAATGAATTAAAGAAGTACGGGTTTCATAGATACCTAGAAGAACGTCTAGAACTTAGGCTCTGCTGCTTGATACTATCAATTTTGTCTGGAGTCAGTGTAATGTGGAATATTTCTTTACGATATAGAGGTTTCGGAGTTGTACAGAGTTGATATTTCGAGAATGAAGTTTCTGCATAAACAGAGCGCCTTACACAGTCTCGGAGACGATGATCTTGTGTGTATGGGGTGTACGGTTGGGTGGGTGAGCGGCTGTCTCTACTCAAAGAAACGAGTGGCAATGAGTGGGCGTTTCCTGAAACCACCTTAAACCCTCAATGTAGAGACACGCGTACTGATAAATACCTGCCTTTAACAGGACGAAGTTGTCAATTTTCAATTGAAAGCGGGTCAATATGATAACCACTACGATAAAGGAAAAGTAATCGATAGGTAGGTATCTATTCTCACGAACAACATGGTAGCCGAAATTCCTCTGGACAAGCTGCGAAGTGGAAAAAGTTACGGCTAAATGGAACTGTGTCCGAAATTCTCTATAGAATAAAGGTCTGAATCCGTCCTAAGACACACGGGACCCCGCTGAGGCTTTACTTCCAAGAACAGGACGCTTCTGCTTTCCATAGCGGTTTGAAAAAGTAAATACCCAATTATCTGATAGTTGCAGGTCTTAATGTCGAGGGAATGTTAGGTTGCCATAATATCAGGCTTTCATAAAAGTTTGCACGTTTGATGATACTTTTTGATATTTTATTGATAACCCTTTTGCTGCTTGGAGATCGAAGTGAGCATCGGCGTTTGAGGAGGTAATACGAAGAGAGTCTCTGGCGGGCCTGGAAACTTATCCGGGACTGGAAAGTTCCGATGTTATGTAACTCTAACAGAATAACTCCACAGTAGGTTTTTAGTCGCCGTATCAACATTACGGACTGGATGCAGGGGGCATCATCGGGGATGTTGCCTGATAGGAGCTCATTTTGCCGCACGATTGCAACAAATGTGATGACGCTGGTCTTCGAAGCCAAGTGGAACGTGATAATAGGATTTCCCAAAACTCAGTTTCCTTAGTGCGTTGCCCGTGTTGCAGAATTGGCAGCCCTTCTTTGGGCAACGGGACTATATCGACATGGTACCTGGGAGCTTATGGTTTGAATCGACCAGGTTATATATTTACCCGCGATGGAAGAAACCATAGAAATGAACAATGATTTTTGACTGGTGATAACGGCAGTCAACCTTCAACGATGAGTTTTCATTGAGAGATAAACCACAAAGCTTTAAAGGAGAAAATAAATCCCAAAAAAGTCCCAAGAATAAGCTTTTGAAGATGTTGTGACGCTTGCGCTTGTAATCTAACTATGATCAAGGATGCCAAGACAGAATTGCGATTAATGTAAGGTTAAGTCATGCGAAGCGGGAGGGTCGTATGATGGGCTGGTTTAAGCCAATGATATTAAGGTATGAGTCCGGGTAAACTTCTCCATCTGACGTGCCGAATCGAGATCCCGGAATTATGGCCTTGCATAAACTGTACCCTAATATGTTAACCGGCTGAGAACGACAAAGCCTCAGTGCGCACGGGGTGATCGTCAGCCCTACAGGCCTACACGCTATGATACTAACTACATTAATATTCACATAAGATTCAATATGGAATTTCTTTGGTACAGTTTCTTTCTATTTCCTTTTTTTTCTTCTTTTCTTTTCTTTTCTCTTTTTTTTTTTTTGCGAAATACTACATAGACGACGCCTTATGTCTTGGAATCAGGGTCAGGCTAAACCGACATGCTTTCCGCCTCTAGATCTTATTCTTGGTTCGCAATTTTATGCCCAAATTTATGGTTTCGTGACCATTGTCACCCGTGTTATAGGAATAGTCTACAAGGGATTACGGAAACTGGCCCGTGCTTATCATTGTTCCGCTTAAGCTTAAGCAAGCGCCACTGGGTCCACGAACCCCCTTCACAGGTTGTATAAAGCTTAATACCCCTTGCGGTACCCCAAATTTCACAGAAGTTTTGGTCTGGGGTGGCTGATTAAGTACCAGTCTTGGTTTAATATCAACAAGGCCAGGTAATATCAACTTCATCTCTCGTAAGCTGTTTCTAGTTGAGGTTAATTTTACCAGCAAGCTGTACCTGCTATTGGCTTTAAACTTTCGTGCAGTAGAAGAACCGAGGAACAGTACGCATCTGTGAATGCGTGGGTTTTACTAGGTATAATAGCTGGAGCCGCGGAATAGATGGCTCCGTTGCCGTTTCCAATTCGCAATAATGCTTGCCAATATTAATCGATTCCGAATAATCTCGTACCTGAGCCCAGTCTAAGTTCTAAACATTTAGAAATGATAGTTACCGGATAGTAATAATTAGTATTTCACTATGTAATATTTATGACAGGCACGATGTAGTATTTATGACAGGAATTGGAGGTTTGGTGGAGGCTTACAGGTTTGATTAATCCTTACAGTAGCCGGGCACAAAAAACGCTGAATTATCTCACATCAATTGCAAGGCACTGGGGCCAAAGAAGTCCACTTCCCTACATCTATCTCATATTCCCACGCATTAAAACTTTGCATGTATGTGCGTAGACACGAATCCGGGGTTCACATTGACTTGGTCTCTTAAACCGGCTTCCACAAAGTAGTACCACTCAGCTCGTATTTCGGAAAGCGCGAGCCTGGGAACAATGCTACGTGAAAGTCATAAGACTAACCATGTAAAAACCAAACAATCCTCTCTCTCCACCTCTACACCCTAGCTCTTGCCTGATCTAGATATCATAAAATCGCTCGATCAATACGTTTCATCAACCAATCGATCAAGATATCTACAACCAACGGCATAACGGGCGGCCTTTCCGTAAGATTTTGAAGGTTTGGATATACATCGTCGGAAATATCGATCGATTGGATGGTCAGCATCTCACCTTCGAAAAATTGAGCCTTGTAAAGTTGGGTAGTATTCTGACAGCGATGGGGTATTCAGGCTATCTCGGGTGGATTGAAAAAATGAATATCCAGATTCTGTAGGCGCTCCAGTCCTGCGAGATAGTTGAGAAATGCCGCCGAAGACTATTGTTTAGCTATCTGCTTATCGTCTACGCAAACACCCTGCTACTGTAAGGTATCTTCATTGCCAGAAGTGTTCACTTACAGTCGCTCTCGATTGTTTCGGCGCAACATCACTCGATGATCATATCCGGGAACTGTGTATAAATACCAGCACGCCATCCGCCTTCGAGTCTACTTTTTATCATCATCATCAGCAGCAGCAGTCTTCAGCTTAAACATCCAGCCTCTACCTCTTAAATTATATACATATATATACTCTTTTAAGCTTCTCGCTTTACCAGTAAGCAACCCAGCCCTATTATCTCTCTTGGGCAAGACCACAGTGCGCGAGCGATCGCAGTTGTGCTGTAGCCGTCAAAACAATCACAAGCATACTAACTGAACAATCAAAGTCCCCAAACGAACAAAATGAAGTTCTCCATCGTCGCTCTCGTCTCCGTCATCGGCCTCGTTGCCGCCAACCCAATCGCCAACCCAAACGCTCTCCCAGTCTTCGAAAACGAGAGCGAGGGATTCAGCCACCTCGCCAAGCGTGCCTGCAGCTCCTGCAAGGACGGCCTTACCTGCTGCTACTTCCCACCAACGTATGTCAATCTCGATAAGTTATTAACTGTCAACGGAATACTGACTTGAGCGCTTCCCCGAATACAGCTGGTCCTACTGCTACCACTGCTAAATGCATTCGAATGCATACTCTGAAGAATGACTTTTAGGGTGCGGGTCGAGGCCCTTCTAGGAGTTTGTACACAAATACGTGGTGCTGGATAAAGACAATACCAGGTTCCGGCTTTTTCTTGGTCTTGTAGTAGATAAATTTCATTGAGCAGCATTGACAATGGGTTGGGTAACTGGTCTATAGTCATCACTTTTATCAATTTACATATTTCAATCCCCATTTTATCAAAGATCTTATAAGCGTAGGGCTTCTGGTGGAGAGTAAGACATAGGCTAGGCTAGACCTATCGTAGTTTTTGATCAAACAACCGCTAGATGCTATGGAAGCCTTCTTTCGAAGAGTACCTGCAGGTTGCAATAACAAAGTTCGTGTCCCTATCAAAGTGCCCATTGGCCATGTGGGGAGTTACATAGTATGCCCGACTGAAAAGAAGGGTCCCGAATGACCCCACGTGGGTCCACCCGCAACCCCTGAGATTTCCGCGCCTAGGCGACCTCCAAAAGTGTGTTGTTTTTGGTGTACGAAGTACTTGGCACTAGACTAGGTATGTGTTGTGGCAAAAAGTGAAATTTCCAGTCTTGTACCAATTTCGACCTGTGTTGCCATTCTTGTCCCTGTGCCCAGTCTTGGCACCTGCTTTGCTTACTCATTTATTCAGGTCTTGGCATGATCGGCGCTCAGACACAGCACCGTTTTATGCTCGGCACAACGCATAACTACCCATGTGCCGTGTTAGAAATCTGCATTCCAATCCTTCCAATTCCAATTCATCCGAACGAAACTTTGGTTTTTGATCTGACCAAAAGATATAAGGGAAAATCTTTTCTAGAATGTCCGATGCAACGATTGTCCAATGGCTTTCTCAAAGTGGCGCTCAAGTACATCCTTCAATCCAGATATCACGATCGGTATCTGGAGAATGTATCATCAGTAAGATCAGGACTCAACTACTTTATTGAGATTTTATGCTAGTAAGTTCAACGAGAGAACTAAACAAGATGCAGGTTCTAACAATGATATCCCGGCATCGAAAACCCTTCTAAGCATCCCTGCATCTGCAATAATAACCGCAACGAACAGTTCTTTAATTCAGCGCATACCATCGTTGGCCGAGAAATCACAATGGGCCGCTCTAATCCTCACCATCATGTACGAGTCTTCGCAGTCTGATTCGAAATGGCGAGCGTACTTCGATACCTTGCCAACGAAATTTGATACTCTGATGTACTGGACTGAGGACGAGTTGAAAGAACTAGAAGGGTCTGCAGTATTAAATAAAATCGGCAAGGAGGAAGCAGAGGCAATGTATGCGGAAGAGATCAAGACGTTTGTCGACGCCCATAGTGATGTTTTTGAGGGAGTTGATACTTCACTCGAGGCATTTCACAAGGCCGGATCGTGGATCATGGCCTTCTCTTCAGATTTCGAGAAGCCGGGAAATACTCGACATGAGGATGCGATGGATGACGACGATGACGACGAGTATGATTCTTTGGATACAGATAAGGTTATCGTCCCATTTGGAAATTTGGTACAAATTGATTGTGATCTGGCCAATGTGAGGATGCCCATTTTCGCTTTCGTTTTATAGAGAAAACCCGTTAACGGAGTTTCCTTGCTTACATCTGAAAGTGCGAGTTTTCACCTTCGGAGAAGCTGGTGTCGCTGATTGCTACTCGAAATATACCCAGCAACTCGACTCTCTATATCGACCCTGGCCCGGTCCCACGGTCTGATCTACTGCGTCGGCTCGGTGGATACCCGCAATCTTCTGCCCAGCATGATGTGATAGAGATAGATTCTACTTTGATCATATCTGTCGCTGGCAAGAATCTATCAGAAAACGCACGGGATGCCCGGATAGAGAAACTGGTTGAAGAAGAGCTACTTGAGGATTCATATGATATCGAAGCGGATGGCGGAATACCTTCTGAGGTGCTCATTGTGATTCAAGCGTTTTCGGTCGACGACGATACGTTCCAGTTATATGTGACTGAAGAGAAATTCCCAAAGGCGAAAAAGGATGCCAGGACAAGAGATGTCATTCTGGAGATTATCCAGAAAAGGAAGGAGGGCTTCGGGATGTCGAGGGAGGAAGACATCAGGATTTTGGAGACGACAGGAACCGCTTTAGGTAGAAGGAAGAAGATGGCTGTGGAAGTGCGATTAGGAGAAAAGGAAGTTTTGGAGAAAATGGAGGAAGTTTCCAGGTCATGGGGTGATGTAATCGACAGCCAGAGTACTGGAAGAAGCGCAAAAAGACAGAAGAGATGAATAAATGATAAGAACATGACTACGTGGTTGTATCCTATATTTGTATTTAGAAAATAGAGAGGTATATATAAACCTAGGGACTGCTAATATTATTATGGAGTGTAAACGTAGGCTTGGCGGATTACAAACGGGGAATTTAACATATGATTGGATAGAGATTTGTCTCAAATTCAGGGTAACATCTGTGGATATAATTTTGGTCTCTCAAGTCGCTTTCAAATTATTGCTAAGGCTACCTGGCTCAGCAGAGGAATCTAGCTATCGTACATACTCTAATCCTATCCACCCACATTTTACACATCTAAACTCTCATATCCTCTTCTAGAATTTTATATTCTTTCCTCTTCTTCTTCAAACTCGGTCGCAGAGTAGCTTTAGTCTTCCCTATCCACCTCGCCAACCCTAAAAATACTCTTTTTTCGCCATACCAACTTACAGTAAACCCAATCGCAGAAATCAATATGATCAACATCTTAAAGGGAAGCGACATTTCAGTCAGTTCGATGAAGTCCATGATGGCCTTTGAAGGGTCAAGGAGGAGATAGGTAACTATCGCAAGAGCGACAAATAAGCAGACAACATAAGGGACTAGATATGACATTAGCGCGCGTCTTCTCATAGCACTGAACAAAAGTAAGGGAATCTCACAATTCTGGGTCATCGGCTTCCTGAATGGTGGACCGACGCTGAGTATAACACTGGCAAGAATATACTGGTAGCCTGAAGCAAGGAATAGACTGGTGTTTTGCGAATTGAGGATGTTGGACTTATTTGGATCGACGACTGGTGGGATGTACCACGGCTGTTGCTGAACCAGCTTGAGTACGGTTATCTGGGTCAACAAGCAGATGAACATTTGGCCGAGAAGTGGCGTCAAAACCTTTCGGGATACTAAGCTTGCAGTCGGGCGTTTCACTGAAAGTTTGTCGGACGGGTCGCTCCAACTCACTGCGACTGGTTAGCAGCATTATAACAGCGAGGAGAATCCAAGAACTTACTGAAGATGGCAATTGGCAGAATGAGAAGCAAATCGATGAAGAGGTACTAAAGAAGAGAATTAGCATTGCCAAAAGCCGAGGTAGACTATGGTGTTTAAGATACCTGAAAGTCTCCGAGGTTAGATCCAGACTTGTATAGGATGCTGACGCTGATGAACTGAATCGCCGAATACAAACTCATGTACTTGAAGCAGCTGAAGCTAGTAACAAGAGAAGCTCGACCCTCTCTGGTGGGACCGTTAGCGGTTTTTTATCAAATTAGCTAACCCTAGAAAGAAGACATACCTGATAACTTGGGGGACACAAGAGATTTCAAACACACGGCTTGTAAACGGTGCAGCGACGGACGCCTCGGCCTCTGACAAGGAGATACCGACGTCCGCTGCCTTCAAAGCCCCGCAATCATTGGCCCCATCACCACAGAAGCATACGGTGTAATCCACGCTCTGTAACTTTTCGACTAACTCGTGCTTTTCATCTGGAGACATCCGCGCAAAAACCTGGCCAATCACCAGCATACGGTGCATGACTTCAATGGGGGCAAAGTCGATCATCCATCGGAAAACCTCACCGCTGACGGCAATGGAGTAGTTTTTCATATTGTTGATGTCGTAAGGTAGAGACAGATCGCCTTCGGCCGGAGCAGGGAGAGGCAGTAGCGTATTTTCGTCAAGCTTATATATCTTGTTGTCCACACTCTCCCACTGAATCTTAGATGATGCAGACCGCGAATCGCCCTCTACAAAATGGGGGACAAAGACATGGGCAGTTTTATCGATCAGTTGACATTCCCGGGCAACACTGATGGCGGTGAGAATATTATCGCCGGTACACATGACGCGCCGAAGATTCGCTTGCTTTAGTTCGTTCATGACGCTTGCCGTGCTAGGCTTCAGCTTATTTTCGAAGATAATGAAGCCACAGAAGTCTAGATCTGTTTCGGCCTCATCGCGCTTCATCTTTTGAGCCTTAACCCAGGACAATTTTTTTATGTTTTTCGTCGCGCAGGCGATAACGCGGAATCCACGGTGAGTGTAATACGCCAGTAATTCGTCGTAATCCTCAGGGACTAAATATTTGAATGAGAAAGTTGACAATTCGGTAGGATTCTGAGCAACTTACAGCTTTCAGGTTTGCATATTTCAGACATGCACTCTGGCGCGCCCTTCACAAAAATATCACAGCCAGGCTCACCAAACTGCTTCACAATCACGCTGGCCCGTCGAAGTTGAGATACAAATTCGAAAGATTTGAATACCCCTAGTTCGAGCGGGATTTCACCTCCATTTTCATTATCGCCGTACTTCTTTCCAGCAGGTGGACGAACAACCGGAGGAGATATGGCATTAGCTTGCGCGGTCAAAACCTCTTCGCTGTTTCGCCTGACTTGTGACCCCGTTTCTTCATATGACCAACCTGTAAACCCGAACATCTTTTGGTCTAGAGGGTCGCCAATAAGCTCACCGTCGACCAGTCGGAGCGAGTGGCAGGTAGCCATAGTGTGCAAAATCGCTTTGTTTGCTGTGAAGTCGATAGATGGGTCTCGCTCAAAGGTATTCGGAGGCAGAAGGCTTAATGAGTCGTTGTATAGATCCGAAAACTTCTTAAAACTCCGCTGCACAGCACGAACCCCAAGGACATCGAGCCCGTCTTCGGTCAATGTTCCTGTCTTGTCAAAACATATGACATCCAGCTTTCCGGCAACATTAACTCTCATAGGACTAATACAGAATATTTGCTTCTTCTTTAGTCTGGCGAGAGCAAAATTTGTTCCAATAGTTAGCGTCGCTGGTAGGGCCGGGGGAACAACAATTGTGATCAAGTCCAGGGCCCTGACAATGATCAAGTGAACGGCAAGCTATTCCAGAGTTAGTGATTGCCATCTCTTTGATATATCTAGGTTTTACATACCCCAAGCTCGATGAATCTAATCAATGTAGCGATAAATCCGAGAAGTGCAATGACAGCCATGACACTGATGTAGTAGAAACTATCCCGATAAAACTTGAACCCCGTAGGCTTTGGGAAAAGCATACTTCGCACCAGTGCACCCTTGGTGGTATTGAAACCAGTACGAACCACTAAGGCGAGTGCAGCTGCCTCGTCATCTTGGCCATCATGTGGCTTACGGGCCCTGATGATTTTGGTGCCACAGAAAAGGAAGTACTTGGAGAGCGCCGGCTTCACAGATGATGCCCCAAGATCCAGTTCTTGCAGTGCCTCGTCAATACACGGAACCTTCGACACGGGGACAGATTCTCCAGTGAGCATGCTTTCGTTGACGATGCAATCGCCGGAGAGGAGTAAGCTATCGCAAGGGAATAGCGTCAAATTGGGATCGGTAACTTCATAGACATCTCCAGGGACTAAATCTGCTGATGAAACATATTCCCAATATCCGTTGCGAATCACTCTTACATCGCAGACGAACTTTGAGATTTCTCGAAGCCGTTTCATTGTTGACTTAGTCTCGATAAGGGTGCTGGTGATGCTGACGATTGATATCAGAAAAATGCATGAGGCGTAGTAGTAGTATTCATCCATGGACCAGAGAATGATACTAGCGATCTGGAAAACATAGAACGGATGGAAGACCTCGTCCAGGAAGAGATTCATTGTACTCTTTTCCTCAATGTCGATGACATTGAGACCAAAAACGGCCGAACGTTGTTCCTGAGTATCATTGTCAACACCCTGACGTGCAGATGCGATAGTGTCCCATTCCGGATCTTTCCAATTATTGGTGAGCATGAATTTATCTTCTACTGGGTTGTATAAGAAGCGAATATATCGGTAGTCAAGATATCGTAGGTAATTGATGAGAGGGTCATCATCCTCCTCTGCGGCCTCTGCAGCTGCAACCGCTTTTTCAGAAGGAGGTCCAAATACAGTGGATAGAGTCATGCCATAGGATCGCTTCCGAATCTGATGTATGCTAAACTCGTTCCACTCGTTCTGGTGGGGGTTAGCTAGGTACGGGAATACCTCAGAATCTCGTCACTAACCTCGATTACGACCCACTCGCAGTCTCTTAGTGGGCATGGTCTTCCAATAAGTCTAACCCTCCAGCGAGGCATCCAGCGCAGCATCAAGTAGAACAGGCCAAGTGTAAGCACCGATAAGACAGTCATAATACTCGAACCCATTTTGCTTGTCCTAAACCCTCCAACAATTATTGTCAGGTCCTCGGTAAGGATATATATTTTTTGGTTCGAGCGTAGTGGGCCTCTTAGGAAGATGCGGCTCGTGTCCGTGGCATTGGTGTCCTGGCGATCGAGTAACGGAAGTTCCTGAGAGTCTCTGGAGTTTCGAGGTGACCGAGCCAGCGACTGTCGCCGAGATCCAGCTTCCAGGTCCAGGGCTAGATCAATATCTTCCTCCCATGCATTGAACTGAAACTCTTCATCTTCATCGTCTATGATTGCTTCCTCATTATCCCAGTTTTCGACTTCGTCCTGCTGGAAAAATGTAAAGCTGGCTTCGGAATCTGCACGGGATCTGCGTCGATGCACGAACGCCGAAACGCTCGACGGGACGCTCTCGGTGATTGGGCCGCTGAAGACATCTTCGTGCGACATCTCAACGCCATCGGCGTGGGAGTAGAAGCTAGCATTGGAAACATTCGATTCCGCACGTGGTCGAGGACCGGGCCGGGGCGATGGCAACGGCGATGGAGAAGCCATCGTGGGTCGCGTGGCAGGACGCTTCACATACAGTATAAGTCGGCGTCAGCGGCTAGAACTTTTGCCTCTGTCGGTGCGGGTTCCAGGCTATGGACTGTTGGAGAAGAGAAGGCAGCGCCAGGGAAGGGTTTTACTGGCCTTCATTATGTGTCCGCATGTTAGGAGAGAGAAACAGGAAACTCGAAGGTCTCAAGCGCATCATCGCCAAGCCAGGGCGGCCCGCACTCAAAGTAGCCGCATAGGACTTAGCTTAGATGCGGCGTGCGACAAATCCGATTGAAAACGTTCAAACCGTTTTCTACTAGTACACCCAACGTGGGCTCTTGATTAATATGAGTTTTCCATTCATCGTGACTATAATTACCGCAGACTGGGGTTATCCAATTACAGAACTATAGCTAGAAATAGTTAGTGCATCTATGCATCAGCCTCGCAGTATATCTTGTGCAACATCGAGGTCTTCGATAGAAATGTGCTGTCAGATCGGTGTTTGCTCCGCTAGGAAGTTCCTAATAGAGGAATTTCACATTTGAATGAGGCAAACACCAACACAAAGAGCCTCTACCAACGCAAGAGGGTTAGAACTAATAGGTACGTCAAGTAAAACAGTGGACAGAAAACCGATTTTGATATCAAGAATTGAACCCCGAATTTTTAGATGACACTCCGATTTTTGTAGCAACTCGAACAACCCCCTAGAAGATACAATCTCATAGTGAAACCCAAGAGAACAAAAAGATCTCCAATCGTGTATACTTAATGCTCGCATATCAATATATTGGGTCTGTTTATCGTATGGGAGCAGCAACAGTGAATACATATATCGCCTTCGATTCCTAACAGCGTTGATTTGCGCCTGTTGGAAACTGTATAATTGCCCATAGAGCCGGTATAGACATGTTTAACACCAAAAAAGCCCGCTAGGTTCCCCAAAAAGCATTAAAAAGCATCACGGATTAAAAAACATGCCTTCTAGCAGGATCGAACTGCTGACCTTCAGATTGCTGCCTGTCTAAGGCGGTCATATCGAGATATGAGACTGACGTGATAACCAACTACACCAAGAGGGCCTTTCGTACGAGGCCCATTCCGAAATCAATGTATCAACCATGTAGCGTTTCTGAAGGAGTTTATGGCAAATAACATCCTTGCAACTGACCATGGAAACATGAGACAGGCTTGCAGGCGTACTAACCATTTACACCAACAATAGAAACTTATATCCATACGAAACTTATATCCATGCGATGCCAGGCATCAGAACCTCGCTCAGGAATACAACATAACGAATGCTCCTTGGGTATCTAGACAATGCTGCAGGTTCTCAAGTTTGCTAAATTGATACCTAATCAGTACCCTATATATTGATATGATATCTAAATATATTTTAAGATGATTACTGGCTTAAGAGACGATTTTGCCCCAATTCGTTTATATGAAAGATTGTCTACGACTATACAGTCAGCTCGAGTGCTACTCATTACATAAGGACTCAATTGATATCAATTCGCGAATTGGTCACGCTAATTAATTCAGTGGTTTGTTGCACCCACTATCGTATATAGATTGCCCTGTGATAATATCAAAGTTGATATATTGATCCCCAAAACAGAATTCTACATGATGATGTGATACTAAAGATGTATTTCTGTCTCAAAGATTGGGATATGAGGACTATAATCCACAAGACGTCGCTCTCCTAGTATCAAGTACTTGCGATCCTGGCTTCGATTGCGAATGAAATGCTATGATGGAATATGATACATATAGACTATTCACAGTGCTTCATTTCGATTCTCTACTCTTGGCTATAGTAGAATTTAAGATACTTCAAGTATTCTGAACTTTTTCTATAAAAACTACGTCTATCCGGTTCCTCACGCGGTATGGACGGCCTCAAATGTGCGACGGCTTCCCTCGACACTTCCATCCTGCAGCTCCTCCGCGAGAGATACATTAGATTCATCCAAAAATCCTCAGTTGTAATTTTCTTAGCATTCTCAACCCTCTTCTCACAACATCACCCCTCAAACTCGTGTTCGCCATTTTTACTGGTTCAAGATATCTTCTCGCGCCTCATTTCAATTTCATACAGATTTCCACTGAATTTAAATCGTATGTAGCCTGCCAAAATAACCAAACAGATTAATATTAGTGATTACTGATGTTTTCGTCGTGTATATTTTAGGCAGTCACATCAATGAAATACTGGGAAATCTTCGAACGGAGCCGAAAGGTCGGGGCCAAGGCCAAGGCAGCTAAGCCAATCGGTTAGATATCATCATCTCTTTTGAATCTTAATCTACATAGTATATGAGCTAACTAGCCATGTGAGCGTTCAGTATTTGAGAAGAAAAAATTGGTCGTTCCAGCTCACCTTAAAATCGAGGAAGGATCAGTCCAAGGAAACGGCATGGCACGTTATGTTTGGCTTGTAAGACTCAAGGGCCAAGGTGAAATCATCCACGAGTACCCTTTTGTCGATTTAGGAAGCCGTGGCGCCATAAAAAAACGAACGAGACAAATAATGCCCCGAAGGTCTCATTGTGGGGGCTGTACCAATGATTCCTGTCCTGCAACAAGGCTGCTCTCAACGCTACTTCAAACCCAATCACCTACACAATCCAAAGCCGGATCAACATAACCTTCGAGTACATGCTAACTGTGAGAACAAGTTCTCAATATTCATAAAAATTTTGAACTAATTCGTTTAACAGGGGATATCGTGACACGCACTTGTTTCTAATATGAGCCTACACTCGGCCCTCGAACATGGAAAATGGTTCTTTTCTCCAACCTGTTTCTAGTGTTGAAGCATAATTCAAACGAAGGCGGCCGTAGATGGAAGCCCGAAATTTACTGTGTGCCTGCACCCTGATTTGCCGCTCCAAAGCTGTTTTCTCTTTTGTTACTCTTTATCAGGCTGCAAGGATATCCTGATACGCGTTGGGGGATCAGTATTGTGTTGATTTTGTTGTCGATTGCCCATAAACCGGGACTTGATTCTGTGCGTGCCGAGACTAATTCTGTGCCCTGGGAAGTCATCCGGGACTATTCAGTCAATTTTTGGTCTGTAGGTCTCTTACATTCTCTAATCACTATCTATTAACATCACAACATCACCAGCTCGATTAGTTGCAAACATATACCACCAAACTCAAGAAAACCTACCATACTCAGCTGCCTCCGTTCTCATCGATCTTCCTGCTGCCATGGTCGCACGCCACATCGGCCCCAAGGCCAAAGAGAAAGGCCCCACTACGTCCGAGTCCGAGCGGTACGCCCAAGCATGCGCCGAAGTCGCCAATCACCTTATTCAGCTTCATGAAGAATCGGGCGGGAAGGGGAAAGATGTCAATTTAAATGCTTTGCGGGGAACAGTTGCAAAGAAGTTCAAACTCACACGGACGCCGCCGTTGACCGACATCATTGCAGCTGTTCCAGAACATTACAAGAAGTACATTGTGCCAAAGCTGGTGGCAAAGCCAGTCAGTAAGTAGATTACTTTACGTCAATCTATTCTATGAGGTTCTGACAATTGATCAGGGACAAGCTCTGGTATTGCGGTCGTAGCGGTTATGTGCAAACCGCACCGATGTCCCCACATCTCATTTGTATGTCCGCCGCCTCTCCTACGTTTCATATCTAATAGGTCTTAGACTGGAAACATCTGCGTCTACTGCCCTGGTGGCCCCGATTCAGACTTTGAATATAGCACCCAATCGTATACTGGGTACGAGCCGACAAGTATGCGAGCTATCCGTGCTCGCTATGATCCCTTCGAGCAAGCTCGTGGACGAGTCGAGCAGCTCCGTCAGCTTGGTCACAGCGTTGACAAGGTCGAATATATTATCATGGGTGGTACATTCATGTCGCTTCCTGAATCTTACCGGGATTGGTTCATCAGCAGTCTTCACAATGCCCTGTCCGGCCATACGACGGAGAATGTTGACGAAGCGGTCCAGTTCGCTGAGCAGTCACAGACGAAGTGTGTTGGAATTACGATTGAAACTAGGCCGGATTATTGCCTCGATACTCATCTATCATCTATGCTTCGTTACGGTTGCACACGTCTCGAAATCGGCGTCCAAAGCTTGTACGAAGATGTCGCAAGGGATACGAACAGAGGCCATACTGTTAAGGCTGTTTGCGAAACATTCAAGCTGGCCAAAGATACGGGGTATAAGGTTGTTTCTCACATGATGCCCGATCTGCCGAACTGCGGGATGGAGAGAGATTTGGACCAATTTAGAGAATACTTCGAAAACCCAGAGTTCAGGACAGACGGCTTGAAGATCTATCCGACACTAGTTATCAGAGGAACAGGGTTGTACGAACTGTGGCGGACCGGAAGGTACAAGAACTATACTCCAAATGCATTGATCGATCTAGTTGCGAGAATTCTAGCCCTAGTGCCGCCATGGACAAGAATTTACCGCGTCCAGCGAGATATCCCCATGCCGTTGGTGACATCTGGTGTCGAGAATGGCAACTTGAGAGAGCTGGCACTAGCTCGGATGAAAGACTTCGGAACCACCTGTCGAGATGTCAGAACACGCGAGGTCGGGATCCAGGAAATCAAGCACAAAGTGCGACCAGATCAGGTCGAGCTAATCCGAAGAGACTATACCGCGAATGGAGGCTGGGAGACATTTTTGTCGTATGAGGATCCGAAACAGGATATCCTCATTGGACTGTTGAGATTAAGGCAGTGCTCAGATCGCACCTTTAGGCCAGAGCTCACGGGTCAACCAACTAGTCTTGTGAGAGAGTTACACGTTTACGGAAGTGCGGTACCAGTTCACGGGAGGAATCCTAAGAAATTCCAACATCAAGGATTCGGAACACTATTGATGGAAGAAGCGGAGAGAATTGCTAGGGACGAACACGGAAGCGAAAAAATCAGCGTGTAAGTGGACTCTAAGCTTCTTCATCGTGGGAATAAAGCTGACTATTTTGCAGTATCAGCGGCGTGGGAGTACGAAAATACTACGCAAGTCTTGGATATTATCTTGATGGACCTTATATGTCGAAGATGCTTGTGTAATCCTTGCATAGAATATATAAAAGGGGGTAAAATTAGGAAACATCAGCTGGGAATGGCGCCTATATATGTAGTTTTATTTTTTTACACTTGGCGTCAAGGAGCTCTGAGATCATTTTAGGTCAGGCATTGGGTATCATTAATTCATGTCTATGATTTCTATTATACATTAAGCATTGTACAGTCAACTTAGTCGCTGTCATCGTCGCTGCCATATGCGACCAAAGGTCCCCCATTCGTTACTTTTTCTGCCACTTTCACACTACCGCCACTCTGCGTCTGTTGTGCATAGTTTTTAAGTGCCGCAAGTGTGCTGCCTGACAAGATCCCGCTCTTCTCCTCTGCTGGCGGCGCCTCAAGGAGCCCTGCTCGCTCTACGTTTCCTAGCTCTTCGTACCCCTGTCTACCCGCTGGATTTACGGCATCTGTACCTCTGTTGTACCAAATCTCTTCTGGCGCCTCATATCCCTGCAATCCAAACCCGCTTTCCATCTTTCTTCTCTTCCTGGCCTCAGGATCTTTGCCTTCTAACTCCGCTACATATTCTGCCGGCAAAGCTCTCCTAATCGCCTCCGCGGCTTGTTCTTCTATCCTCCTCTTATCGCGAGCCTGGGCTAAGGGATTAGGATCCACTGTAGCCCACCTAACGTTTAATATTTCGTTGTGATCAAGCGACTGATGCGCCATCGCTTCCTTAGCGAATTGGGCATTGGCTTCGTTGGTGTATGTTACGAACGCGACGCCGCGGGAATTTAATACTCGTACTATTCAAAATCCAGTCAGCACATGATTTCTGTAGAGATATAGAAGCGGACACTTACTCCTTTCAACCTGGCCCCATTCGGCGAAATGCCTAGCCACGATTTCTTCGATGTCATCGCTAACGTGTATTCTTCCGATATACAGCGTCCGATTCTGTCTCATGAAACTGCCAACACCACCCATATCATCACGGTAGTCTGAATGCTTATCCCTGCCAAATGCGTCGATATTCGGATTGAAGAGGTCGTGAATTGTCGGTAATCTGTGGAGGTACTCGCATTCGTGCCCGTGAGGGCACAATCCGCGTGCGAAAAATAGGCAAAAGTAAGATCCAGGGACTCGGTCAGCCTTCGTGTAGCCGGAATCTTTGGCGATATTGCAACGGCCCTCGGCGTGATGCTTCGAGATGTATTTGTCCTCGCGATCGCCACCAGACCATTTGTTGTACCAGATGTTCCAGACCGTACCGGTCTGCTGAGGTATCTCGCCCGGCTTGAACGTGGCCTTGTCGACTTGGGGCCTTGCAGGTCGTCTCCGTTTCTTGGTTGGCGCTACGGCTGTGTCTTTGGATTTGAGAGCGACTGTCGTGTCTGTCGCTAGATCAAAGTCTGTCGAATCTTCCTGCGCGTCGGACTCCGGTGCTCGTGTCGCAAGAGGTGTATCGACGTCCGCCATGTTTTAAGCGAGGCGTGTGTGTGTCTCTCAGCCGTTCGAGGCAGTGATGATAATAGCTCTATATGATATGATGTGGGAACGCAAGGAAAGACAGCCGTGATGAAGTTTGAGAGTTGATGCAGGTTTGGTGTACATAGTAGTGTCACGCCGGGCTTTTGGAGCGGAAATTCTGACAGGGGTGTCAGATAGGCTAGTCCTAATATGGTCCATTTTGCGATGCTCCAACATGGTCAACGCACGAGCTGGGTTTCATGGCCTCGTCAATTTACACAGATCCGACCACTCCACGCAGGTTTAACCGATTCGACTATAGCAGAGAAAGCCTCGGTTTGCAGATAACCCCTCATGCGATTGGTTTGTTGTATGCATGGCATGGAGCTCTCTTCATCATGATTCGCTACAAGAGTCTTCTATCGATTCGATTCTTCTCTGCAGCCTGATTGGGCTTGGAGCAACTGACCGCTACCAGGAGAAGCTCCAGCGGAAATTTGCCCACGCACGAACCGGCGACGGGATTCCTCTGCTCCACAAACGTCACTTTACAGTAAAATACTAAAAATACTCCGGCTCTATGTTTTCTCTAAGCGATACAGGGGCTTAGGTTGTGTCGTTAAGAGAAAAACGCTCGTCTTTGAGTGCCGCGTCCTGCAACAACACTAATGTGGCAACGGTTCTGCTCCTTGGCATACCGGGACTGATTTATGCTATCTATCACGATGTTGATGCCTCATGGGATTTGAAAATTATTTATACCCGATGTTCGTAACGTGCTAGTTTTGTTTCTTGTTCTGCATTCATAGAATCACCAAAGAGTCACTCGCCTCTTTCATTTTGAGTAATTACACGGATATTAATATTTGAATAATGCATTCTAAAATTTTATCTGGTCTGGCGCTCTTTGCGAGCATCAGCCCATGGGCGTCTGCAATGGTCATCAAGGGCGCAATGATTGACCGTACGCGTCGGGGACCACCGTCAGGTCCGATTCATTCTCCTCTTGAACAGCGAGATCTTTCATTCTGCCAGCCAATCCAGAAGTTCGTCGATCTTCTCAAAGTACAACAAGCAACCGCTTTTTGCAGCTCCTATCTCAACATTCAGACCGTTTCGATTCCAACTGTCCAAGTTGTCCAGACATACACTACAATCACGAGCACAGTCGAGGAAACAGTAACAGCAACTGTTACTGCCGCCACGGAGTAGGTTCCACTTTAAGGGGAATTATGTATCATAGCCAATAATGCTAACGAATTTAGCTCTCTCACCTTCGTTGAGACAGAGATCATTGCTACCCTCCCCACCGTCGTAGCCACAAATACCTTTGTCACCAGCTCGACAACCACTATCTTTTCGACCCCCCTAACCCAGACGGTCATAACCACGACTTATACAACCCCACTGCCTGCCAAGCGAGGCGTCGAAGTTGCGAGGCGGGATATCAAGCTTCCTTCCTACGTTGCCGGCTTCGCTCCCCCCGCTATCTCCAAAGCTTGCTCTTGCCTCGAGATCCCGACCCCCACGGTCACTATCACAGCAACATCGGTCAATCCTAATACTATTCAAACCCAGGTCACTGAAACTGAAACAAACACGAAATACGTCACTCTCACTGTCAGCACAACAAATACCGCCAAGATCACTACATATACCCCCGTCACATCAACCACCACAAGTACTACTGTAATCCGGTCCACTTCCATCCTCCCAACTCCAACGATCACTAGTACTAGCACCATTGCTTTTAGGCCTCAATGCACTGGTCTTTTGGCAAAGTCCAAGCTTGTTCAATATGCTACAACCCCAGGGAGACGAGTCGCATACTATCCCATCGATGATATCCGAATCCCCGGCGATGGTTCCCAGGAGTATACACACAGTGTCTGTTGCGAGCTTTGCTACAACCTCCCTGATTGCCTATATTCTGCGTAAGTTCAATTATCGATATTATAGATTCCAATATATAGGTACAAAACTAATTACTGTTTATCCATAGTGCTCTTAGCGGGAATGGCAGTCCCTGGTTTTGCAGGAAGTTCTACACTTATGATACTGTCGCTGCCCCTGTTAATGTTTCCCCTCAATGCCCCAAGGGTCGTCCAAGCGGTGATGCTATTGGTCCCCGTGTCGGCACTTACGAATACTCCAAGTCCTTCATCGTTGGACCCTGTCTTGGATATGATCTTCCAATTTAAGAGACCAAAAATTCTTCTGTAGTTTTGCCTGCCATCCTTTGAGGTATTTAGGCGGAGTTTCGTTTATTTAATGTATTACTGGCGATATAGTTGGAAAGGTATTTTGGGAATATAATTGTAATCTTTGTATATATACATCAGATGCGCACATCTTCATGCTTGAGCACAGTTGTACAAGCTGAGATACTTCTTAGCTCCTGATCGATTGCTTATGTAAGCTAAATATAACATTATGATCAAATAACTCCAAATTTCTTTGACGTTGGCTCGCGCGACAGGCAAGTCCACGTCGCACGATCGACGATCAATATTTTGGCATAGCAATTAAAACTGCCAGGACGTTAATTCTGCCCGTTACTACATCCCTTGTCCCCGTCTGCGAATTCACTGTGCTGACGAAGTCTTCAAACATTCCGATGAGGCCATGCGAATTAAATCCGATGATATTTGTACCCTACTATCTACCTTAGCATACTAGTTAACTAGATAATCGTTAATTTAGAAGAAAAGTGTATCATCAAGACGTTTAAAACGAGAAATTGTTATTGACAAGATCACTTAGGGAGCTTGACGACAGAAGAACATAATAGTTCGCTTCTTCGTTCGTGAACTCGCTCGTATTCTTTTGTAGGTACTGCTTTGGTATCAAAAAGATCTTTTTTGTCTAGATATTGAAATGATGTACATGAAGATATAAAACGAGATCTCGAGATGAAATGTATTTCCTGAGACCAATGCATGCGACAAGTAAACAAGCCGCCGTGTCAATAGATGCAGCTGTTTCGAGATTCGATTGTGATTGCGCGATACTCGTTCGAGGTCGAGCGGTTCAACTTATAGAATAAATCACCCCAAGAAGTAAATAATTGTAACTACTATTCAATTTACTGACGCGGAAATTCATCTGGATGTCAGTTTTGGGCCTCTTGAGACATTAGTTTGATCCGAAGACCATGATATTGTCAATACTGTAGGCCGTGTATAAACCCCCTATTTCCACATCCCCTTAAAGATTTTCTTATGCATTCGAGAACCCCACCTTCACACTTTAGAGATATAGTTCATGATTAGGTCAATTAAGAATATAATTCTCTATTAAATTTGAGATGTTTGAACATTGCAATATTGAGGTCATGATATTAGAAGTCGCGGCGTGTTAGGTCTAAATTTGTTATTGATCTAGTACCAGTACCATCGCAAGATATCGTTTCATGCAAGTGACAGTCGGTTCAAATATCGTTAGGAATATCATCTTTCTAACGAATGGTCTGGGTGGCCTCATAACGAACGAAGTTTCTTGCCTCGAATTTCGATGCGAAATTGATTGTATTATCGATTTCCGTTAGCCGTGGCTGATAGCAGGAGGCATTATGACTAGGAAATTTAGTTTATACCATAAAGACAGCCAATATTGTTTGGCATAGGCTAGAGAATGGTGTATATATTGAAAACTAAAGCCTGTACTGGAACATGTGCTAGTAGTCCGATCTGGCTAAAGACTCTACCGCCTGTATCGTCCATTTAACTTTCATACACCAGAGTAACCGCCTCCCTACTCATATACTTTTTCAGATCTCGAATCTTAATCATTAATTTCATGGAAGAGTGGAGCAGAGGTCGGCTTTATGATTGAAATTCTGGTGATATCGAGAATTTCTAGGTGCGGCGCCAGTGTATTGTTCGACCTTTTGTAATTTCAAAATATTAACATACCCGTTGAAACTAACATCAACGAACCCACCGACAACTTTGTCACATATGACGTAAGTTTATGACCAGTTAATAACCCAAATATGTATTGAAATATTTATACACAACTGTCGCAAAACTCGTGCTTTTGCCGACGGCACATGGCTTGTTCCGATTTATCCAATATTATAATATTATTCATAAAGTCGATATCCGAGCAGGCGAATTTTCCGAAAAGATATCCCATCAGAAGCGTCTGATTGCTCCATTATTGCTGATGAGTCGCCAATTCATCAAAAGAATCTGGGCTTAGATGTAGGGCCCCTAGCCCGGGCTAGCATTAAGGTCGATCTCATGATAAGACTGTAATACCATAGATTTTATAAGCCTCATCTGATTTTCGTTTTCTTTGTGATCCCTCGGCATCGTTATGAAAAGCAGCCACCATGAGTATCTCTTGATCAATTCGCTCTCTATGTATATATTTAGCTCCGTATGGTTCACGAAACAGTCCCGTATCATTCAGTAAATTATATATCTTACCCAGGAAACAGTAGGAAGTCGCCATACACTCATTCGGAATTATTCTCTTATACTTTTGACTTCGAACACCTCTAGTCTCGACACTTTTGAGCCGTCTGCATTGAGCAAAGCTCGTATATGGATCATTCTCCTAAAAATAAGATGTTGTTGATTCAGAAAGAGTATTATCAATGACAGCGATCCTGGCCAGTCTCATATGCAGAGAGCAGAAACACCGTTAACGGAATCTACAATCTTCTATGACATAAGATTTGCGTCGACATTTATACCCTTGGCAGATACTAATATCTTATAAACTTTATAAAATCTTTCATGAGCATTAGAATCAGGTTGTCCATTTCAAAAACTATATAAATTTAACGACCAGAGAGTACGCTACTAGTCATTCTGTGTTCTTGGGAGTAGCTTCCTCGTCTTAAATCTTGTTCCGTGGTGCAATCCTTAAATCTTCCATGGCTGTTCGAAATCTGATATTTTCGGGAGAAAACGGTGTTACTGGTAATATATATCCACGAAATTGCTACATCTAGTTTATCCATGGGATTTGATGATGCTGAATTACGAATACGGAGCACGGTCCTGATTAGGATCAGTTTATGCTATTTTATGATAAATAAGCCCGACTGAATGCTCGCTCATAAGGTAAGCTGTCGTTAGCACACCATATCAGGTTTTCGGTAACGGGTTTCTACGGTATGATATGACATGAGTGGTACCGATCGCACCATCCAACGTTGCAGTGATTGGAAATATCATAAATAAGCACCCAAACTCGAAGCGCCCGTGCCGTAGACTTTGGCGTGGAAAATCGCTGACTCTGCCGTAATAATTAAGTCAGTATGATTAACAGCCCTTTGTACTGCTATGTCTTCCTTGTTTAGTGAATCAAACTTCTCTTTCCAGCATGGGCAGAGGTTGCGACTAAATATCATGCTAACTGGACAATAGTCTTCGGTAAAGCTCCGTGTACCGTAGATATTAATATTTTTTCTTTGACATATTTTGCATGATCATATGACACGGTCAAGGGTTTTTGTTCTTCTCATAGCAAGTCCGGAAATGTCGCGGTCTAAAATGGAGAAGTGAGTATAGAAGTCATAATCAGAACCTATAGTCCCTCGTACACAACCCTTTACCACTAAGGATCATCTGGGTTTGATAAGATGCAGTACAGTGAATGTCTGACTGGCAGCATGCATGGCAAGAGTTTATATTCGTTGAGCTGCCACTATGTGGTTCTAGTTATACATATTGCATATCCATATCGATCACATCGAGCTGTTTTAAGAGGCGCATTTAAAATATATATATATATATAAGCTAACTCTTTTTTTCTCCTTCATTGATATAGTGTATTATATTGGTCATGTGCCTTTAGTGAAGTAGTCGATTCGAGTCAGGTTTGCAGCAGGTGGCCGTGATATATTTCGAACATATCTCAGGGCAATGTTTCTTGAAATCCATAGAAATGGCGAGAAACCCGCAACCCGCCGAGAACATGACTTTGTGGCCATCTTGAGGCAGCCTAGGCCATGAAAATGAATGTGTTATCAGCAATTGTCTGGTGGAGTTAATCAGTATTTTGAAATCGTAGAATAAAAATCGGGATAGTGTGCGGAAGCAACAAACTCTCATCTTTTCATACGATAATTTTTCACTCTTCTCGTCCAAGTGCATCGAACTGAAGAATTCTAGTCTTGAGCTGTGTATGTTGGTGAGCGCAGGTTAGGGGAAACACTCCCTCTCCCACTACCAATGAATATCTGTATCATCAAACCGACTGATAAGAAGTTATAAAAATATTATAAATAAACATGATTTATACATGTGCTGGTGCCTCTAAAAGCATCTCTCATTAACTATTTCCATATCAAAATGCAAAACCCCATGGAGTATGTTGCGTCATGATAAGCTTGGGATATATGTTGATGGAAGTGTATGTACATGGGAATCCAAGATGCTCCTACCTGGGCCATGGGTCTATGATGATATGATCCTCATATAATAATGTAATAGGTTTTACCAGCAATTGAAACATCTGAAATAAAGTGTAGCATGAAATATGGCGAATTAGAGCTCAGGCCCCTCGAGCTCCACTACCAATCATGTGGTACGTTTCTTAACTCGTCTAGTATCCCTATAAATCGTGGTGGAAGGACAGTCGACTGGGGCGTTATCCGAACAAAGTGTCATGGCAGTGTTTCCGAAGAAGTGCTTCGAGTTCATGGTGTACGCCACCTGCTTAGAACCCCGGATATAAACCTCAGCAGCAACGTTCAACGGCGGTCGATACCTCGGCGAAGATCATCAAACGTTCCTAAATCAATAATAAAAGGTATAAATTTTTACATAAATAAGGGGCTCGAAGTCAACAACCCAAGCTACACAAGTCCAGCAGGAAACCCATTTTCCCTTGATATCTCCATAATTTCCGTTCCCTATTGCGTAAAGGCTCGATCGTTCATAATTATTCGCGGCTTCATCATAAAAAAATATTTTCTCTATTGCTTGCAGCGTTAGTATGGCATAATTATGTTGCAGTAATATGTTATATATATGAAAAAACGACATGATCGTCCAAGCCTCAATCTGGATAACGACGGGCAAGAATCACTGATCTGGGACTTCCAGACCAGACGAGTTTTGTTGTTATTGTAGAGGAGAACATAGTTTAAAGTTGATGTACTGATGACCAGATTATCTTTATGACTGGTATCATTTTAGGTAACAATTCTGGAGTCATGTGTGGTCATCTGCTTTAAGAGGCGCCTAATATTAATATTGAACCCTCTTATAATATGTCTGATTAGCGGTTGACCAAATCATATATAAATGAATATAATTTGGTAGGAACCTAACCTCATGAGTCCTAAAGAAGCTTGGGTGATGAGTGAATTTGAATGTGGTAGATTTATAAGAAACTTTTGGCTGTCCATGGGACTTTCCAAGTCTGTTCTTTGCATATCTTTGATACTGAACTGATGCATATATCGATAATCGATATCATGAATATTATCTTTCATGTTCCCGAATCTTGCCCCCTCACTATCGAGAATCGTCTGTTCATATGGTCTGTATACACCCGTAGTGATTACTGAACCATTTGTGAAATTTTTGCCCCATTGGGTGGGTATCAAAATATTTTGAACTCATATGCGTGGAAATATTGTGAGATTTATATGACGAGAGAATTTGTTTGCCTTGAGATCTCTGGGGCCGCGTGCAAAAGAGTAGAAGGAATTTATATGAAGTGAAGAGAAAGGGAAATGGAGGCACCTAGGAAGGGTAGGGGGGGGGTTTAAATACTTTTCCCCTCCAAGCTTCCCGCATAGTCCGTTCCGCCATAGATAGCACGCTCATACTCACAGGGAAAGCCCCGGAATGATCTAGATTGACTACTCCCCTACGGACTTATCACAGGTGCACTCCGTCGCTCTATAGCGCTCTTTGAATCTTGGCTATGGTATCACTAAGGGTGGTGGAATACATTATAAGGATTAGTCTCGTAATATTATAAGGATACTACCCATGCGTTTATCATGAAAAATTTGATGCTCTTGAAAATGATGACTTTAATTTTACTGATCTTAAGCCTAAGGCTATCAATCAAGTACTAGTACGGTTGCTATCTAGGCATATAAACCCTTTTTTATTATACAAGTAGTAGAAGAAATATAGGTGGTCATACGGGGCGTTAGTATAGAAACACTCTATGATCATGTGAAGACTCAGCTATGCCGCCTGGTAATGCAAATTTCTATCATATTAGTATATGAAGCTCTAGCTTCAAGGCTCTCTATGTCTGAAGCCAGGGTCCTTGGATTCAGTGGCATTTTAGGAATGATCATGCGATCTCGATGCTACTGGTAGCACCCTGTTGTATTTTGAATCTAGGTGTGTTGAGCATTAAGATTGTTGTTGGAGATGTCTATGATTGCAATATTTGCTAGGGCTTGGTATTACACTCTCTGACGTCTAGAAGTCTCTGTGATAACCCTCTCATCATATCCCTAGGAGGGCGTCAAGCCTAGGATTCCTTCATAAAGAAGTCGCCCTTTCTGGGCTATTCGTATCATAGTCCACCACACATCTAACCTCAGCCATGCAAAATGAAATGGTATAAAGTTACAACGATGAAAAAAAAACCAAATGAAAATAGTAAAAGACTGCCGTCGCCTAAGCCTGCTTCTTGCCAACAACTTTGAGTTGCTGGTTCTTCTTCTTCTCGCTGGTTGTATCCTTTGGCAGCTCCTTGGTAAACGGCAAGAATTCGGGGTTCCCTGGCAGATACTTCTGCAGAACCTTCGGAACATTGAATCCCTATACATCCAGCGAGTTAGTATGCAATCTTGTGATAGCCATGGTATTTTTGATCAGTGAAAAAATACCTCAGGTGTCTGATAATTCTCCAAAATACAGCACATGGCCCGCTCCGTAGCCGTCAGCGTCGAATTCAAGCAGTGGACAAACTTCTTCACCGTATCTGTCTGCGTCTTCGCCCCGTATCTAATATCCAGGCTTCTGCTCTGGTAGTCTGTGCAATTGCTGCAGGAAACGAGTTCCTTGTATTCGCCCTGGAACGGGAACCAAGCTTCGAGATCGTACTTCTTCGCAGCGGCGTTATTCAACGCACCGCTAACAATCGCAACAACACGGTACGGCAGACCGAGAGATTGGTAAAACTCCTCGGAGTAGCCGATCATCTTATCAAATTCTTCCCAAGACTTTTCAGGGTCGCAGATGACGAACTGTTCCACCTTTTCGAACTGGTGCACACGGAAGATACCCCAAGCGTCTTTGCCGTGAGAGCCGGCTTCACGACGGTAACAGCTGGAGAACCCGGCGTAGCGCTTGGGAACATCGACGGAGGTCAGCCATTCGTCGGCGTGGAGGGCGGAAATGGGTTGCTCAGAGGTCGCAATGAGATATTTCTCATCGTCACCGTCGACGACCTTGTATAGCTCCTCGTCGAACTGCTCGAGCTGTGCGGTTTTGGCCATGTATTCCTTATTCATGAACTGTGGAGTGGAAATCGGAGTGTATCCCTTGTTCATCAGGAATTCGAGGCCGTAGTTGATAAGTGCTTGGTTGAGAAGAAGACCCCACATCTTCAAGAAGTATCCTCTGTGGCCAACGATCTTTGCGCCACGCTCTGGATCGTAACCGTCAAGTCTTGTTAGGACTTCGTGGTGGGAGAGGATTCCGTCCTTCGCCTCGACGGTGGTACCTTCAGGTTTCCATTCCCGTATTAAGGCGTTATTATCCTCATTGTCGCTGACGGGAACGCTGTCGTGAACGATATTGCCGATGGTGGCGAGTTTGCGATTTAGATCTGCTTCCTGTTGTTTGGCAACAGCCTCCAGCTCCTTCTTCTCCTTCTCCAGAGCTATTTTTAGTTCGAGGTATTCGGTAGCATCTTCCTTGGCCTGGATATCGCAGTAGTTGTATTAGCAGCTAGAGCTTAGGTTGGCAAAGGTTACAAAAAAGGTAACAAATTACCTTTTTTCGAAGTCCGATCTGCTTCTGGGCGTCATTTATCTTTGCGCCGGTTTGTGTAACAGCGTATGTTGCTGCATTATCAGATAAATCAGTGCCCCAATCTTGCAACAGCGCTTTCATCCAAGAATGCCTACCTTCCCGAGAAGCTTTGAAAAGTGCAATGATAACATCTACATCCTCAACCGGCTTGTGTCTTCTGCGCTGCGACTCACGGATCGCCTCAGGGTCACCGCCACGTTCCTGCAATACCAAATAAGTATAATTCGAATCAAGTGAATGTATCGCCAGAAGAAGAAGATCGTACAGAGATGAAAGAGTTGACGTCGAGCATATCGTCGGTGTTTTTCTGTCAAACTTTGTATGCTAAAACAATCATCCGTTAGCTGGTCAGGTTTCTTAAGATAAAGTACGCTACTCAAGTATGCATGCGCAGCGTATTTCGCGCATGGAAAAGAAAACACATTATTACAGAAGAACGCTATAGAAGTCTCGAATCTTACGGTTTTTGGTATTAAAACGTGGTAGCCTTTCCAATTGAGCGGTTTATGACACCAAAGTCCGATATGTCGATGTGATGTTGATGGGACCAAAAAGAAGAAGGGTCGCTGAACGGAGGGGCGAGCTTTCCCCACCAAATAAAATGGAGGGGCATTGCTCATAGCATTCTCTGAGTCAACACAAGCCATAACAATCTAAACGCGCGTTTACCTCTCGCACAGTCGGATATAGTCGGATATTAACCGCGACATTTACAATCCCTAATAAACTCCGAATTCAATGACATCCGCCGTCACCTCCGAATCAAAATCCAAGTCCAAACCTCGAAACTCACCCAAGTACGTTCACGACTTAGGCCAATCCATACACAAGGTATAGATGTCAATCCAATTACTCTACATGCTTCATATATCTAACCGAATCCCAATGATAACAGAAAGTACAATGGCCGGCGGACACAGCGGCCCTCGGCCTAACGGCGCACATCCAATCCACATCCACCCGGCCCGGCCTCTGTACCGAATCATGGCGACAGGACTAGGTGCCAGCATGTGGTTCTTCGTACGTTCATTTTAAAATTTCGACACCCGATACGTTCGGCACCGATGAGAGCTAACGAGGTTGGAACTGGTAGTTAATGTACAGAGCGAAGAAAGACGGCGCGGTACTGCTCGGTTTGAGGCACCCGTGGGACCATTAAACGACGCGAATATTCGGTGCTTTGTTTATAACAAGATGCTGCTGGGTGTCTGAATCTCGAGACCGATGAGTGGTGGCAGTTCCCTCGAGAGATCTGTCGGCTCAGATATGGTATCATTGTACATTTAAACTGTCGATCTTGTATAAAGAATTCGCACAAGCTTTTCCCCCCAAAGGTTATAGCCCAAGAGCGGCCGGGGCCTTTACCGTAATCTCATTCTATGTTGAGACCAACTGCAAAAAATTGATAACGACAGAAATCCCCATCTAAATTACGGGGGCAAGGATGAGGCCATCCAAAAATGGTATCCAAATGCAATTGCTTCGGTTTAAGCTGAGAATACGCCATGAATCCATACCATAATCGCATAAATTCTTCAAATCAGAAGCACCAGCAACGACGAACGACATGACACCGGTAACAAGAATAGAAAAGGAGAAAATATCCGCCTATGCGCCACCAGCAATACTCAAATCTCGGATCTCCTGCAAAACTTGTTCCACTCTGCTATCTAAATGTCCTTGTGCGTATTCCTCCCTTGTATTCGCATCCAAATACTGTTGCACCTGTGCCATTCGCGAATATGCTTCTGCGCAGAATCTCAACTGGATCTTTACGAGCGCTTCGAACGAAGGGTCGAGGTACGGTACTCTCAATTCGATCAATTTTGGAAGTTCGGTCTGCAGTTGCTCATTTAGGGCCTCGTAGACCTCCTTGGCCATCGATGCTTCTTTTTCCGCCTGTAAACATATTTAGCATGGAATTCCGAGCCGTCTAACGGGAGGTTATGATAACTTACCCTTGGCAGTTTTGTCGGATCCTGGTCTGGTTTCTCAACGAGCTTCTTCACTTTATTCCGCAGAGCGTCATAATCAAGTAGCTTGTTATTACGCTTCTTGATACCTGTCCGATTGATCAGCATCCATTTCCCGCCAAAGATATTCCCACTGCTGGGAAGGCTTACACTCGTTGATATCCGGAAAATAAGCACAAAACCTCGAGATCGGCTCCAGTACCGTAGTTCTATACGGCCCATCTAACGCCTTGATAGTCTCGACGTCCAGCTCCTCCACTGCCTGTCTGTAGCTCCGACTAACTCCGTCTTTTGCCCCGGTATCGCCATAAAATGAGTCGATGGTTTCAGCGATACGCATCTGTGACGCAGTCATGGCACGCAGGGAGTCCAGATAGCCCTTCGCTTCCTTCTGGAGATTATTTGCAGCGGCTTCCATGACACGGAACCGACGCTCTTCGACCTCATATTCTCGGTCGTTTGTGCGCTCGATCTGACCGGCTTTCATCATTACTTGGGTGGTTGCCCTATTGACGGTTTTTTTGAAGCCTGTACGGTAGCATCATTGTTAGATACGCCACTTGACATATGTGTATATATGCCGAGAAAGAAGGGTCTGAACGGATGATGCTAAATCCGACGTACCTGCCCAACTCATCTTGACGGGTGTTTAACGAGACGAGGCTCTTCTCTTCGTAGATCCAGGGAACGTGGATATGAATGAATGTAATGTGTAGGCCCAAGGAGAGAACGCTTCTCCACTATTTCTGCCAGTGGGTGTTTCGTGCGATGCTTTGAGTTGGAATGAGATGAGGCTGGCGGTATTCGTTGGTTATAACGTTAATACTGACGAAAGTGTTGCGCGGGCGGGGTGTGGACCCGGGTCAGCGTGGAAGCAATCGGCTCGTCCGAGTTTCGGAGACTCTTTTAAAGTTCTGGAGATGATGATGATATTGAGAGAAAGGGTGAGACGGAGAGAAAGAAGGAGAAGAAATGGCAGCCGGTCAGATCATTAAATTTAGCCAATGTGGTTTGGTCTCTCTCTCGGAGTACGGAAGCAAGCAAGCAGGGACTAACAAAGGCATGACGTTGGCCCCTGCAAGTCAGATCAGTCCGCCAGGCTGAGCCACCGAAGTCTCTCACACAACACACCACGGCGGGGCTCAGCGAATCGAAGTATCAAATCCGGAACGGTCTCGTTTGTTAATGATTATCATAAACTGTGATCGTAAGTACTTAGGTAGCTTGTGCAACTACTTGTGCGGACTTGAGTCTGTAAAAGTCTGGTCAACACATTAATCGTCAGCTATGAGACTGGGGACACGCACTGTTCAGGGATATATCTAGCTATAGAGTCTAGATGCATATGCATACCTGAACCCGCAACATGCAACACCGGCTATAATTACCTGGGTAAACTTTTATGGGTCGCCAGCGTGCTTCCCCCCGTTCAACAACGGGCGCGAACATGATCGAGATGAATATGGGTGTCCTCAAAACTCTTGAATCCTTTGGCGACCGATACCGCTGTCATTCGGATCTTTCCGCGCGTCAAGTTATAGAGTATAAAGTAGATGGCAGTTCTCAGTTCCGGTTCAGGGTCCGAACGCATCCTCTTGCACACACTACTTGCTCCCAGCACCGCGGAAGCCTCATAGCTGCTTAAGTAGTTGACATATTTATATACTTATATCCCATTCCCCGTTCAAAATAGCAGAATTGTCTTGTATCGATATAATGGGCACCCTCGACAACTTGGTAACTGAACTCCAGGAGGCTATCTACGAGCACCTAGATAGAAAGAGCCTTTACAATGTCTGCATTACAAGCAAGGTTCTCTATGAAATTGCGATGCCTATATTATGGAGCACAGTGAAACTGTCTCTTTATATCAGCAATTCCAGAGGCTATGACAGCATCGCCGCCGAAAAACAAGCGTACCGTCGACGATATCGCCAGTTCATGTATCAAGACCTTGGAGAATCAAGTCCCCCTGGAAATCGGTGGTTGCGATATACCAAGAACCTTATATTTCTAGTACCAGATGAAGTGAGATTTCTTTGTGATCTAATCTGTAAAAGAAATTA
This sequence comes from Arthrobotrys iridis, assembly GCA_036971165.1. Classification (NCBI taxonomy): domain Eukaryota; kingdom Fungi; phylum Ascomycota; class Orbiliomycetes; order Orbiliales; family Orbiliaceae; genus Arthrobotrys; species Arthrobotrys iridis. Next base: position 2,703,344 of record JAJTTS010000002.1, on the reverse strand, counting down.
TCAAGAACCAAGCATTAATGAACTAATCAATACGTATTATACTCCGGTAATCAGGTCAACCGTCCGAGATTGATCGGTGACTCCACCTTAGATCTTTGTTTCGATATAGGTCATAAGCTGAAAAAAGACCAATTGAGAAGTCTATTGCAAGTTCCTTCGTCCCTGTTGTAACAGAAACCAGTGTAAATGCTTGTTATGTCGCAAGAATCACATAGCCTTTACCATCCTAACCTTATTTTATAAACAGTTTCCCCCTAAAGCATGATCTAGGCGAGTTACTATATTCGCTACTTCCGAGGCAGCATCAGCTTCGCGTTCTCAGTGTTTCCGTCAGCTCCTATCCCATTTTTAAGAAACAGTACGCCCCGGAAATTCTCTCCCAAACGCGCCTGACGAGCCTAGCGATAAATATCACAGACTTCTTCCATGACAAATCTAGCTCTGACCACAAATTTCTGACTGCTTTCTTCGAGACTCTCTCTTCGAGACTTGTCAGCTTGCGAGTAGGTGCGAATCTAGCAACATCTAGTCCGGCTGTTTACAGCGCCGTTATGAAAATGAAACGACTGGAACAGCTCGCCTGGTCCTCTCAAAGAGAACCTCGAAGGATCGCAGGGAGATATAATCTCGACAAAGTACCAGGCTACGGCCTAAAGTGGTTAAAAGCAAAGCTTCGGGGGCAAAGATCAAACAGTGTCTTCAACTTACCATTCAACGTCGAGACTATTAGGTCTATCCATTTGATATTTGACGATGGCCCCGAGCTTGAAAGGATCCTGAGCGAATGCAAAGAACTTGAGACCATATTCTTGAAATACAAGAACTACCCTAATACATTTGATCTTTTTAACCCGGATTGTATCACCCAGCATTGTGAAACTTTGACGAGACTGTACTTCTTCAAATTCGTCACCACGAATGATGAAAGAGGAGGGTATGACGATATGGTCGGAGATTTCCTAGAGAGATGCGTTAACCTCATTGAACTCGGTATCCCAATCTTATATGAGCTCGAGGAAGACTCGATGAGTCGAATGGAAAATCCGCTATCCGAGGGAGAAAAAAATACCGCTACATTGCGAGCGGTTAGGTCCAGGCTCAAATTTGTAAGTCTAGTATCGAAAATTCCCTTCGTCTAGCTTGTATTATCATGGTTTTTAATTAAAAAAAGAATACTATTGCTAGATCTGGCCGAAAGTCACCAATAATCTCCAGTTCCTCTGTATAACAAATCACCATGCCATGACGGAAGTATATGAGCCCAAACTTGAGTTTTCGGTCGACGAGTACTGGCCGATCATTCTTGAAGAACTATTAAAAGAGTTTAAAACCCCAATTCTCCCATCGTCAACTTTCGAAGTCTCGAGTGTATCTCTGCCGCGTTTGCAGTGCATATATACACCTAGGGAAGAATTTCGGAGTTTTTATAGAGTAGAAGATATCCCATCGGGGATCTACCTGATCAAAGAGAAGGAGTCAAAGATAGAAGATCTCCGACAGCCTTCAACCTTTGACTCACCGCCCTCATCTTTCCTCGGTGGCAATAGAGATATCGATATCCAATGGGCAGTAGAGAAAACCGATATCGAAGACATAACAGCAAGGTTCCCGAATTTCCACTGTTTCAGGTTCTTTGAAAAGAATAATGCCTGGTTTAGCAAGTAAGATATACTACAATTCTCCCTTCTATTATAATATTTCATTCTTAAAACATGTCCTAACGAAATAACCTACTCAAATACAGGAATGGCAGGTTTTGGGGGTAACACATGACTAATGACATATACGCCAATTATATATTTGTATATATATGGCTACGGGTAGTTTCCCGATGCTGTTGTTTTCTTCATCTCTCAAACTTGTCCCATTCCACCCTCATTAAATAGTGAAACGTTAATATCTACTTAAGTATATCTATTCATCTTCATCGTTTATATCATCCGGTTCTTCCGCTTGCCTTATCAACCACAACGCTCCGTCCGACAACCTATCTCATCCCAACAACCTATGTAGAGTTCGTGCTCTTTATGATTTAGTATTTAAATGTTTTTTACGAAATTTAGATCCTGGTTATTATAAATCTCATCTATTAAATCTAAGATTATACTCTTAAACTTTATAATTGGTTGATGTCTAGAGTATTAAGTGAAATGTGGTGAGTTAGGTTCTAAGGTCCATGCTAGGTACATAAATAGATACCAAGATTGGTATTTAAAAATCAATTTTGTGTTTTTGTCTCCAAATTATACGAAGGTTGTATATAAAATATACCATTTTTATAATAAGTACCAATATTAGTAGCTATTTTAATGATAATTCCTTTGTTTTTTGAGATACTAAACTCAGCGCGAGAGCAAATCTCGGCAATTACAATATTGAAATAAAATACAAATAATATAATATATAATGCCTAACAGTCAGGTACTTCGACAATTTATATTGTATGATTTTTGAATGAAACCACAAAATAGAAGAGGAACCTAGAGCTGAAATTAGGTGAAAGGAAAAAAATAATGATAATAAAATATTTGGTCTCTATGAAACTCGCGACCTTCGCGTAACTATTGAGAGTCTGATTTTTTAATTCTTAGCATATTAGCACGACGCTCTAACCAGCTGAGCTAAGGAACCTTGATATTGTGAAGGTTTCATTAAGCAATATACATAGCTTAGTCCATTTATGATCTTGGAGGCCTTCGCATTTCCCCCCTCAACGAGTTGTCGACGGATATATCATAATAGCATCTACAGCTCTTTAATTAAGCCTTTTATATAGTTATATATACCAGGGTATTTTGATGATTGTAATCTTTAATTAATCATCCACTTAATGATAACAGCAATCTACTATGACATACGGATGAGGCCACGCTCAGAGCCAAGTTTGAGGAATTCGGTGTCGTCGAAGCAGCGGTAAGTTTCTCTCTTTCTGTCTTTCGTTCTTTCTATCTTTTCCAAATGCCCGTCATTACCCTCCCGAGAAATTTCAAAAAGATAAGCACAAAAAAAAGAGAGGGCAAGGGAATCTATATGCAAATTACTAAATCTCCGCTAAATCACATACATACACATAACCAGACCATCGCCAAAGACCCCGACACAGGCTGATCCAAAGGCTTCGGCTTCGTTCGCTTCACAAACCAGGGCGAAGCTACGATGGTGATGACCACCATGAATTGTACCGAGTATGTCTGATTCCGTGTGGTGGGAAGTTATCTGTAGTGTTTCTCGCTTTGTAGATTTTTATTTATGTTTTTATGTTTTTATTTTTTTATTTTTTTATCTTACTTTTTTCACCGTTTGGTTAGATTCGATGGGGCTTATATCGACGTGGAACGGTGTATGTCCGAAGAGCCTCCAAGAGACCTAGAACGATATCCCAACGGGGAGATCAAATCAGATTACCAATCGAGTAGTCTTATCTCTTTTTTCTATTTGAGAAAACTCCTCATTCCGTATTATATTCTACTATAGGTCTTGAGTTATCATGAATTACTTTGGTTGACACACATCACTGAATAGAAATAACCAGCGGCAGCGCCTTGGGGGCCTAGGGCTACACACCGCATGGCCCCTCATTACGAGGCTATTGAACGCACCTTGGGAAGGTGGCTCACCTTTTCCAAGTCACCGCTTGTTCTATGTACGGTGACCGTCGGAATCGTCTGTTTGTAATGTTTGGTTCGCGGCGCTGTATGCAGCGTCTTTGTGTTTACATCGTCAAGCTGAAGAGTGAAATACCGATGTGCACACTCGAATAGCAACCGACTATTTGAATTTTCTTATACTTTTTTTAATCCCCTTAAGCTACATATCCTCCAAGTTATTGTTCCATTCGTAACAAAAAAGTCCCTCCCAGCGACGCCGAGTTTACAGAAAGAGAAAACGAAAACAAAAAAAAAAAAAAAAAAAAAAAAAAGAAAAGAAAAAAAAAAAAAAGAATAGGGAAAAAGTAAAGAGGGAAGGGAAAACAAAGATAGTACCTAGTATTTACATAAAGCCAAGTCGCTCACGCTGCGTATATCTATCGCCGTCATTAATGAGGACCCAGGTTAACAACAAGGGGGGAAGGATCATCTAAAACGTTAGAAGGTTGCCAAAAGAGAAGTCCACGAAGAGCCATTTACAACTTTATATCCTTAGGATAGAGTCAAAGAGCGAATGTAGGAGTTGCTATTAAGCCAACTTAAACATTGTATATTGCACTTAGTCGTCCGATGTGGACGTCGCCTTGTATAGAATTGTACTGACGTACTGTATCGACATTGTTAGCATATACGTATACCGAGATAGTATAGGATTCAATGTACTAGCCTTCTTCTTGTACCTCGTGGTCGCACTAATGGCCAGCACTTGGTTTCTGATTGAACTCGTTGCCAGATGATTCAAGACTACATGATTGGGGATTGGGAGAACGCTACTATCATCACGAATTGTATTCGCACCGTTCAGGATAACTTTACTAAGAATCATTGGCAGCGATGGCGGCGGTGGTAATTGTGAATCAAAGCTTCTACCGTACTGCTCCTGTTTTTCCTCCAGGTCTTCCAAGAACGCTGGAATCTCAGAGGTATACCGGCGGGCAGGCTGGACTTGAGTTTGGATGAAGGAATTGTTGGTGCTGTTTAACATGTTCTGTGGGGGTTCCGGGACCTTTTCCGCCGAGAGGGTGGATAGCTGCCGTTCCAAAGGTGGCATATCATCCGCAATGACTTCGATATAGTTCACCAAAATGCCAGCAGCATCGACAGCGGTCGGGTATGCATCGGAGATCCTCATCTGGCCGTCGACCAAGAATTTCAAGTGATGAGTGCCGGGTGGAAGGGGTACGACGGTGGATAGGTGTCCCTCGCTTCTGGTAAGTCTGAACTTCTTCTTCCAGCCGGAGAAGGTGCCCGTGACGTACACCTTCTTTCCTCCTTCGGTCCACTCGATAGTCGTAGGGACGGCCTTGGTGTCGTCGATGTTCATCTCGTCGAGCTCAACGGTATCGACCGTTGTGGCGCTGCCAAAGCTGTTCCTTCGACGGGACGGGGCCGGCACATCGACGGTGATAATTGAGTCGATTTTGTCCGGGACGGCGGGGTCCTGGATGGCCATTTTGGGAGCTGAGGCACCGGCAACATCCATGGTACGTACAGGAGATGGATCTGGCAGCGGTGTAGCTGAGATGCTAATGTCGAGAAGCTTCTCGGCGGCAGAACTGGTGGTCGAGGTGCTGGTGGTCGAGGGAGTCGCTATGCCTCTGGTGGATGGTATGTCGGCAGTGAGCAGGATCTCGTGGTCCTGGGAGGTGGAAGTGGTCGGAGCAGCCTTGAGAGGGGCTGTTGAGAGGCTGTTCTTCCGCTGTGGCGGACGGCGGGTATGATGTGTTCCTGAGGAGGGAGGGGGGTGGTGATGGTGGGAACGATCGGACCTGGAGGAGCTGGAACTTCCAGGCTGCGAGCCAGCCAGACCGGACTGACCTTCCTGCGATTGAGCGCTTCCCATCTTGTCTCTCCCTCTCTTTCTCCCTCTCTTTCTCCTTCACTTCACTTCCTTTATTTTCTTTTCTCTTTTCTCTATCTATGTAGGCTTCCTTTCTTTTTGTGCGAGCCGGTGTGCCTTTTTACATGGAGGAGAGAAAGACCGGAGGAAGGAGGTTGACTGGACTGACGTTGACAGGCGTTATGCGGTTGGATGTTTGGCCTGGTTGATTGGCTGCTTAACAAAACGCAGCTCTGGACCGGGCAGGGGAGCTGCAGCTGGGCTTGGCGGGGGGCATCAGTCCACGATATATTGCACTACGCCCTCGAGACTACGACAGTCGAATTGAAGTTAAAATTAAAATGCACTGGGCATGGAAGGTACTCAATTCGGCCAGTTTGAGCGGCGGTCTGATATTATATTTACTGACTGTGCTTGCATGAGTACTTCATCTGTACACAGGCTTCGAGTTATTTGCCAGATGCTGGTTCGAATCGCCTGCAGCGCAGCAGCTAGCGGCGTGCACACATGAAAAGAGGGGCAGATGCATTGCAATGACACTGTCTATCATACCAGTCGGCGGGGCATCCAGCTAGTCAATTATGCAGGCCAGCGCAGAAGAACGTCTGGATTCGATATATATAAAAATAAGAATAAAAATGCTTGCAGCCAACTAGAAAGACAGGCCGAATAAAAGAAGCTTCGGTATGAGTTCCAATTTGCGGCTTCCCGGGCTCTCTTTTAATTCCAAATGCACGTCGTAATTGCATATAACCAAGCTAGGGCCAGTAGCGTACTAGATGGTTTCTGTAAATGTAGGGCTTCGATGTTGATTTCAATGCAAGTCTGCGTCTGGTGACCGGTGACGAGACAGACATCTCATGATACCTGCCTCTCGACAAAATACATCCTCACCAGTGCCGCGCCCGCCACCTTGACGCAAGTACTCAAAGCAGCTATTTTACTTCTTAAGTACCTACCTACGGACCGAATTTACTTATCTACTGACTTATTTGCCTCAGCGCTTGGTACGCTGGATCTATTTGATTTCGAGACGGCCGGGCAAAAAGACGGATGGATCTTGCCGTCTCCGAGCACCAGTCCGACCCCGTCTCCAGCTCAAGTTTCAAACTAAGCCGCAGCTAGCTCCAACACAAATTTCAAAATTAATCGCTACTGAGAGGCATATTATACATTAACCACTTGAGGGCTTACCATAGTTAGGACTTGGGTACGTACTTGAGTACTTGAGTGGCAACAAAATGGCGTCGGTAGTAGGCGACATTCTGCTCGTCCCGTTGCAGCTCGGGCTAGCAATCTTTCTGTTCTTGATATCACCTCTGACGGCATTGCTGGCTTACTTTTTCGATCTTTCCGTCAACGTTCTCCAGCTGCCCGTGTGGCTGGTGCAGAAGATCGAGGTAGGCATCTTCTGGACGATCACTCTACACTTAAGGAAAACCCTCTTCGCTAACATACGTATCGATCTGATGTAACATAATGCATAGGTAATATACATCTACTTGGGAATAGCTGCGGTAGCCGGCCTAGCTTTAGGCCTCATCTTCTCTTGCTTCTCCTCTTTCATCTTCTCCACCCTTAGCCTTGACCTCCGTCCCCCTCCGACTGAAACGGCTGTGAAACGCACGGGAGTGTCGTCTGTCGGAGACAAGACCAGGGAACTCGAGCCTCCCGCGCCGAGAGGTCCTTCGTTCGACTCGGAAGAGATCTATGGCAGGTTTGGGGTGGAAGTACCCTCGCATCCACTGAGCCCGACGTCGTTGTCACCTGATCTGCAATCCTCGGGTTTCAGAGGGGAGTTTGGGAGGCAGCAGATATTCCCGATATTGGAAGAGGAGGACGAGCATGAAGATGAGGTCCGAGGGAGAAAAGGCAGGAGCAGGAAGAGAGCTTGACATGTATCTCCCGTAGACCGTATCTATTCCAATTTAAGGGTTTGCAGAATACACCGAACATTGAACCGAATACTCAGCGCTACCATGATATGAATACTACTACTACGGGTGTCGCGTTGAGTTGACTGACAGCTGCAGGCCGCTTACGTAGCTGAGATATCTGCTGCCCTGTAAAACACTGGACTTATCGATATCGCATAAACCTCGAATATTATGCATGCATCAGTCCCGTCATCCGAACCCTTACGCGATTCTTGAAATCCCGTATGCAGGGAATCTGGAACAGTGACGAAGGTCCCTAAAATGATCCTCAAATTACATCTTCACCCCCGAAAGGGAGCGATGATGTTGTTGTTTCCAAACATTGACATCAATGTTGGCAGCGGTGTCTTTTTTTTTTTTTTTTTCAGAAAATGACGTTTGCGTGGGATCATTGGCCACGCCGCCCACCAAAAAAAGCAGGGAAACCATGCCGATTCGATGGGGAACGAAACTATCGAGTTAAAACTAGTCGAAGGAGACAGAGACCCTGCCAAAGAATGCGAGCTAAGCATCCCACTCGACTCGAGATTGATTGATACCTACCTGCAGGCCAGCTGGTCGAAAAGAAATCTCTGTCTGCATCAGACCTGGGTGGACTTGGTTGTGGCCGCAATGAGGAGGAGTGGTTTAGCGGAGACGCACACATGTGATAGTTTCGTTGGTCTCATTCGGTTTCCCCACCAAGATTTATTCACTTAAACCCTCGTTTGACCACCTTCGAATTTCTTCTCTCCCTCCAATTCTTTCTCTCTCTCTCTCTCTTCCATCCATCAATCAGTCAATCACAAGAATAAACTAACATCTAAGAAGCCTTGTTCATATTCTTCTATCCTCCTATCGTAAACTACATACAAAATGGCTTTCCAGGAAAGGCTACAGGTACTGTCCCCGCTTCTTCCACGAAGAAAACCCCGCTACGTCACAGGGGAAAAAGCAGTGTTTTTGGCGATGTCTCGTGCATCTTTTACTGCCACTCCTGACGACAGCTTCTTCTCCATCAGCCAAAGATGCTAACGGTCTGTAGACTCAATTCCAGAGCGGTGTCACCCAATTTGACAAGGAGGTTAGTTCGTTCTCTCGCCTTTCTCTCCACAAGTGCCGTGCGTCCGGCTAACTTTCCTATGTCCAGCTCTCCAAATACCCATATCTCGTTAACCTCGAGAAGCAAACCAGTTCGTACCCTTCCACCTTGCACACTCAAAAAGTCGTTCGTGGCCTGACCTGTGCTCTTTTTCTCGTGAATGAACAGATGTTCCAAAGGTCTACGTCATTGGAGGTGTCGGGTGAGTAAAAACCCCATGGATTTGCAACCCCTCCCAAAGACACACGACCCCTGCTAACTCGCCAAACCGGTAGATTCCTGTACTTCGTTTTGATCTTCTTTAACTTGGGAGGCCAACTCCTCGTCAACCTCGCTGGTTTCGTTATCCCTGCCTACTATTCCCTCCAGGTATGTGAAACTCCGAAATTTTACCTCCTCATCTTTTTTTTTCCTCTCCCACTCCATGGCCGAAACTTTATGGGAGAATATGGGCCTTAGTATGCCATTTATGATATTCCACCACGCTAACACCCGAATTTTTCCTTCACTAGGCCCTGTTCACCACCCAGCAAGCCGATGATACCCAATGGTTGACCTACTGGGTTTGCTTCTCCTTCCTCAGGTAAGCTCCCCACCACCGAGATAGTTCGGAGAATATCCTCTCCCCGTCACATGACTTCCAAACTAGGAAGTTTGATCAACCTCCCAATATGAAAAACCGTTACTAACCATGTATTGGTAACTCTCTAGCGTTCTTGAGGCTGGCCTTGACCTCACTTACTGGTTCCCATTTTACTACCTCTTCAAGTTCGCCTTCATCCTCTGGCTCGCCCTCCCACAGTTCAGCGGTGCCCAGGTCCTCTTCCGCAATGCTCTCTACCCACTCTTTGCCCGCTACTTCAAGGCTCAGAACCCTGGATCCGCTAGCTTCCGTGCTAAGGCCGCCGAAGCTGATAAGCCACACATCAACTAAATTATAATCCTCTAAAACAAACCGAATAAGAGATGGTCATTGGCTAGGGTTCTTCTTTTAAGACAGGATAGGAGGAATAAGATGGTAGTACTTTAAGCAGTACAGATTGAAAATTCACTGCTCTATTCTATAAATACCTCGGAAAAACTTCTGTTATGTCGCTTGTTTCTTCCAAGCTCAAACCCCTTTGTCCCCCAATTGACAGAGCTCCTTTACTACTTGTGATAAGCTACCCGGATAATACTTGAACGAACGGCTCTTTTCCTTTACAAAACTTCTCTGTTCTTTTCCTTTTCTCTCTTCTTCCTTCCTGTCGCTCTGGTTTTTTTATTTTTTTGTTGCGTACTGGAATACATACCCATTGTCGTTATTTGCGCCAAATTTATATATTTTTTTTCTAACCCCTCCTTTTCCTCGACCTGAATGGTTGTGCTTGTCTCTATATAAGCTGTGTATGTGGGACTCTATGAATAACAAATCATTTTGAAATCACTACATCTACGATAACAGAGTGGTTGACGCTGTGCGAGAAGAATATAGCAACTAAATTACTCAAGGATGCTATTAAAAGCTTAAGTAAAGGTGTAGTTTTTCTGCTCAGATTACCTAGTAATATAGCTATATCAATAACGAGTCTGGTCCAATCTAACGACCGGCAATTTGATTTTCAAGGAAATAAGAAAAAAATTCCACCATAATATGGAATATTGAGTTTGGGGGCTGTTATATCGATAGCGGAGGATTGGTTGAAGAGTACAGCTGGTCCTCAAAAATCATTCCTAACAGAAGTCCACAGTATCCGAACATCAAAAATTAAAAGGACAGGGTGGCGGGATTTAAAAAAAAAAAAATCGTCAATTATTTATCTGCGGACCATACATGCATTTCCTTTCTTAAACTGAGGTATAATCGATATCAAAAAGCTAGCTGCATGTGCATGTGCATGTTATATACATGGGGACATGTAAGCTAACGTCAGTGTTTCTGGCTTTTGTGGGCATTTTTTTGTTTTTTTTTGTTTTTCTAAGCTTACCCCGCCGTTGTTATCCCATGGAAGACACAGTCTCTCGTTTTGTCACTATAGCATGTATTAAAGTTTTTTTTTTTTTTTTCGTTCGAGATAAGAACAAAAAAATGTTGGGTTCTATGTAGGTATTTTAAGCGTGTATGTACGATCTGCACTAACTATGACAAACACGGCAGTTTTTTTGGCGAGGGGGTCGACCGGGCCCGACCGGTAGGCTTTAGGCTCGCAGGGGTGTTACACAGAAATAGAATGGAGCGGGGGGTGGCTCGGGAGGTTGAGGACTTGATCAGAGTAGATATCTTCAATCGATATATTGCTAGACGGGAGATCTCGAAACGGGGAGATATAATATAATCTACATTATTTTAGGGTATTTCGGTATATAAAGAGTAAAGAAGAAGCTAGTTCGAGGATATATTATTTATCAAATATCCACCCATCATTGAAGAAGGATGTAGTAAGTTTTGGAATTATTAGTCTATATGATGTAATATATATAAAAAAAATAAAAAATAAAAAAATAAAGTCCCCCAAAAAGCGCTTTCTGCACGCATACTATATGTCTTTTTTTATATCCCTCCTCAGCTTTTCTCAAAGCGTGTGATTTTGTAAAGTAGTGAGTAGTCTAGTTGGCGGGTAACGGTCATTGCTGAAAGGTTAGCTTCGCTGAGCACCGGCGACTGACAGTTCTGCTGATGCCGCAGGGTTGTGTCACAGAGGGGGCCGGGGTGCACCGGTAGTTTTGGTATCATCCTCTGCTTCCCCAGATCGTCTCCCCGTATGTTTTTCCCCTGCAAGATCGAACCTACTCTCGTAATAGCCCAGGCGCAAGATCTAGACTGACTGTTTCGCTTTGGCGCAACGTGCACGTGCTCCCGCCCCTCCCCCAATATCTATCGCTGTCTTTCTTCCTTCTTCCTCTTCTGACCCGTCGTGCCGTTGTAATGATAAGAGAAGGAAAAAGAGAAAGAAAACTCGTAAAAGGAAATGCTTCGTCAGAGAGAGGAATAGATTGATGTGAGGGGATTACATGATGGGGTATCATAATCGACCAAAAAAAAAAAAAAAAAAAGCAAAAAGAATATTAAAACAGTTACTCTTCCCAGAAATCTTCTTCTTTTCTTCTTCTTTTCCTTCCCGCTTTTATGGGTGCCCCCTGGGAAAGAGTATATAATATAGAAATACAAAATATAGCCTCTTGTACGCTTAGGTATCGATTCCTCAAAAAAGAGAACAAGGCCGGCAAGAAAGGAATTGAAGGGAACGAAATATAAAAAAATAAAAAGCAGGAAAAGGAACTGTCACCAATCAGGAACTCCCCAAACAAGAAAAGAAACGCTTTTATCCCTGGCCACTCGCTCTATTTGTCGTAAGCTCCTCCCTTTGGTAAGAAGAGAGATGGTATATATACTGTTGATGTTTATAAAGGAAAATGAGAAATGAGAAATATGGGGTGGGTATCCAGGTCGAAATGAAATCCATCTAATCCATTCCCTTTCAAACGCCGGTGTAATTCGTGTCAATGGCTCAAAAGGGTCAGGTGTGTGTGTATTGATGACTCTTGAAGTATATCGGTGTGTGTCTGTATATTTGCGTGTTTTCTATGTGGAAAAGAATCTGCCACTCCAGTTGTCACCCTTCTGCGGCACAAATATCTTGTAAGGGAAAGGATTGTAGTCGCTGGTTGTTATCGGGGGGATATGATCCTTGTTACTGTTTACTATCTCGATGATCTTGAGGATTGTGAGCTGGAGGGCGGATTCCATGTCCTTGCGTGCTTCAGTGCGTTCTATAACATTTTCCATTCTATCAATAAAAGATCGTCTTCCCGGTATATGCAAAATGATTGGAGACCTACGGGACTCGGTCCTGGGGTATAGTAACGTTATATCGAGCAGCCACTGTTCCCAGCACACTTCTTCGTCTTTGGTGGAGAACCATGCTTTCCTCTTTTGCTTCTTCTCGAAAAATTGGACTGCAATTTGGGTTTTCGCGGAGGATGCGCCAGGGTTGGATTCAACAGAGCGTATCATGGAGGAGGTGCGATTCTCTATCAGGGCGTCGAGCTCCGAGTCATCCACGGATGGCTGATTTTGGTTCACCGGATTGTTAGATAGGATTTATTTTTCGGTAATGGAGTTTTTGAGCCGCGTGATTACCAATGTCAGATCCAATAGGTCTCTTGTTTTCGGTCGTATCGAGGGGAATAATCGGTGGAAGAAGATGGCGGCGAGGATAGCTATTGTTCGATTCGGCGACATACGAATGTTAGTCAGAGCTCCATCCTATCGGTGGGTTCCGATATGTGAAATTTTTTTTGTTCAAAAAAAAAAAAGGACGCTTTTGGATGAGCCGGGGTGTGAACAAAAGTGCATGGGTACTTCAAGCTTGGAAAAACGTGAAAACGGGAAGAACAAAAAGGACTCACCTTTGACGACATCTTTGGCGAATGTTGGTTCGACGACGGTATCGAGAACGAATTCTGGCGGCCGGTTCATGATTGAATTCGTTTATGGGAGAATAGGTCGAGGTTTGAAGATGGGAAGGAAGAAAGGAGGCGGTCGTGGTTGTGAGAGAAATAGAAGGAGCGGGGGGAGGGGAGCGAGCGGTTTATGTTGAAATTTCGAGGGGGGCAGAGCTCTGGCGGTTTCGGAGGGGAGAGCGAGGGATAACGATGGTATACGGTGAATTCGGGCCACAGGCAGCAGAAGAATGATATCCAAGGATACCAGGAGATCGTAAGTGTTTTCGAGTGGAAAAGACAAGTCGGTGATGAAGTTGATGAAGTTTTCTTCTTGAAAGGGAAGAGAGAGTGCGTGTGAGAGAGTGTGTGATGGCGGGGAAGTTGAGTTGGGCTGGGCTGGGTTGGGTTTGTTCTCTTTGGTGGATGAATGCGGTGAGGTTTCTCACACAGCCGGTTCTATGCGGCACCCGCCAGAATGATATATTCCGTTCCGTCCAGCGCTCAGAGATCTTTAAGAGAGCACGACTATTACGAGGAAGAATGCATTTACACTTATTCGGTGTGGTATTGGTATTTAATCAATTTATCGAACCTGAAAATGACCAGTTCCGATATTTAAATTCGTGACCAGTCTATGTGACTGACCTCAGCTCAGTTGCAGCCGGCGGGAGCTGATATAAACATGTGGCCAATATGGCAGTCTTGTATCAGAACGCAGATGCTTCGGCGCACCTGACCAAGACGGCAGTCAGGTACAGAACCAAAACTCGGGTATTCTTTATTACGAGTTAGTCTTTGGTTTGAAATTCCAGATATATATTATATTAGATTATATTAATAAGTTACTGACACTAAATTCAAGACGTATAAATAATATGTATCTACTTTTTATCCCGTCTGGCAGAACAGAAATCAAATTTGAAGGATAAGGCTTGCCCATTTGCGAACGTAGCTCATTCGCTTACAAGCAAGTAGCCATTACATCATAGCCCATGCAGCGAGGCATGCAGCGATGGAGATATCGTATTGCGAAGGGGCCGCCGCATCCTTCTTCCTGGCCCTCTCGGCACGTATTCTTTCTACCCTCCCTGGATCCTGAGCACGGGTGCGGGCCTGAAGTTTTCGCTCACCCCGTCTTAGTTTCCTAGCCAGAGCAATCTCATGAGGACAAAGCTTTGGGGTGGGTAGGGGAGCATATGATATTTTCTGAAGTTTCACAATAATTTTCTTTTGAGAAGATGTTAGAATTTCATCCTTCACAGAGTAGGCTGCAAGAAGTAAAAGCAGTCGTAAGGTAAAGTTTGCGTCATTTCCCGCACAATGCAGTTTATTAAACGGGCAGTCGAAGTAACTCAAAAGACGATGGAGAGGGTAATTTTTGTTCTGATCTTTTAGAGGAAGGATCTGGCTGGCGATATGCTGAGTATCGAAGAATCTGTACTTTCGAAATCTGGAGTTTAAATGGATCAATGCCCGCAAATCCCAATTCATATCATGTCCGATGAAGATTGTATTACGAGACTTGGGAATTAAATCTTGCAATTTCTCAAGTAAAAATTTCTTCCCTAGGTTAATTGATTCTCCAAAGAGAAACCGTCGATATACCTTTTGACAGTACCTTGAAGTTCCTGTAGCAAAGTTATGAGTTGTTACAATATTCTCTTTCGATGAAGTAGTGAGAAGAACTCTGGTGTCGAGGATTGCCAATCCTATTTGTGAATTGACTTCCTCGAGAGAATCATCTTGGATTATCTGGGGAGCGTTCTCAAAGTCCACGGCGACAAGCACAAAGTGTGCATTCTGCACATCTGAGTCAGAACAAGAGGAGCGAGGGAGCCCTAGCAATGCCTGCAGAGTTTGAATGCTCTCTCGGAGAGATGTATCAGTCTGGCCCATCGAGTCTTTATTGGGTTACATGCAACTTTGGTGTTACACCGAATGTGCATATATGCATATGTATTATGTGTATGTACTAGTCTTGTGTTTCGTCAGTGATTTTGCACTCTTCCTTCGACACCCCGAATGCTTAAGGAAAGGCTCGTTTCTCTTTGTCTGAGCCTAAAGCGGTGTAAGAAATCGATGCTTGATTACAGCATGAATCTTCGTAGCTTCGGTAGTTTTTATGACGTTTTGACAGTGGGGTGGGTGATGGGTGATGGTGATGTGGGCGATTCCGGTACCATATCGAACCTCACCGATAATTTATAACGAGCAGATCAGACTGGCATGTTCCCCGACATAGTTCCCCAGCGTAGTTCCCCGGCATAGTTCCCGGTACTCGAGCAAACACTCTATTATATCACGTGACACAACCTCTGTCAACCGACAATGTGTTGCTGTGTTGTGTCGGTTGAAAATCGTAGAGATCACTCAACGCACGTGCTTGGCCGAGCATTCCCCACGTCCGACGCGCTGTTGATACTCTCCTCTCCTGTATACATCCTTCAACATCAACCACCATCAACCACCATCACCACCACCGCTATCCATCATATACATGAATACGAGATGCTCAAGCAGACGCGCACCTTTTTCCGCAAGAACCGCACAAGCATCGCCATCGGTGCCGGCATCGTCGGTTCCATCTACCTCGGCGCAAACTATGTTATCTCAAAGCTTACCGAGGCCAAGAACCGCATGGCCACTGACCGCATAGCTAAGGAGAAGTATGCCTACTATCATCTCATTTATCTCGTCTATCTTATATCCCATCGACCGTATGCTGACTGGCCGTTTAATCGATCAATAATAGTCTCCGCCGCCGCTTCGAGCAGAACCAGGAAGACTGCTCCTTCACCGTCCTCGCCCTCCTCCCCACTGCCACTGAACGAATCCTTGAACTCCTCCCCGTTGAGCAGATCACCCACCAATTGCAAGAGAAAAAGGCCGCTCGTCTGGCAAAGAGTGGTGCCCCCTCCGAAGTCTCCTTCGGCGCCCTCTCCGTTAAGGATGACGACGGCGTATCCGTCAAATCTCTAAAATCCGAACCTGCCCCGCAAACAATTGGAACAGGGGGCGAGCCGAGGCCCAAGAAAACAAAGGCGCAACTCTGGAACGAGTTGAAAATCACTTCCATCACTCGCGCATACACTCTGATATACACCCTCGGCCTTCTCTGCTTTTTGACTAGGATACAGCTCAACCTTCTGGGCCGCCGAAACTACCTATCCTCGGTCATCTCCCTTGCCGAACGGGACACCGAGTCACCAATCTCCCTCGAAAACAACGAGAACAATCCACAATTGTCACAGGAAGACTACGATGTCAATAGGAAATACCTCACATTCAGCTGGTGGCTGCTGCATCGAGGATGGCGCAAGCTCCTCTCGATCGTTGAAGTCTCCGTCAAGCAGGTATTCGGGCCGTATGTGTCGCCTGTCCTCATCACACCTGACACAGTGCTGACTTAGTATAGATTGAACCCCCGCGACGACATCACCATGTCACAACTCCGCGACCTCACCCTCCAGATCCGTAAGACGGTCGAAGGCGAAGGCGAATTCTCGTATGTCCTCCCTGACCGTCCTTCCTTCTCAAACCCATAGAACTCTCTTGAACAAGAACTAACTACCTACCTTGCAAGAACCAGTTGGCTCCCCTTCCTCCTCCCTCCGAACGGCGATGAGGACCTAGTCCTCCGAGAAGCTGGCGTGATCCCAGAGCACACAGCCGCCGACCCTACCGGCACCTCCCAGACATCGGCATTCGCTTCATCCGCACCCCTGCGCCGTCTGTTGGATGAGACATCCGATCTGATCGATTCCCCACCAGGCCGAGATGTCGTCAGCCAATTGTTCGACGCTGCTTTCAACATCCTACTCGAGGAGAAATTGGCAGAGCAGGCGTTCAAGGTTGTTGCCATGCCCATGCCCGGCAGTATCGACCACGAAGGGAGAATCCAAGAAGTCTTTGAGGTACCACCAGACGCGAAGACCAAGGTCGCCAACGTCC
Source organism: Arthrobotrys iridis (assembly GCA_036971165.1). Classification (NCBI taxonomy): domain Eukaryota; kingdom Fungi; phylum Ascomycota; class Orbiliomycetes; order Orbiliales; family Orbiliaceae; genus Arthrobotrys; species Arthrobotrys iridis. Next base: position 2,686,463 of record JAJTTS010000002.1, on the reverse strand, counting down.
TTGCCGTAGTAACAAGGCAAGCGCATCTCATTGGCAATGGTATCCCGAATGAATACTTAAAGGTAAATCATCATTTCTGAGTTTTCTTTTGGACGGGATTATTCGCTAACGATGGTACAGGCGATGGAGAAACAACAAGACCTGACAGGGTTTAGTGCGATCATATACTCCAATTTCGACCTATCAAAGGCATCACCGACGGATTAGCGGTCCTCGGGTGACCAGCCTGTTACGGCGCCTTACTGCCGTTCCGGAGAGTGGATCCGTCCCGTATGGTAGGCATGGGACTGCATAGATGATGCACGTTTCTACATAAGTATTGACTATATCTCTCTTTTATTTGTGATATAATGAGACGGGTAACGTTATAAGGCATAGCTTTTAGCGATTGCTTTTTTTCTTTTCTTTTCCTAATATGCCGCGATTTTTTTTTCATATATGATTTATTGTATGCATTACTGGTATGGGTTTATGTTTTTGTTGGGTATGAGATATGGATAGGATCATGGTTACTTTTGCGCCGTTTTACTAGGGGTTTTTCTCCTCAACTTCACCTGTATTCTACTACCGTTTATCTCTTCCTATAGAAGGGTTTCTTATTTGAATGGGGCTTTGATCTGGTATATATGAGTAAAGTACTTGAGTATATAGCCTATTGCTCCTGTAATTGAGTAGCCTAGGAACCGTTGATATCAGTCATTGAAGCTTCGTCATACAGCTCCGCGATGTGTAATTTATACAGTGAGCTCGAGAGATTTCGAAACGGTTGTTACGAAAGAGAGAAAAGAAAATGGGTTTTTATCTAATATAACATTTAAGCAGCATAAAACGTTGAAAGGGTGGGTGTATACTATTGTTACAGGGTAGTACCAAGTAATTAAAAAACAAACAAAAACGACGGAAGACGAGCGAGCAAAAGCGATCAAGCCCTAGCTATAAACGGGAGATACAGCATAGAATGTTTCTTTTCGGTGAACCCCCCTCCTCTGTTTTTTTTGCTGGACAACAGATTGGAATTGGACAAAAAGAAGAATGGACACAAAAGACTCCCGATCCCATTAGATTAAAACAAAAACAAAGATTCCATGAAGATGAATGGGTTGAGGTTGGGGTGTGACTTCCCCTTCCTTCCCGAGGAAGAAGGATAGAATGACGGTTCAGAATTGTGGAGTTGGGAGGAGGATGACGGTTATTCATCATCTCCCTTCTCAGCTTTTCCCTTTTCTTTCCTCGCCTTCTTTTCTTCCTTCTTCTGTTTCTTCAGTCTTCTTCTTTCTTGTTTTTCCTCCTCGGTTTCTTCGACGTCTGCTGACTTTCGCTTCTTCTCCTTCTTTTCTTCTGTCTTTGCGGGCGTTGCGGTGGATTTCATTTCTACGTCGCCGTCGCCAGAGGTGGCGGTTGCGGCGGGGGCGGGTTGGGAGGTTCCATCCGGAGCGGTGTAGTCTGTATACTTCTCCTTCCACTTCTTGGGTGTGGCTTCATTCGTCCGTCCGTATTTCTGTTGATTTGTTCTCGCCGTTAGCAAACTCATATGATGATAAAAGGAGATAAAAGGGAGTTTAACATACGTCAAGCTTGCCGTCCGCCTTCAACTTCTTCTTCTCAGTCGCAATAGGCCCCATACCCCATCTTCTCGGGTATAGATCACGTTCCATGATGCAGCGCTTGACCTTGGCTACGACGCCATGGTCGCAGGTCGTCATCTCCACGGTGGACATTTGCGCGATGCCGATTGCGATCGCCTCGCCCTTTGTCGTCATCAAGACTACCTCTTCGTGAACTTCAATGCCGTCCTCTGCCGTGACTGTTAGTAACCGCCCCATTCCTTCTTAAAATATAAAAATATGAAAAATGAAAAAGGGAACTCACCGAATCGCAATAAACCCGGCAACATCAATTTCGCACCGTAGCAGACCGCATTTACCGCCGAATCCTTAACCACGACCCTCTTGTACCCCAACAGCAGACTCTCCAACGGCCTGATAACCCTCCTGAGGTACGTCTCATCCCTCGTGTTCTCATACATCCACTGTGCATCCAGCACATCGTGCAGCGTCACGATGTTATCATTCTCGGATAGCGCTCCACTCCTAACTCTTCTCAACTCCTGCATGTGTCCGCCGACGCCGAGCAAAAGTCCCAAATGCACGCACAGCGTACGGATGTACGTTCCCGCCTCGCAGGAGACCCAGAAGACGGCCAGATGCCTGTCATTGTCGAATTCTAAAAGTTTGCTTTCATAGATCGTTCGGATACGCAACTGTCGTTTGACCGCGGAGATCAACGGCGGACGTTGGAATAACGCCCCCGTCAGAGTTTCCAGGGCTCGGGCGACGGTGGCTTCGCTGGTGACTTTGTCGTGGAGGCGTAAGACGCAGACGTATTCTTTACCAGCGCCCTGTTGGGATTTGACGAGACGGGTGGCGCGGTCGAGACAGACGATCAAGCAGCCGGTGACTTTGGGATCGAGGGTGCCCGAGTGGCCAGTTTTTTCAATCTTAAGGATCCGTTTAATCCAGGCTACGACTTCGTGCGAAGACGGGTTGGAGGGCTTGTCGAGGTTGATGACTCCACTGGAGACGTAAGATTTTAGGTCGCGCTTTAAAGGTGGGCAGCCGCTGAGATACATTCCGTTAGTTTGGTTTGATAATATAGGTAAGTAAGGTAAAGGAAGGGACTTACACAGGTATAGGAGTGAAATGCCCAGTGCGGACTCGTAGCTTATCATAATTCTTGAGAAGGAGTCTATATCCAACCCATCGTCATCAGCACTCGATTATTTATATATAAAAAAGCTATCATATCCATGGAATGAAGGCGACGAAGACTTACGGCCAGGTACCTGTTCCAAATAAAAGACGTTAACCATGACTATACATAAACCAGCGATCCATCGAACTGAAAAGCAGGGGGAAAAACTGAAGTACAGTGGAGGAGAAGGGAACGAACTGGTATCTGTCGTCGGCGAGATGTTCTCGGGCTTGATCGCGTACTCGTTCTCCTCCTCCTTCTTGCCGACTACCTCCATCTTATCGGACATTCGTTGTTTCGTAATGGATGTGTTAAGTTTTTATTTGTGTAAGAGAGTGTCGTAAGTGGTCGGTGAGTAAGTTGTTTCAGTCCAATTGACGTTGTGTCTGTCAGTATTCGTAGTCGGGGTGGGATGTAGTTGGGTTGTAAGTGATGAGGATACTTTTTGGCATTAAAAAAATTAAAGATTTTTAGAGGTTGCAGCAAACGAATGAGGTTAAGCGAATCGAAGAGGGAAAAAAAAAAAAGCCCACAATGAGTTTGAGCTCAGCCACGCCTAAAAAGGAAGTGCAACATATCAACACACAGTTGGTGGCGGTGCAGAAGCCAGTAACGATATGCTTCTATTCCATAATCGATTTTGCAAATATGCAGTAAACTTTCACAAATACATATATACATTTATAATCCATCTCTAGAGAAGAAATCATAAAACGGCCATATTGGTATATAAATACCCCATCCCCAAATAACAATCCATGGCGTAATGCATATCCGCACTCGACCGGTTCGCGACAACCGCCATCCCGATACTCGGCGCCTGGCAGACACAGCCCCCATCTTTACCACTCCATCTGTAAGTGTAAATACCGCATAAATGTGACACCACTTCCCACACTCGTCAGCTGTAGCCACGCTGTGGGCTTTATAAGTATTGACGCTGGCGGCGGAGTTGTAGGTTCCTTTCACGCCGCAGTACTTGAGCCTTTGTTCAGCGGTGAGTCTGGCATTTTGAAAAGTTGGGGAGAGAGTTTTGAAGACATCGCACAATCTGTCATACCAAAATGTTGTGGAGATGGGGTCGTAGATTAGATATCCGGCTGCAAACATGTCTTTACTCCAGACCTGGCAGCACTGGATCGATGGCTACCATTGATACGTTGCGCAGCTAGATTGGGATTTGCAATAATCCGCGCAGGTATAAAAGTTGTTTATATTCTCTATCCCGCTGTTTGAAAACACGTTTTCGTACCAGAGGTACCCTTTCATCTCACACAGCGGATTCTCGACCGAGTATTTCAGTTCAGTGTTTTCGTCTTTACCTTCGTTGAATATGATAGCCGCGGAGATTGCACCGTCGCCAAGGGTTGTCATATTGCTAGCTTGGAGAATTGACGGCGTCGTGGGATGCTGTAACTAGCGCAGTTAAACTATGATTGCTCAGCCCAGATTGCGAAAGAGGAGCAGTTTTTATCTGCGGAACAACGGTTCGCGCAGCTCACCTATGGGTCCGGAGTGTTGAAGTCGGTGTCCGAGATCCAGTAGTTTATGATGCCCTGGGAAGGGATGAAATTTATGGCGCCGGTGACAAAGGAATAGCCCGCGACGCCGGTGGAAGTAGCCTTGTAGGTTATTGTGCTTGTGCCTGTCGGGGGAAGTTGAGACAGGGGAGTGGTGGGTTTATCAGTGTCACTTATTTGGGATGTATATTTGGTGGTGACTTTGGTTGTAGCAGTGGTACGCGGAGCTGTAGATGAAGTTTTCAAAGTAGTGGAAACGGAGGAAGTGGATCTAATATTAATCTCTGAAGTGCTTGGCGAAGACGAGCATGACGATGACGACGACTTAACAGCAAAAGTTGATATCGACGTTGAAGTCAGAGAACTGGTCTTCGGGGTATCAGACGGAGTAGTAGTACCACTAGTAGCAGAAGTAGCACTCCCCTTCACCGCAATCCCAGTGCTACTCCTTTTCCCAGTACTCAAACTGGGACTGCGACTAGAACTCTGACTGGGCTGGGTTTAGACCATCGTAGATCGAATCAACATATATTGTAGGCGGAGATTCTAGGCGATTGTCTTCATTTTGAGGGGTGCTGTGGTGTTTTCACTCAGAAGATAGATTAATGGCGTCAGAGTAGTATCCGCTGCGATATTCAGTCGCCTTCTGGGGTATATATACAAGAATCCCTAAAGATACGCCGAAAAAAATCACATTATAGCAGTCTAATCGGTATTATATCAGATGATACAAGTATTCCGTAATGTCGGATATCAAAAACAATCTTAGTCGCTGCCAAGGCGATGACCGGTGCCTCGATTTCTCCAGGCAGAACCGACCGAACGGCCAGCACTACTTCCAGTAGCCCGTCCACCATCGCCCCCAAACATACCCTGCGCTCTCGCAGGGGCTGGAGCAGCGTCTCGACTGCGGGCATCAAACCCAGTTCCATAGGCGCGGACTCCTCCAACGCCGCCTGTTCTGGTACCCGGACCGCCCTCAAATGACCATTTAAGGAAACTTGGGGTCGGGAGAAGATTCGAGCCACCTCCGAATCTGCAAAGGGAAAGGACTTCATGTTAGTCGGATCGTTCCACCCTGCAAGAATGGTTTCAAATGGCTACGTACCTTGGCCACAATACCGTTAAGAATTCGTAAGCATGAGCGGAGACGATGCCGCTGACTAGGAGGAAAGCACTACCGGGCGACTGAATAGCAGTGACACCGGCAATGGCATATGGTAGCCACTGAGCCTTGATGTTGATAAAGAAGAACTTGACATTTCTGTTTCGATTCCTTTGTCCCCACGAGTATGCCATAGCAATTCCCATAACCGGTGCAAAGAACATCCCATTGGTGATGAAAGTGTTGATCAACTAGACAAGGCGCAGGGTTAGAATCTCATTAGATTGAAATAGACCAAAAAAGGATGTTTCAACCACGCCAGAACCCTGCTTTCCAAAGGAGGAACAGAATAGAACAGAAAAACACAAACGAAGAAAAGAATGTAGGGAAATCAATGGGTCAAAGAAAATAAAGAGAATTTCCGTCGACATGATCCAACGACTATCCCACCAAGGTCACGCCGACGACACAGCCCTGTGAATGATTGATTGATTGATTGAGGTAGGCCATGTCGTCCGCGCAACGGTAATCTTCCTCCATTCCAGGAACCTTATGCAGCTTCTAAGCACTGAAAGGGCAGATATGTGGAGGTGCTGAGAATACATGATATTTCTGTGTTCTTGGTATAAAAGAAAGGGGTCCATGTCCATGCCGTGGTTGGTAAGCGGGTAAAGATATGTAACTTACTAGGATTACGATGCCGTTGAAGAGGAGATACCAAAGGAAGTCTCCCGAGGTATTGAAGTGCATGGTCTCGAGACTGTGCAATTTCTGTTAGCCTGCTACATCCATGACTTCAATCTCTCTTTTCGATTTACTCGTCTTCGAAGGAGCGCGTACTCGAGGCCATAATTGTAGATGGTGAACGTATCAAAGAGTATGCCCAGACCAGGTGCCGTCACGAAGAATGACGTAAATACCCGCCATAGCTGTGGCGGCATCCGCGAAGTGATGAAGACGGGATGCCAGATAACTTTGTACGGGCTAAGGAGCTGGAGGACATGGACGCAGAGCGAAGTGATCAAAGTCACACCGGCATAGAACCTGGAGACAGAGAAATTAGTAGTCAGTATGGCTGCGACAATAAGCACAGAAAGAAAGAAAGAAAGAAAGAAAGAAAGAAAGAAAGAAAGAAAGAAAAGGCAAAAAGGATATGAACCTTGTGACAGGCGGAGTCTGATTCAAGATATTGGCGACAGCATCTCCAACGTTCGCCATTTTGCGGAGATCTCCCAGTGAGGTAGTAGATAATATGCAAGTCCGAAGAGGATAGCAAATATGTGTGAGGTATGTTTGATGCTACCGATGAGAGGGAAGAGAGGACAGGTAGAGAAGGGCAGACATGCTCATCGGGCCGGATTGTGTGTATTAGTAATTATCAGTCCATCCAATCCAACGGTTGCCAGCACGCGGCGAAGTGGGAAAGCAAGCGGCTGCTTCGAAAGAGACAAATATATTAACAAGCGCCTGAAAGAAGAACGAAAAGAAAGAAAGAAAGAAGAGACGAGAAGCGAAAGAGAGATGTTGACAGGTGTTTGTTCGTCAGAAATTTTCCGCGGCCCCGGACTGTGTTGTTTCCCGGTAATCTCCCCGGATATTTCCCCGGGACTGCATACTGGGTATCTCCCGGTGTTGTTTCCTAGCATGTCCCGGGCCTGTCGGGCAGACACCCCGCCTCAGATCAGACCCTCCATGCACATAATATACCACTGCGGCCCGATGTTCGGAGACAGTTAGTAATTGGAAACACCAACCTTAAAAGAAAAAAAAAACCGCAGACGAGACAGGCGGAAAGATTTCAGTTGTCTTTACTACTATTGCTACTACTACTGTTAGTCTGAGGAGACAAGCCTAGCCAATCTATATTGAAATCTTCCAGTGTTCTTTTTTGTTCGGTTCTGGATATCGCAATTGGAAGGTCTGGTCTTGCACTTCAATTAATCCATATCCAATTCTTCCCGCCTCATACGGAATACCACACACCCAACACCTACTAGTCATGCCATCCGTATTGCTTCTCGGATCAGGCTTCGTCGCCAAACCGACTCTCGATCTTCTTGACAGGGACGGCATCAATGTCACTGTCGGTATGTCATGTTTCTTTCAAATTGATCAATTAATCGATGCTGACCGAATCTGGTGTAGCTTGTCGACGAGTGGAAACTGCCCAGCAACTTATCGCGGATTGCAAGAATGCCACTGCCATCTCCCTCGATGTTACCAAAGAAGAGGCCATTGACGCCGAAGTGGCCAAGCATGATCTCGTTATCAGCTTGATTCCATACACATATCATGCTACCGTCATCAAGTCCGCCATCAAGAGCAAGAAGGTGTGTTTTTATGTGTCGCAGTCCTTTAAACTACATCGTCGATTCATGGAGTCTGACTTTCTCTCTGAACAGCATGTCGTTACAACATCATATGTCAGCCCAGCCATGATGGAGCTTGATGCTGCGTGAGTGTTCAATCATCTTTCATTTCACAGCCGCAATCTCTCATCATAGTCCATTGGTGATATAGTGCCAAAGAAGCCGGTATTGTCGTCATGAACGAGATCGGTCTCGATCCCGGTATCGATCATCTCTACGCCGTCAAGACCATCGACGAAGTCCACAAGGAAGGCGGAAAAATCACCAGCTTCCTCAGCTACTGCGGCGGTCTCCCAGCCCCCGAAGACTCCGACAACCCGTTGGGCTACAAATTCTCTTGGTCGAGCCGTGGTGTCCTTCTCGCCCTCAGAAATTCCGCAAAGTACTACAAGGACGGCAAGGTTGAAGAGATCGATGGACCAGAGTTGATGAAGGCCGCCAAGCCCTACTTCATCTACCCTGGATACGCCTTTGTCGCCTACCCAAACAGAGATTCCACACCGTACAAGGAGCGATATCACATTCCTGAAGCTGAGACAATCATCCGTGGTACCCTCAGATATCAAGGCTTCCCAGAGTTCATCAAGGTTCTTGTCGATATTGGGTTCTTGAAAGAGGATCCTGTTGATTACTTGGCTACCACCGCTACAGCCTTGCCATGGAACCAGGTTCTCGCGCAAATCCTTGGTGTTTCCTCCACATCCGATGAGTATGCTGTATCATTCATCTATTTCTACATTTGATTCGATACTAACCAAATACAGCGACCTCATCGCCGCTATCGCTTCCAAGACAAAGTTCACCTCTCCGGAAGACCAAACTCGTATCCTCAATGGTTTCCGCTGGCTCGGACTCTTCTCCTCTGACCTCGTCACAAATAAGGGTAACCCGCTGGATACCCTCTGCGCTACCCTCGAAAAGAAGATGCAGTACGAGGAGGGCGAGCGTGATTTCGTTATGCTTCAGCATAAGTTCGGAATCGAGCATGCCGACGGAACAAAGGAGATCAGGACATCGACACTCGCCGACTACGGTGTCCCTGGTGGATACTCTTCCATGGCTAAGTTGGTCGGTGTACCGTGCGGTGTCGCCGTTCAGATGGTTCTCGACGGCCGGATCGCCACACCAGGTGTGCATGCGCCCTTGGATGTTGAGATCGCAGAGAAGCTGAGGTTAGTGTTGGAGAAGGAGCACGGAATATATATGAAGGAGAAGACTATTGCTTAGACTCGGGGTATATTACGATTTGGAGATTTCGATATGACTACCGACCTGCTGGAGTGTAAATATCATGAATATAAAAGTTTTCTTCAAATGTAAATGCAATATATAGGTAATATGTCGCTAAGGCAGATAAAGCACCCTAAAACCTTGCCATCAAACACCGAGACTCCGTCTAATATACATTGATGCTTGGGGACCTCTTAGTTGACTCTTGCTTTCTTGAAAGCGTTACTAGATGATGGCCCTGACGAGAACCCTCGCTTTCTTTCCATCTCTTGCTTCATAATCCGCTCCGCCTCACTCATCGGCTTCTTTGAGTCTGATATCGATTCAGTCTTTGGTTTTGCCCCTGAGAGCTTCTTGTTCGCGGCCGCAAACACATTTACAGGCTTCTTCGGTTGAATCTTCATCGATATTTTAGGCTGTTGCACGGCCGCCGCCGCCGGTGCTACAGGGACTTCCGGTTCCGATGGAGTAGCCGATTCCGATAGAGCAGCCGCCTCCTTTGATCCCGTAGGGCCTAAATCGGGCTTATCCTCTGGTGATTTCGATTTCTCCTTCTGATGAGACTCATCCTTCTTCACAGCTCCGAAATTAATCTTAATCTTCTCCTCTGTCCTTTGCAGCTCCGTGACCACGCCATCCATCGCTTCCTTCTCCGCCTTCTCCTTATTCGCCCGCTCAATCTGCGCCTGAATCTGCCTCTGCTCCCGCTCCTCATCCCCTCTATCCTGCCTCTCCTTCTTCCTGATAGCCTCCTGCCTCGCCAGCGCCTCAGGACTCCGATCCACATAACTGATAAACAGCCCCTTCTCATTCTCCTCAACCCTACAGATGCCCTCCCGCCCAAGCACCTTCACAAACTCCGACAAGCTAGACCACTTTGTCGCATTCATATGAATATGCTCCTTGTTATGAATATATTCCTGATAGAAATGATTCGCATGGACCTGCTTCTCCCCGTGCGAGGTCCTCAGCAGCTGCAAGAAATCGTGCTGAAAGTCGCTGGAGTACTGGTTGATCGCCTTTTTGGGGTCCTCGCCGACTATGAGTATCTGCCGCAGGTGGGATTCGGATTGGGTGTGGCATTTGAACCCGTTTTCGTCGCGCATCTGGCGCTCGCAGACTTGACAGTACCAGCGCAGGCGTTGGAGGCCTTTGGATTTTTGCTTGTTGTCCAGGTATTTGGACGTTCCTACTTCGGCGCGAGGCATTGTAGGTGGCTATCGCTGCTGATAAAGGGTGCTGTAGAGGTTTCGGGAGGTTTGAGTACGGATTTAGTGGATATTGAAGGTCTGAAGAGGTTATTGTTACGGGTAGATATCGATGTTTTCGTGATTGATTGCTCAAGGTGATGAGTCGGGAAAGTCGAAGAAGGATGGAAGGGCTGTGGCGAAGGCAGGTGCTGATAAATGTGGCTTAGTCAGTCACAACCTTGGCAGCTGTTGGAATTATGCCCTCCAACACACTTTTGTAAATTTTAGTTTCAATATTTGACCTCGTGCCGAGACTGTATTTGACTATGAGAACAGCTCTACATCACAGACAAACACGCACCTTATTCACATTGTAGAACTATTATTACTCCAGAGCCTATTTTAATTACTTTTTGATGAAGAATATCCTGATAGTAGGGAATACTGGGTGGCAGGTAGTCCACAAGCCCTACGATGGTAAAAGCTTTTGATGTTTGTGGTAGAACGGCATAATTAAACAATGCCATCTAGTAGTTTTTAGATGCTCTTTGAAACATTGACGCTCTAATCATTCGGTCTTGGACCTTTTCGATAGGCCCTTCGAGAATTTCTGTCAAAGGGTGTGCACGGGATTGGTGTTTTGGCGGTACTTACAGGAGCTTTACTACCATTTAAATTAATAGAACGAGAGAGATATAACCTAAGTAAGATATCGACGAGCTCATATGATCATATTCCAATCTACGACAAAAATTGCAGTCTCATCTACAGACTAGTACGAGTTTAGACAGCAGGCAATCTCATGATCTCAAGAACTATGACAATACAACACATATGATCGGTAGGCCAGAAATAAAATCTCAAATGTGGAGATAGAATTGCAGAAACTCAGGTCGCCCTTCAATCTCTCTTAGATCTCCAATATGTCGCTAGCGTGGTCTTGCAACAATATCGAGTGATTTCGATATATAAAAACTAGCAGGGGTCATCAAATTTGCAATTGGCCTGATTTGTTGATCATGGCGCGATTTGGGTTAGATTGTGATAGGTAAAAGGTACACTAACACCAACGTATAAGGTCCGCTAAGCCGCGAGACTATGAGAGGATAACGGGAAATTCCTAAGCAATATATCCATGTTAAAATCTAAGAGTCTGATATGTCAAATCTGACGCTCCCAAGACCCAATCCTAAAGTTACCCTGCAACTCATCCTTTGTCGTGCCTTGTTATAAATAGTTAACTATTGAGAGCTTCATATCGATGTGTCTGGGATATGCCTGCTGTCTCATGAGCTCATTGCAACAAAACAATTGGTTATTTTCCGATATACAATCGTAAACAGCAGGCATCCGCCCGATTTCTGACAGGAATGTGTCTCGGAATCCTGAAACGAGAACCGGGGTACCGATTTGTTGGGTGCCGTTATCGCGCATTGTTACTAGGGAATACTTCCTTCGTATCGCATCCTTCTTGCCAAAATTAGCAGATCCATCCCAAGACCCTAGGATACTAATCCCGATGTTTAAGAATTAATTTGTAGGTCTCCGGATAAGGTATCGTTTCGTTTCTCTTAAGGTACCCTGCCGCAGAAAATTGTTTAGTTAATTCGTCGATCTCGATGCTAAATTATGGTGATGTTGTTGGATGGAAGCGTATATGACCTATCCGTAGGTACATAATTCGCAAGCTCATGGGAGCTCTGGGGGAAAGGTACTTGCTGATTGGTGGACTCCCTTTCCGCTCGTTAGCCGGAGATATTTCCAGATTCGAATTCGCTGGTCTGCTCGACTAGGTATATTACAAGATATATATTGCGGTTATAGATTGGTCAGGTGAACTCTAGCAACCAGATATCCTAGAATTATATTAATTACTACTGGTCTACATAGTACAGTACTAGTACCTACCGACCTCGGCCCCAACAGCATTACAAAATCGGGTTCCTTGAGTCTTCAGCCAAGGCAGTTATCTCTTGCCGAGCCGCTACCAGGACACTCCGCCGCGTTTCCAGCCCATTCCTCCAGGAGCAGCACGTAAGATATATGCACCCCTCGCCAGCTGTGGTATGATATCGTATTTTTTCCAACTATTCTCTCCAATAGGACTGGCACCCAGAACACGTTAGCAATTGACCGACTTTTGTACGCCAGAGTCTAGATCTCGATATGATATTAAATCGACTAATCGGGCCGACAATATCAAGCAAAATCATAAACTGGAGCCTCGGGTTTCCTCCGGAAAGTGCCATAATTACGGAAAGTTTTACCGAAACACTGGTGCGGGATATACATTAGTGAATACAAAGAAAGAAGAAGAAAAAAAGAAAGTCAGCAAACTCCACACGAGTCGGGCATGAAGATCCCGCCCGCTCGTGAAAGCCACTAGGTCAATTGAAAAGCCATAGTATGGGGGCCTGAGATCGCTCAAGAAGCAATTGAGACTGGCAAGACAGAAAACGGTTTGGTTCTATAGATCTAGATGCAACACATGATCAAGCTGTTATAGCTGTTAGCTTTTCCTGTGGCTTTTACGCAGGGATACTTCACACTTTCCTGGTTTTTTGATGTTCTAATTCAGAATGGAAGTGGTCTTAGTAGAGTGCATAGCCTTGCAATATATGGTCAGCTCGATGCTCCCCTGCCCACCTGTGAGGGTGAGGCTAACCAAGCAGCAGCAGTGAATGGGCGCATGCTTAAGGTTTTGGTGGTTAACTCGGAAGTATTGCAAAAACAACATAAGGTTCAGCTCCAGCGCCCTTGCTTCGTGTCGCACAAAAACTACCTGAAAAACAGAGCACCCCTTGATATCCGTGACTTTCTGCCAGCCGCCTGATTTCTCTTTTGGCAGCCCGGAATATAGCGATAGGATCAAGAGATTCGAGGAAGGTGATAATACTGGGGAAGCCATTTTATCTTCACAATATATGCAATAACTAAGTAAGCTAGAGCTTTAGAGCTGGAATTCCCCACGCCTTTTGCCGCGGCACCACTAGTTTGCGCTTCGACATGATCGATAAATATTGCGATCTGATATATAACTTGCTTAATAAATGGTCTATGACGTGCATATGCTAACCAGATAAATAATTGCTGTGAGCAATCGATATCAGTTACGAGCAGGATGGTGCATTGTGAGCCCAGAATTTTCTGTTGATATCATGATTTGTCTTCGTCATACATTCCGTGAATTTTTGTCGCCTTGTGAAAGGTACCACAACATCAAGATTAACCCCTCCACTTTCCTCTATCCGCTTATTCATAATTGTATCTCAAATCTTCCGAATTCAACGAGATGGCTTAATTCCATGGCTTACAAGGGCGGGGCCATCTAAGTTAATGTATTTTCTGCCGGGCTTTTTTTTTTTTTTTTTTNTTTCACTTTGGTTGGTACGGACCACCAACATTTGGTTCTCCATGCACCCCTTCGTTCATTCTTTTTTTTTTTTTGCTTGGAAGTGAGGGCGAAGGAAGGAGTAGCAAGACAGCACGCCAAACACTATGCTTTCCTACCCAATTGTAGTTGATTTAGTGCGGCCACAAGATAAATATGCACATATGTGCGCAGTTTACTGCCTGTCCCGTGAAGTAAAGGAAATCCATGCATAGGAGTGTACTTCCTACATATATGCTTGGCTAGCGGTGCGAGTAAGTCACATCCAACAAAGCCAGCTCCCGTTGCGCTGATGCCTCCCCTTCCCGAGATCAATGACCCTTGATATGGCATTTCTCTCTCAGGCTCTATCTATCCTTAGAATTTTCTGGCACACCTGTGCGATCTCAGTTTGCCGCATACTCGTGGTACATAATACGGAGATGATTCCCACAAGGTTATAGAAGGGAAAACTCCGGAAAAGTACTGATATGATCACGGTAAGAAAGTAGAGTTAAATTTCTTGTTTTCCCAGATCCCTCCCCTCTTTATTTGGAACAAGTTATCTTTACCTACCGACCTTTTTATTCCTACTCTTTTTATTCATTTACTTCCGTTGGAATAATTTTCGTTAAAGGGAAGCAAGGTTCCTTTCAACTATCGTTCAACGGGCTTTCCCCATCCACCTGTACCGATACATATATGATCAGCTGAGGAGACCCAAAGAATACGCAATAGACAACAAAAAGAGACAGCCAATATCTCTACTGATCTTAAAATTTCGAAAAGTAAAACCCTTCTTGCCGGGAGTAGTAACAAGTGTTTCGACATCATTAGTTCTAAAAGAAATCTTTGAAGTCCTTGGAATTCTTTCCATAAGAACTATCCGGATATACTCTCAGACCTGGCCCGCAGCCTGCATCCCTCGCTTGCATCTGCACATATCTTTCGCTTAATTAAGCTGTTTACCTTGCCGGTCTCTCTTCTGCGTCTCGGAGCTGATTCAGGTGCATACTTTGAGTTGTTCCTCGACGGCTTTTGCTTTGGACGGATCCTAAACAGACGGGGCGATCTATCTATAGACTCAAGTCTTCCACTGGATACCGGTACCTGGATAACATATTTATAAAAGTTGAGACGGGCCTTTTTTTACGCGAAAATTAGAGTTGGTTGCTTCTGTGGCTGGTCCGAAAAGTTGGGTATAACTGCACGCACCAGTATCGACATCGCCCAACACCACACTGCCTACAGTCTTTTCAACTTGCTCAGCTAAATTTCTGGCCCACAAAAACACTACTGCTCATCTACTCTAAGAACATATTACAAGCTCCATCACCCCCCCCTCAAGCAAACTCGTCGACCATCGGTATCATCCATTGGCAATTGCAACAGGGCCAACACTTATATATGGGTCAAGTCTAGGGAGCTTTCCTGTATTACTATCCTGAGTTATCTGATATATACAGTCTCTCTTTGGAGGCGAGAGATTGTCGCAATGGAACTTGTTAGGGGTGCCGAAAACGGCATCGAGTTCAACCCACCCCAATATCTCACCCCCCATGCCTCGTCGGTCTTCTCTGCGGTCTTGGTAGGTCTATAATCAGTATTATTATTATAATGTTAACGAGATTCTTGTTGCTGACGGTTATTGCTAGCCTTTATTCGGTGTTTCGGTTCTCGCCTTCTGTTTTGGTATGTATGGGCCGGGTTATTGGCTATTCTACCATCTGGCTTTGTGCTAATGCGGTTACGCAGGTCGTCGTACCTCCAATATGCCCAAGATATCTGAAGTTCCTCTCGCTCGTTGGTGTACGTTTCAAGATGTACTCTCATATAATTTAGATTGAAACTGACTTTTGAAGTGATTCTCGGTGTTTATCTCGACTCATGGCTCTTTGTCTTCTCTTCGACCATTCTAAATCTTGCCTTTGGTGTTCGAAACTCCGTTACGGCTTGTAACGCTGGTATTCTGCTGTGCTTGATCTGTTACTTGACCACCAAGGTTAGTATATCTTCGTTTTCGTTTCTTCTGTGAGATATCTTAGTGAAGGATGAAGTCTAACTGAGTTATTTCATGACAGATTGTGAGTGAGCCTAATTCAAGCCGGCACTGGAACGTAGCTAACCAAGCGATATGAAGATTATCTACTTCTTCCTCGTAGAGAAAGTCGTAAGTTAAACCACGTCAATCACCGACCTAGAGGACGCTATTTGTCCAGTACTAATGGCATCGGGCGCTAGTATATCATCCGATCGAAGCACAAGGGGCCACGCCGAAAGGACAAGATGTACCTGTTCAACACGATTGGCATGCTCTTCCCGTACTTTATCGTCATCATCCTGACATTCATCTTGTGAGTTTTATCCAATTTCCCCCACCTACGCCGTATTTATCTAATGTTTTTGATAGCCGTATTTCAGAACTTCATCCGGATGGAGAGTGTTACATCGGACTGAGGCTTGTCGCTAATATTCCTCTCTTGGTCTTCGATGTTGTCATCAATGTTTACCTCACATCGCTATTTCTGATCCCACTCTTGGGTAGGGTACTTTGAACTCCTTTGGTACATGTACAACTGCTAAAACTCAACAGGTGTCTTTTCCTTCGATCAGGCCTCCCAGAAGGTTCGCAAGATGGCAAAGCGCACTTTCTGGGGTTCTATTGCAACCTTGATCTCGACGGTTGCGTATGTTTCACCTATCCTCACTAGCTATAGAGAATAAACTAATACAAATATAGGAACCTGGCGACACTTGTCGTTCTTCGCGGTCACGAACCCGGGTGGGTCTGTTTCGCCTGCTGCAATGCCGATGGTGAGACTAAACCGCTTTAATCTACCGTTCATAATTCTGACCTTTTTCATCCGCAGTCGTGTTCTCTGCCATTGTTCTCCACTGGATGACAACGACCGACTACGACACCACTCCTGAACAATCTGAGGGCGGTGTCTGCTTCAGCTGCGTCGAACTCCAGAACGAACTCAACAACGAGTTGAAGAAGCAGGGGATTACACCTCGAAGCCGTTGCAGGAATTACCAAGGACCGGGCCGCCTAGGCGGTGAGGTCATCACTGAGATTACTTCGAAGCCGCATAATGAGAGCTATATCGTCGAAGGTATTACGGTCAGTGTTGCACACCACACGGAAGTTGAAGACGGATATTCGACGTCGAGGGACTCCCGCGAGAATAGTGAGGCTTGCTGTGCAGCGTCGGATTCGGGTTCAGTCCACGCTATCCGGCCGAATAAGGACCAGGTTTAGGGACCTTGCTGCTTGTTCGTTTGGGATTTTCTTCTATATACTATTATTTTCTATTATTCTGGGCGTTTCGGTTGTTTTAGGCGAGGCCGCTGCTTAGTATACGCTGGGGGACTACAAGATACGGCCTATTTGCTGTGCAGTGGGGAAATAAAAAAAACCCCCCCGGGAGATTCTGTCTAGACTTTATAAGCTTTTTTTTTTTTTTTGTCTCTCTTTCCGGTTTTTCTACTGAGATACCACTTGGGCTTTCTAACCTACATAATTTTCTTTCCTACTACTTCGGTGTTGAAGCTTGCCTTTGTTCCGCTCTCGTATACCTAGGAAGCCTTGATGCCATGGGTTAACAGACACACGTTGTGATATGTTAATTCATGAGGAAGGCAATGATATAGCGCAGTAAAAGATAGTATTTATATATGAAAGATCTCATAATCATGGAATATTCTTCCAGTGCTTCTAAGCTTCTATGGACGACTATATACCTTCTCGACTGGGAAAGGGGGNGAATATGAATACAAATGAAATGAATGAATGAATAAGTAAATGAATAAGTAAATGAATGAGTAAATGAATATGAGTAAATGAATGAGTAAATGAATGAGTAGAGATCGAAATAGGGAACGGGTTCTCCTGGCTTGCAAATGGAACGTTCGAGCTCATCATCGTCAAAATGCGCTAGGTGATATTATTACGCATTCCCGGGTCGGGAACGTGTCTGGGGTATCAACGTGATGGGTATGCAAGGGGGGAGGAGGAAGTATTTTGGGGATTCCATTTAGGTACAGGCACCATTCTATTGTATGTGTGTGTGTGGGTTTTTGGGCGACGTTGAGTTGAGTGTTCTTTTGGCTAAGCTTTTGGCGAGCAATCCTCGGGTCGCGAGGCACACACACACCAATACACCAATACACCAATGCACGCACCACCACAATCGTCGCAGAGAGATAGGAGCTTAGACCTCTCAAGCTAGACTGAACGATCTATTTTATATTATTTTATATTTCATATATATATTTTTCGAAACGTGGATGTCAGATAGATTGAGTAGACGCGGATGTTCTATGTAGATTAGCGACACAAGCGCGCACCATAGCAACTCGAGGGGCTGGGGAGAACACAAGAATAAACAAACCGCCCCACGGCCAGAGTGCAGGCTTGGCATGCGTTGCGTGTGTTTGGAAAAAGATAAACAGAAACGCAGAAGGCGGTTCCATCTCTCAACCTCCGCCTGACAACAGCATCAAGCCTGCCTCATCGCTCGCGCTTCTGCACGACACCGTTTCAGCATTCCACGACTTCATCATCTTCAATCGGGCCTGGACGGCTGATACTTTCCGACTCTCGCCTGAAACGACAAGAAGAAGGACTTCAACGCCGCGTGGAATATCTGCCAGGCTTCTTTGGCCATAACGAATCTTTTTCTGACACTGGTGTTTTTATTTTATTGTATTTTTTATTTACCAGTTTGGACAGATAAACAATTGAAACGTCATTCCACGCCCGACACCAAATTTGCGAGTTCTGGATTCCCACGCCCGCGAGGCCACCTCGTAATCTTAAGCAGCATCATTTCGACCGTCCTGTTCGAAGTATTCACGTTTTTCTTTTGGGTCTCGTCTCTCTTCCGGCCGGGAGCATTCTGGAACGGGCAGCGACATCTTGTTCGCCGGGTCGTTTTTTTCTCTCTCAGTCTCTGTTGCTACGGGACTGGCTGTGTACTAAAAACACACACGCACACATACAGACGGACCACACAGCACGACTAAAACCGCTTGGGACCGACTCGACCTGACGGGGGCATCTTCGGGGAGCATTTGCATATATTCATTCCAGAAGGACCGGGGTTTCTTATAGATATATATATAATTTCACTTATATATATATAACAAGATCGAAATACTAGAATCGACCGAATCGATCGATATTAAGAATTAATTAAACTCGTCGGTTCAGTTGGCAGACGAGGAATTAATTGGAATATAAAGAGCGCACAGATCCGGCGGTTGCTCGACACAACATCATTTTAGTGCCCGTTAATTGCCCGACGATTCCTGTTCCTGCTGCTGCTCTCCCGCTCCCTCTTACCTTCCGACACTCATCTCATCTCATCTCCATCGTCGTCGTCGTCGTCGTCTCCGTCTCATCTCATCTCCGTCCTCTCTTCCATCTTCCGCTCACCCATTTCCCATCCCATCCCATCATCATTGAGGCCTCCCTGGCAACTCGCCGCATCTAGAACCGAATTCTGCGTCCTTCGGCATCTCATTGACTGTAAGTTTGATCATGATCTCATTCCGTGCTTCAGGGTCTGGAGATGGAGATGCAGATGCAGACGGGCCATAGCTAACGATATCTGCTCCTGCTACTGCTAAAGTCGGTCGAGCAACGCTCAGCCAGAGCGATGAAGTCCAACGGCAACAACATAACGTTCCACCAAACATTAACAACCAACAGCATGTCAGCTGGTAAGCAACTATTTCCTCCCATTCCCGGAATTACATCTTCAATCTCGACCTGCCTTCCCCGGCGGGCAGTGACAAAACAAAACCCCCCCACACCTGGGACATGCCGCTGACATGATTGTATTATAGGACTCGCCAAGCCGAGTTTATCTCAGGTTGCACCGCAACCTCCCACGTTCAATCCCAAGAAAAGAACCCGTGCGGATAGCGGGAACCAGAACATCCAACCACATGTTCCGATGGTCTTTGGCCATGCCATGTCCCAAAGCCCGGAGTATGAACAGTACCGTCCCTCTCCAATGCCAATGCAGCATCCAATGTCCCAGCATGTCATCCCGGTCCCCACCGCAATGCATTTCTCCACCATAGCTCCCCACCCAGCGGACATGGCTAGCTTCGGGAAGAGCGTCCAAGACGGAGGATCTAGCTTTGCAGCCTTCCAAGCTACCGGTGGGCGATCTCGGTCTGTCTCCCAAGCATCCCCGGAGCTTCAAATGTCGCCCAGTCTGGACTTTGATGGTTACGGAGATATGCTCTCGCAAAGCATAGGCTCTAAGCGTCAAAAACAAGTTGACGAGCACGAAGATGCCCTACGACTCTTGTCTCTAGAGGTACGGGATGTCATGCTGAACGAGCTTGCTCAAAAGGTTCGATTAGCGGACGGTACCTCCAGAGCCGAGAGAGAAAGACAGGGCTTTGGTATGGGCTGGTACGTTGAAACACTTTCCCTTTTAGAGTTTGGCCATAGCCGAGCTATTCACCTCTGACTCGGAATTTTGATATAGGCTCCACAAATACTGCAAGAGGACCACTGAGGAGACTGCTGCGATCCCGCGTAATCGCGTGTATACACACTATGTCACCGCCTGCGGTGACGCACGCATCAAGTGCCTCAATCCTGCGTCATTCGGCAAGCTGGTTCGCATAGTTTTCCCGGACATCAAGACACGACGTTTGGGCATAAGGGGTCATTCGAAGTATCATTACTGCGGGATCACTCTGATATCTGGCAAGGAGAAGCTTGACGAGGACTTGAAGAATTCCGTTCCTGGTGATCCGAAGGTCGCCGTCGTTCCGAGTCATAACGTTGCCCAGGATGCCTCGAATGAGCCCGAAGGTGGCGAGTGGACAGCCCTGTAAGTTGCCAGTGCAAGCCTCTCTCTCTCTCTCTTTCTCTTTTTTTTCTCTCTTTTTTTTCTCTTTTCTGCCCCGTGTCAAAATTTATGTTCTAACCCGTATCATCTATAGTTTGCAAGACTCGGACCCTGCTGTGGCTCCAGTTTCCAAAGATGATGACAAGATCCCCAGAGGCACCTCGGTTGAAACCCTACAGCCTCTGGAGAATAATGAAGAAGAACCTGAAACAGAGTCGGCCGACGACCTTGTCAACAGGATGGCTGCTTTCCTCTCACCTTCTGATGAGGAACGACCTTTCGGAATCAGCGTTCCGGATATCACCCTCTATATGCCTGCAGGCACTGATATGGATAACGCGAAAACTCTCGAGGCAACATATAGAACACACGCTCTTGCTCTTTTTGAAGCCTTCAAGACGATGCATATGAAGATGTTCTATAACCTTTATACGCAATTCCAGGGGAGCTTTACCGCCCCGGTCCTGAAACTGCTTACCGACCCGTCCATGGTCAACTGGGTCGAGGATACCGACTGGGAGATCTACAAGGTACGCATTGTTCGACGATCACTTCCCTTAACGGTACCTAATTAAGTAATATCATGTAGGAACTTCTCGGCCTTGTCAACAACTGCGTCAAAACCGCAATTCCTCCTAAGATCTTTGAGCAGTTCAAGAAATTGGTTCACAATCTCGACGAATCTGTACGAAAGTCTTTACAACCACTCCCTGACCATGTCATCGAGGCCAGACTCCGACCGGTTTCAGCGTTCTGCCGCCTTGTCGACCAAGCTCTTCGCACAAACATGACCTGTCACGCCGCCGCCAGTATTCTCAACAACGACGCTGATATCAAGACGATGGAGTCCGATTGGGTCAATATGGTGGAAGCTGAGAGGATCGTTCGACGCGAGCTGCCATGCAAGAGCCCGCTCGCAATTCAGTTGCTTCGTACCGAGATCGTCAGCCTCGTCCGTGGGAGGGAGCCTAATTCTATGCCGAACTCACAGGATGGTCCCGATGAAAACGGAATTTTCGACCACTGGGTTCGATGGCTTGATCGCCTGCCATCTCGTTTCCCCGAAGTATCCGCTCGCAGCATTCTCATTGGAACATCCGCAGTCGCAAGCGCCGCCATTCGCGATATAACACTTAGCGGTGGTGAGGGGTTCGGCGGTTGGTGGGTTCTGGTCACGTTTGTGGAGGAGTATCTTCGTTGGAACGCTGAGCGTGGCGGGTTTCTCCGTCGAGCTGCATCAGGGCCACACCAGAGTGCTCAAGTATCCGATGCCGCTGTTCAAGACCGCGGGTTTTACCAACGAGGTACCCACAACGACGGAACGGACGACAGTGGTATTTCTATTCGCGACGACTCCTACGATAGCATCGTCATTCAGGAGAAACATTCTGCGATACTCGCTGACAGCGTCCACAATATCGCCGTGGTCTAAATATTCAGCCTTCGCAGATACTCCCATGCCAGAAAACATTGATATCCAGGTTTTTGATGTTCTTACCCCATACACCCTTTACCCTAAATTCCACGGCCCCTTATGCTTTTTCTTCTGACGATGTGTTTCCTATCAACGGGCTCTATGTATTTGTCTCAAAAGACAGGAGGGTTTCATTTTTTTTTTTTTTTTTTTTTGCTTAGCGGGAGTTTTAATGGCGTCTTTTTTTGCTTTATAAAGATCATGAAGATCTTGTATTCTGTATCTTGTNTTTTTTTGCTTAGCGGGAGTTTTAATGGCGTCTTTTTTTGCTTTATAAAGATCATGAAGATCTTGTATTCTGTATCTTGTATCACTCCCACGAGGCCACTAATAACTTCCACAACCTTCTTGAACCCCTCCTCTTCCGTGTCTTATATTCCGCAATGGTATCTGTGGTTTGGATGTCGTTTTTATTCCGTGCCTCGTGGATTCGTTCATGATTTGATCCCAACGTTTCGACTGTTGTCAAGATGTGATGAGATACCACTCCGCGATGCCTGCTTCAACCTGTACAAACTTTATTTTTTTTGTCTACTAGGTTTGTGTGTTTTTAGCTGTGTTATTCCTCTTTTATCTAAGCACGATAATGGATACTACGAATCCGCAGCTTCGTCCCCTCCGCTGAATTTGCCTTGGGACAGCTATGGGTTCTCGATGATTTAACTTGTGGATACAAGATGGAATAATAAAAAGTCTTCTTTTCAGCCTTTTAAAGGTTCTAAACTGTAGATATGTTTCTTGTGGTTATATCTTGACGATACTACTCAAGTACTTGGTCACTCACGACAGAGGAAACGAATAGATGTGGCCAGCACACCTTTGATGGAGCTAGTATGAAGCCCCAGACTAAGGGATCGTAGCTCCCCAAGCTTGCAGCACAGCTTGATCGAAAGAGGCAGGTTGAGCGGCACAAACTGACGACATGCGGCGAAGACCGTAGCTCAGCATTAAACATCGTCGTATTTGCCTTGGAAAGCCATCGGTAAAGGGGGGGGGGAAAGCAGGCACAGGCAGTTTGTACCCACATGTACAATAGCGTCAGACTTCCGTTTTTTCTTTCTTTTTTCCCCTTGGTCGGGGTGGATCTTCAGTGGGGGGAAATTAGTTTAGTGTGTGTGTGTGTATGCGTCGTCGTCGGCGCGCGGAGTTCTTCAGAATTTCAGGTTGTTCTTTTGCCCGGTGCATGTTCCTGCGCCATGATAGCTTGCGACATGGAAGCTGCACTGGAGAGAGAGAGGGCGGCGATGTCACTTGGCTCTGGAGATTGGGCTGGAAGATACATATTGATACTTGTCTTCCTAAGGTTTT
>JAJTTS010000002.1:2607446-2663231 GCA_036971165.1 Arthrobotrys iridis | reverse complement strand
GTCCCTATGAAAAATATGAGAGGTAAGAATTTGAAGAATAATTAATGCCTTCGTCGACGGTGTGGGAGGTCAGCGCTTACGGTGCATGCGTATTTCCATGTGCAGTCAGATATCCAGAATATCCATTCCACATCCATGCCTCTGACGAAGACCTACACAAAGTGACTCGGTACCTGGATATAAATTATCTCGGTATCACTTGACGCTGCTCCCGCTCTCCTGCTTCTCGCTTGATAAGATAAAATACTCAGAGCGGCAGCACGCCGTATTTGAATCCTTCTCGTCTCGCCCGGTTCGTCTGTTCGTTTTGATTCGATCCGATTCGGCTGGTGTTTTAGTTTGTATTCGGCCTGGTCTGTACAGCTGTGAATTAACCAAGGTATCTCAAGTCCAGCCTCTCTCTCCGAATATAGCCTTTTGATTCTTTCGAGTCGAGTCACAGCCCGCAGTGCAGGGACGAGGAGATACAGCGGCCGAGATAGACGTCGTCGACTACCACCACCATCGCCAACCTTAGTCATCGACCATTTCCCATCCTTCTTTCCATCCTTCCATCTGTCCCACTCGAATCCAGTGCGATCCTTCACTTTTCTCGAGGTTCGATACTTCAGCAATACCTCAGGCTGCTTCCCGTTTCATCTATTAGTCACCGTTGTGAGCAAGAAACGAGCCATCCCACGTTGTCGCCGCCGCCGTCGTTGCAGTTCGTTCTTTCTATCGATTTCTCGCCTACACGTCCGCCCCCTCTCGCTGTCACTCTCCTCTTTCAGCTGAACTAACCAACCGCTCAGTTAAAGAGACGACATCGGACCCTCCATAGAGAGAACAAAAAACTTCGATATCGTCCTTCCGATTCTAATCCGACATAATCCTTTGCCTCCAGCGTGCCTCAGCTGGCCTTGTTCGAACAGGAAAAGTCCGCCGCTGCTGTTGTGGCTCTCCTCTTCCCGTCTCCGCCTTACCTCTCCGCGTCCCCACGCTGCTGGCAGCTTGCCTACCTCACTGGCTAGACGCACGTCCGCATCACCATCACCTTTCCCATCATTCGGATCCCTACATCCTGCTTTCGGACGACCGATCCAAGGGAGCGAATAGCAGCTATCAACGTTTTTTTTTTTTTTTTTTTTTTCTCCTCTCCCTCGGGACAACCGCTGTCACCAGCTGCTCGGAAACTTCTGTTTAAAAAAAAATTTTTGCCTTAGACAAATTTCGCGTCCACATCATTCCCAGCAAACAGGTAAGGAAGTACTTAGGTACTTAGGTACCCTTTCCATCTTCTTTGGTTGCTTGCCTAGTCTGTCATGAATGCGAACCTTGATATAGGCTAACCTAACCGTGTTTTCAGGCCCTCTTTCTCAAACATCGAATCCTCTCCTCCTTCTCCTCTATTTCTTCTTCTTTCTTCTTCCTGTTTGCAAGGAAGTGCTCGATTACTAGTTTCTGATACTGTTAGCGCCCGAAGAGAATCAAACTAACAACGAGGCAAGACCACAACTGCGAAACCCGATTACCGTTAACCTCTTCCCCCGCCTTCGCTGGCCCAGCTCTATCTCCACTTCTCTACACCCGTCAGCCTTTTCGCCATCACCCGCATTCAATACTTGCTTCAATACGGCTTCTCCTCATCCTCCATCGATAAAACTTGAGGTCGATTACGGATTCTCGAGTCGCGGATTCTCGAGCTAGCGGAAGAGCTCAGAATAGTAGAAGGGAATCAGAAACAAAAAGGCATTTCAGCTGTGTACGACGACAATGGTCCGGTATGTTGATGAAGAGGTGGAGAGTTCCCAGTAACGAGGAGCTCTACAACCCAAGGCTTAAATAAGGTTGATCCGTTCTCTTTCTAACGCTTCCTCTCTCTTTTTCCCATTAGAGAAACGAAACTCTACGAAACCCTGGGTGTAGCGCCTGCTGCGACGGCGGAAGAGCTCAAGAAGGCTTATCGGTAAGGATACTCCCTTTTTTTATATACAGAAACAAGATATTCCCTGTCTTTGCGAGCTTCAAAGCAATCTTTTTTTTTTTTTTTCGTTCGGTATATTCAACATACACCATATATCATTCTATCTCGACGATACATCCCGGAAAAAGAAAAAGAAAATATTCATCATTACCATTGCCTCGAAGCTATGTATACACCATAACCACGCCATGTATGCCTTCTTTCTCTTAAAAACCAAAACCGACTGTACCGACCCACACACAAAAGCACAAAAAAAAAGGCTATTCAGCTTACTTCGTAACAACGATTCTTTGCAGAAGAAGAAGGGCAATATCTTGAGATGCAGACAAATCCACCATATCACACACACCTTCTCAGTCACCACGCACACTATCTACACAAATTAAAAGCTTTGCAGAGGAAGCACAAAGACAGATGAAGATAGAAAGAACCAAGCAAAACAAAAAATCATGGAAACAATTCGAGAGCGCTGACGTTATCCGGTGATATTTTTTATCCATTTGCGACGATACCAGAAAGGGCGCACTGAAATTCCACCCCGATAAGAATAAAGACGATGAAAATGCTGGTGAGAAGTTCAAAGGTATGGCTCTTCCCTGTTTATTGGATCCTTCCTGCCTTCCCTTGTTTTTATTTTTGTCAGGCGGAGAAAAGTATTGTCATGGCCAATAGCTGTGGCGAATGTTTTTATTGAGTCATATTGAAGACGCATTCGTAGACATGCGTTATGATACCTTGCTACTAACCCGTTCGCCTCTTTTCCTCTTCGGTATTCGATGTAAATTCTAGACCTCGGCCAAGCCTACGAGATCCTTTCCGACCCCGAAAAACGAAAATTATACGACCAATACGGGTTAGACTTCATCCTCCGTGGCGGCGGCGCCTCACCCTCGAATGAAGAACCAAAGGATGAAGCGGCGAAGCCCAAAGAACACACACAAGTTCCCTCGGGGACCCCTAAATTTCGACGACACAACACCGACGGGTATGCATTCTCCGGAGGGATGCAGCCCCCCCACGGTACGCCCGGCAGGACGTACACATACACGAGTTCAAGAGGTGGAGGCGGATATGCAGGTTTCGACGAATTCAAGGTCTTCAACACTTTCATGGCGTCTTTTCCCGATGATTATCAGGGAGGACCGCCGCAGATGTACGGTGCGATTCCGGGGATGCATAGTATGCCAGGAAGTCCGATGCCGAGGGATCACACGCAAGATGGGAGTCCGTACGTCAAGTCGAGGTACAGAGAGGAACGAGATAGTCGAAGGGAGAGGGACCGTGAAAGGTATCGAGAGAAAGATGGCGATAGAGACAGGGATCGAGGCGGGGATAGGTATGTGAGCGATACGGTCAATGGGAGGAGCATCGAGAGAGACAGTTATAGGGAGAGCCACCGAGGGGACAGCCACAGGGATCGAGATTCAAAGCATGGGAAGTCCAACGGCAAAGGGAATGTTTCAGTCGTTGAGAGGAAGCTGCCTATTTCCCTAGAAGAGTAATGACATAACCTCCCCCGTTCTCCCTCTCCGCAGCTTTTTCGGCTTCAAGTGTTCTTAGGGCTAACCCCGCCGTTTGTTGCATCCGCAGAATCTTCAAAGGCGTTCAGAAGAAATTGTTGATTAAAAGAAAGGCCTTCGATGCTGATCAAAAGATGATCACCGAAGAAAAAATTCTTGACATCGCAGTTCGAGCAGGCATGAAAGCAGGATCAAAATTCAAATTCACAGGAGTTGGCGACGAAGTTTCAGACGGCGGCATGCAGGACCTTCACATCATCCTAGAGGAGGTATGTATTCTCATATCATCGAATTAAAAGAACAGATGGAACTCGAAGAGCAGAGGAGGTCTAACGCGTCATTTTTGGGATGATAGAAACCTCATGAGAGGTTTACTCGCGATGGAGACGACTTGATTACCACCATTGATATAACCCTCAAGGAGGCCCTAACTGGTAAGCTTCAAAGCTCTTTCACTGATCCACCAGAAGCTAGATAGCTGATAAACCCCCTTAAACAGGTTGGTCGAGTCACGTCGTCAACATCGAGGGGTTCTCCATCCCCGTCTCGCACGCGGGACCAACGCCTCCAAATTGGAGCACCACCTTCCCAGACCATGGGATGCCAAAAGCAAAGTCGAAAGACCGCGGCAACCTCGTTGTCAAAGTCAACGTAAGTTACCTTTTTGATGTAGAGAGTTGGTGTTCTTGGGATGGAGAGCTGACTGGCAGGGTTTATACGTCACAGATCAAGTTCCCTACGTCTCTGACGGCGGAACAGAAGGAGAAGCTTAAGGAGATCTTATAATCTCCTCTTTGTCTGAACTACTTGGGATCCATACATTGGGGGGGATTTCTTCACTTCTTGCACATATCATTTAAACCCCTCCTCGCTTCTCATCCACCTTTTTTTTGAGGTAACATCATCCCATGCCACCATCATCATTATCCACCCATCATGGTCCCTATTACCCCATCATCGTAACTGATCCCAATCGAACATTACGCGTTATTATGCACTATTAAAGCTGTTCACGTGCCCAGGAGCTTGATTATGTTTTTCCCTTCGACCTCGCATTTACAAGTTTCATACTTTCAGAGCAATTTCGGTATTTATCTGTTTTTTCTACCTTTCATTTAGTTGACATCTTCCACTGCATGCCATTTTTTACTGTCTAGGGCTTCTCTCTCACGCTTTACGTTTAGGATATTCTCGAAATACCCGTACTTACGACTGTGACATGTATTCTCATTTCTCGCGGTTCTTTTCTTTCTTTCATTTTTTCTCTTTTCCTTTACTTTATCTTATCGGGTGAGGGTTGCATCTGCGTATCGATATCTGCATTTGATGTCTCATGATTTCCTTTTTTGTGTATATACTATGGATATAATCTCGGGGAACAAACAATATAGAGAAACATACTCACGCGATAAAGTCTAACCCATCTACAAAGCAATTTCAGTATTAGTAATGTCGTAAATATATATATACTAACCTACTTAAGAGTTAAAAATCCTAGTATACAGCCTCTCATGCCTCCCCTGCCACAGATCGATAGTAGGCACCGACTGCCCGGCCTCATCCACGCTGATCTTCTTCCCCCTCTCGACCGCCTCATCTACCAACCGTCTGGTCTCCTCGCTGGCCAGAATCTGCTGCGCCACGTAAGGTCCTATCAACGATAACCGCAC
Source organism: Arthrobotrys iridis (assembly GCA_036971165.1). Classification (NCBI taxonomy): domain Eukaryota; kingdom Fungi; phylum Ascomycota; class Orbiliomycetes; order Orbiliales; family Orbiliaceae; genus Arthrobotrys; species Arthrobotrys iridis. The sequence goes on along the minus strand of JAJTTS010000002.1, from coordinate 2,658,078 downwards.
CGCCGCCGAAAGTAGCGCCTTGACGTGGTTGAACAAGAACACGAATAACACCTGATCCAGCGCTTCGGGGGTGTCCGGCACACCGCATAGCCGGGCTATGTAACCCCACGCCGGGCCAAAATGGTCCGGTCTGTGATCCGTGGGTATTCTTTTTTCTCCTTCTCCTTCTTTTTCATTGTTGTTTTCACTTACTCGGAGTAAAGATGAAGCGAAGGATTTATCCCAAACGCTGCATAACGCCCTACCCTGTGAGATGCTAGCCCTTCTGGCGACCTGACAGGTCGTGGTGGCGTCGAAGGTGTCGTCGAGGGATAGAGCTGAGGAAGGGGAGTGGAAGGAGGCGGCTATGAAGGGGATTGTGGTCGTGGAGATCGAGAGGAGGGAGAGGTGGAGGAAGCGGGTCAGGGAGGCCCTTGGGGAGGGTTTTTGGGAGGATGTTGTCGCGCGGAGGGAGCGGTGGGAGATGTAGGATTCCAGCCCGGAGGAGAAGGCGAAGGAGCCGATTGGGAGAGCGGAGTCGGCGAGGAGGAGCCACAAGTGGAGGGGCGCGGGGTCTTTATTTTTCGACAAAAGAGATAGTTCTCGTGTGAGTTTTATGCATGTGTAGATGTATATATAGGTATACATATATTCGGATGAATGGAGGGCATATTGTGTTGATATTGTTGGGTTTTTGGGGTGTTAGATATTGATACCGATTACTTACTTTGGGGTGCAGGTTGGACTTGCAGGAGCTGGGCTTTTGCAGCGGCAAGTTGGGATTCCAAAGAAGTGATTTGGGATTTAAGTTTTTGAAGCTCCTCTTTTTCTGGAGTTTCCGGAGCTGTGGGTTGGTCCATTGTGAAGTGATATATCGTAATCTGTGTACGTCCCTACCTTGCAATTGATATTGGTTGACGGCTTGTGGGAAGGTTTGAGTTTCGGTAAATTCAAAAATGTATTTTTGGAGTAGGATTATTTTAAACCCAGATATATATATATATATATATATATATGATACCACAGCCCTAGGCACCAGATACGACGAGATCGTATGGGAGATGGAGAATTATAGAAAGAGTATTGATATAGACATGTACGTCAACAAAAACAAAAAACCAATATGTATGGTATCCAGATCATTCCCCGCTCCGCCATTACTAATTGCGAAATTGATTTTCCTTTTTTAAAAAAGAAGCTATCTATTTGAACCCAAACAACCCTCCCACGGTGAGAGGATGCTTATCATTGACTGCATTATAGAACCCAAGGACATCGCCCTGCTTGGTGCCCGAGTTCTCAGCAGCCCATTGGAGAGCCGAGCCGGGGGTCAGCGTCCTGCCGCCGTTAAATGGCTGGGTTGCCGGGCTACCGTAGTTTGCGTACTGGTCCACGGTGGGGACGTTGAAGCTGAAGGGGTCGTCCCACGGTTGTGGAGCGTTCTGGGGGACCGGAGCTGCGGATGATAGGCCAGCGAGGGCGATGTAGGAGATGCAGAGGATGGTTTGGAATGAACGCATTTTTAGATTTTTATTAAACTAAGAGTTTTTTTTTTTTTTTGGTTTTTGAGAAGGTGAATTGAATGAAAAAAAAATTAAGTACCAGACTTAAGATGGTAAGTATTATAAAATAATTATGAAGAGAGCAAGAGTATCCCGACCAGCGGGATAAGTAGGTAGTTATTGAAGGACTGTATTCAACAAGGCTCTGTTGGTCTGATGTAGTTGAGGATATCTGATGAAGGACGGTGCGGAGCTCGACTTTTATACATTCACTCGATCCAAATGATTACGCGTATATACGTTCAGATTTCTATAGCTTAAAATTTAATGAGACAAGCTTTAGAACCCATGATATCATGTGAATGATAACATGTCTTTAGCGTAGCAGTGGTATTTTTGTGGCGAGCGGATGCTTCAAGCTGGAATTGATTCATACTGAAAACTCGGACTATCCGACTGAGGAAACGAAACTGGCGAACACCACACTACTCTGCTCGAACCCGGTACCGGGTTATGAGGCCATAGTTAACCTGGTTTTTAGGTTGTTTCAGCTGCGGGAAACCATCTGGGTCGTGATAGCTAATCTAAAGCCAAGAGAAGAGACTTACGCCGAAAGCGGAAATGTCTTTCCAGGAAACCGAGGTGAAGCCAAACCCTTAAAACGTAAAGGATGCTAAATGGGGTAATTCCTGTGTTTCGGAAACCCTGATGGAGACTAGTCTCACCTGAATTCGACAACATCACAACACAAGTCTCCAGTGCTGCAGTTTGAGAGGAGGGTTTAGGATCGAAACCCGGGCTAGCTCGTCATCGTGGAAAGCCTTGCTAGTAGACGAGCAAGTAGATAAGGCGAGTGATGTAATATGATAGATGTTGCTTTGATAGCGCTGTGATGTGTATAAATATTCCCTGTGCTCGATCGCTAGGTTTTATTTTATTTTTTTCCCCCATCATCATCCGGATATCCACTAGCTGCTCATTCAGCGAACCTTAAGATATATATTTCCCTTACATTATTCTTAATACTATAAGTGTGCTGGTCATACTTATTCTCCTTTACATTCTGTCTTCCTTCATTGCAAATCGATCTTCGCTGTGCAACAGATTACATCGAATTATATCATCCCGTCTATAGCCCTCTATATACAAAAGTTTCAATCTCCACCAACTCTTTTATTTCTATCTTTCCACAATTATCTCAAAAACAATGCAGCTCTTCAGCCTCCCACTCGTTTTCATTTTGGCTGCCATCCCTAGCATCCACGCGGCTCCCGTTCCCGTAGATTGGGACGGCGTCGCTGATTCCGTCATTGGGCAGGTCAGCGGCCAGATCCTGCCGCCCGGCCTGGGCGCTGGCGTGGGATACTTGAACTCCGTTGGAAAGTACGGTGTCTGGAATCCGCTGGAGCAGAACCCTGCTCCCGGTGCGAGTATTGGTCAGGCACTTGGTTACTGGAAGAAGGCTTAAATTAGATCACTTTTGTGAGTTTATTAGGTGACTGGATGATTAATTAGAAGTCGAGAAGGGATTCAAGAGGGGGCCCGGCCGTTCGACATGATAATACGAATTTACGGCTTTTTGGAGGAGGGCTTGGCGCATATTTTTATGTTCATAATATGATCTTTTATTTGGAGGGTGTTAATGTGTTTTAGTATTTGAATCTTGAACCTTGAACTACATATTTTTAAGAATGTCCATTAAAGTGATATTAGGTATAAGTTGGAAATTTGTGACGGTGGAGGTATACTTTGTTTATGAACTTCACAAACCGATCACAAAGACACCTATGAGCTCACCGTTTTCTAAGAAACGATTCTTTTCCATTTTTCATTTTTCGCACATCCTTTTTCCCAGTGAAGTTTGTTAAAGAACAACATCAGGTGGAAGGAAACTATCCAGAAAATCACAGAGATTTTATAACATCTAATTTCTCTCTCTCTTCCTCTCTCATCATAATGGGGAGAAGCAGAACAAAAAAACAGGATCTCTTTTGATGAAGAGTATCTGGCACAACTGAATCCTTCTGTTTTCCTCCCAACAATTTTAGCTCAATTTGAATACCGCAAAGTACAAGGTATGTCAGTAGCGGCCAAAGTGCGGGTGAGAGGTAATACAAAAATCTTTTTGCAGAGAGGATAGAGTTGTAGAGGCTACAAATTTAAGAGATGGAGTGACATCAAGGGCTGGTGAAATAGGCACGACGATCAGGCATTTTTGTTGCTTGTCCCATATTCAATATTCTTCATGGCTCGTGTATTCTCGGAGGTTCCGTCCGCAATCAGGATATAGACGGGAAACGAAACCAGAAAAGTGCACGAGAAGAATACTATGGAGTTTACTAAAAAACAGGAAAACAAGGCATGCAGTGGGCAAGCAATAAATCAATGCGAACGAAGATCCTTAAAGTCTTCCGAAAAAAACAAGCGCAAACTTTGGAGGCATAAGAGCATGTTAGAAACAAGGCACAAGTCAGGGAAACAGTCATTCGCCAGTAGTAGTAATTTATAACAACTTCATGAAATAAGCTCAACCGTGGCCAACCATGTTATGATTTGTGGCCAAAGTGCAAGTCATTCGCATCATGAAGTGATTTTGAACAATATGAAGCGCCAGTCGCTTCAGAAACGCCCTGCCAGCATAAAAAACCATAATAACAGCAATGCAGAGCCATCCTTTTTTGATCCCGGAAGTAAAAATATAAAAAGCAAACCCGTGTAATATCAGAGAAAGAAGTAAGCAGCCCAGAGAGTAAATAGAGAAAGAACAACGGAACACGGTTGAATGTTTCGACGTCTTCAAAGTCCTATATCCCTAGGTTTTCGTAGAATAATCTTTCTTCAGAAGAAAAACAGATAAACGTCCATGGTGAGAAAAAAAAAAAGATCCGGTAGGTCGTTAAAAGTTTTTTAGAATCGATCTATTCATCCCAGATACGTCGTAAGGCATCCACATGGCGATCCATGGCGTTATACCCAGCTGGGCTTCCAATACGACCATTCTGAGCATCAGGCATGCTGCTCTCGCCATAGGCATCCGCGAATGTAGAAGCGCTAAACTCGGGAGGCGCGGGGTTGGTAGGAACATATCCAGCATTTACAAGACCAGCAGGGGAAAGTGGTGAATCGTAGACATCGAATCCGGAAGCACCGGATTGACCATTGCCAAAACGGGTAGCTGCAGCTGGTGTATGTGGGCCATACAAGTGGGTATTGCCAGTTGCGGTGCCCATGGCAACCTGCGGAGTCGGAGAGCGGGCCATGATACTCGTCATCGGGCTTGGAATCCCAGTACCATGGAGGGCAGATTGTGGTCGAACCTGATTTCCTTGGCTTCGAATGCCACTTTGAGGACGTGGGGGAACATTTTCCTGACGCATCCTTGATGCAGAACGTAGGATCGTGTTGGCTGGAGAAGGAAACATTGCGGTTTGGAACTGTCCAGGAGAGTTGACCCTAGCACCGCTGGAGGCAGCAGATGGAGGTGGGGAGATGTGGGCAGGAATACCGTGGACAAAAGCACTCGCTGGGCCGTTGACGGGTTGTGGTGCTACGAAGACGTTGGCATCTTGCATGAGAGTACCGGCTCGGCCAATCTCAGCCATAACCCCAGCGGGAGGGACACCGTTTTGGATTGAGAGGTTTTGATATGGAGCAACCACTTGTAAAGGAGGCTCGAATCCAGGCATGGTTATGGCCAGACGGTTAATCTGAGGAGCCCTAGCCATCCCATTGATAGATCCATACCCATTTCCATTGCCAAAGTTGCGATGAGCGTAATTGTTGAATACACGACCGCGAGGGTGACCAACTCCACCAAACCTCGCAGGAGAGTAGTAATTGTTACCGTTGCGATGGCGTGGGTTGTACAATCCTATGACAACTTAGCTTCAAATCAATAGTGTCTGACTTCATAGAAGAGTGCTCACCCGAGTGTTCTGCGGCGGTAACGCTGCGCAGTTTGCGGTTCAGATTGTTAGCTATTCGATATCGTTAGCATTGATTCATTAGCGTAAGATGGCAACCAAAATCTTACGAGGTGGGAAATCCATATCCAATCCAAAACTTTCACCAGTCGAATGGAATGCCTGTATGGGGATGTAATGTCAGAAGATTCAGAGCACCAAAAGAGGGAGAAGGTACAAACTCTAGGGCGAAACTCGAATGGTTGATCCATGACGCTAGAATTGCGGAACTTTTCGATGAGCGCGGCCTTTCCTTGTATGTCTGATTGTCTTCTGTTAGTTCATTTCTCAATGAAATCAACAATCACTAGATAAAAAAGCTCACTGGCATAAGAGACTTCGATGATCTTCTCAGAGCCGAATTGGGACCTACGTCACATCAGCGCACTATGTAATATACTAAGACCTTGATATGGATTTTGAACACATACCACCGCATGCCAGCTCGTCGCTCAACGAACTGAACGATATCTCTTGTGTGGAGATAGTTTACAAAACAGTAGCCGACATTACTTAAGTTGGAATTGTTAGACAAGGCCAAGCCAAAACTCAAACCAGACCAATGAAATGTAATCATACCAGTGATTGGCGAAATCTACCGATGGCGAACTGTAAGCGAGTGACCGAAGGAAAACGGAACACACTGGACGACCACTTACCGATACGCAAGTATAGGAAATCGTATTTACGGTACGATACCTCATCAAGCCACGCCTTGATCACACTTTGGGGTAGCTGGAGAAAGATATTAGAAGAAGACGAAACCAAACTTGGTTCATAAAGATGGATAATAATAAAAACGTACATGGTTAGGAATGTTGCGAATCATTATGGTCGTACGGAGGTCGACGCCATTTCTAACGTTATGTAGGTCGAGGATGTTCCTATTGATCATACCGAGATCGTATCGCGGCGGGCTCTCCGGATCGTAGATTGACAAAGCGCCAGGATGCCCCCGGACAAGTGTGCCACTTTGAGGACCATAATTATTTGGTGCAAGGTCTTGTGCTGCTCTATGATTCGTCGCAAAAGGAATTCCATAGAGCCTACGAGCGTCGTTGACCAGTTGAGTTGATCCAGCGTGGAGGACGCAAACATTCTGATCCTCGTGAATCTCGATCATTTGTGACGCCTTCGTCCAGGCAATTCTGTCAACGGGGGGCCAGCTAACGCGGATATCGAGCCCCTATATAGTCTCAGTAAACACCCGAAAACCCTTCAAATAGAAAATTCACGTCATGTTTATTTTACTTACTTCAACTTTTTGACCGTTCAGATTTTGAATAGCAGCCAGAGCGTTACGGATATCGTAAAACTCGGCAAATACTGTGGTAAACTCACTGTTACGATGAGTCTGGACTGTATGGAGATCACCAATCGTGCCGAGGGCGGCGACAATTGTTTGTGTATCACAACGCCCATTGAGAACTTCAACTTGGACCTCCCCCTCCGTTGTGAGAGGATGAGCTGCGAAATTATTGACGACCTATATTGAGTTAGCTGAAGTATGTGTGATTCTAATAGCAACATACAAATCCAAACTCACGTTGTCAAGTGTCGTACGGACACAGTAAATGGCAGGCCATTTAGTCTGGAGGTCCCTGTGGCACTGGATGGAAGCCTGCAGATCAAAAAAAGAAACGTACAACAAGCCGTTGCTGAGAAGTTTCTCGATAAAAAGGCCACTGACATCTCCAAATTGCTAATCAAGAATTAGATATAAGGATTTAAAGTGAGGAGTTATCGAAGGGTATCTTACCTCGAAGAACATTTTGAGTCCGGATGGAGAAGAGTCGCCAGGAACTCCAGAGCATTTCAGATGACGGGTAGGAACGATTCCAACATCTCTATTTGACTCGGGTACACAGTAGTACTCGATAACTTTACCTTCTGCACCACCACGTATCGCATTTGTAACGTGTTGGCTGAGGGTAGTGCTGACGTTAAGACCACCCATCCCGTTGGCTTGAGATTCGCCGGGAAAGAGCCCTGGTGGGGGACGGTTGGGAGGTTCCATTCCAGCAGCCATGACTGGAAGGCCGCGAGCATACCCAACTGGTTGCCCAGAGGGTCCACAGATAGGATTGGAGAGGTGAGCCTGGTCAGCACTACCAAATGTGGAAGGGATGAAGACATTTTCGCTCCCAGAAAACGGGCTACATGGTGAATATAGAGCATTAATAACTAGGGCAAAAGGGGAAATTTAGGGGTTACACGAAAGTTGGACACGGAAAAAGCCGACGTCGTCGCATGTCCGACTATTGAGGTTATACTTACAACTGTCGCGAGTTGGCGGAGCTTCCAGCATCCGAAGCAGGGCGATTGGAATTGTTACCGAGATGATTAGCTAGAATGAGGAAGTCTCGTTAGTACGATATCTAGAATAGATCATTGAGACTAAAGGGAGGACAGATCTTACCAGAGGTTTGTGCAACGGCTATTGTAGCGGTTGCGTTGTTGAGGTTGGCTGATGATGGCCTTTGTTGTTGATTGGTATACGTAGACATTTTTGCGAGCGTCTCAACTAGGTGTTCACGTGTCAAAGAGTTCCTAGGGAAGGGTAGAGTTTATAGGAGGAGGAAGGAGGGAATCTGTAAAGCTATAGGTTGCAATTGGTGGTTTGTGATGATGAAGGAGAGATGGATGAAATGGATGAGAGAAGAAGAGGGGATGGAGAAGGAATAGAGGAAAAGAAAAATGAATCTCACAGAGGTAAAAATTTATAGCTTTCCCGTTGCTGGTGCGCTGAGCAAGAAGAATTGGCCATTGAGGAGCCTCGACGACACACTCACTAGCTCCCCATGTACATGTGTCGGCCATTCACAATCTCAAGATACGACCGAGCCAATTAAGAAAGCTGTATATAATGGTACCAATCGATAGTACTATTTTTATCTGAATCCAATACACAATATCACCAAAGTGGGATTCCATTGAGGCTCTCAAAGGGACAACTTTGTAATATGACGTCATTGCATTGCTACTCTGTGGGATTTAAATGTTTAGGGCTCGGCCCTCTTGTTGCACGACTTACAAAATATACCATAGACCTCTCAGCATGAGAATATCTCCATCTCCCAAGCTTCATACTCCTCACAAGAGTATCAAATGCTTTCAGGGGGTTCAAGATCCAAAATACCACACCGGAAAGTGTTGCATGTAGTCGCCTTTTGGCCGCGCGACATGAGAACAGTCTCGGCACCCATTTTAGCCATTTTTGGTCGTGGTACGGAGCATCCCTCTTGCTTAAACCTTCGCTAGTGCGAGGATGTTCCACCAAGCCGAGTGGTGGAAGAAGCTGCTCCAACATCTAACATGACCTGGGTTCCCAATCTGCATTTCTCGAGTTTGAATACTAGCATCGATAATGCCGATTGACTTGATGTTATTCTGGCGACGATTACACGTGTAGCCTATGAGACAATGATCATGTATATTGATTCAAGCTAATACAGTAAACTCGAAGGTCTGAATAGAGTTAAATCAAAGATCTTCTGTCACGTTATAAAGCTTCTCAGAAACCTAATCAGGATGACCGTAAAAGGCCATCGACATCAAGATTTAGCCAATCCTCCGCATCACAGCCTCACGAAATCCTTAACACGCCTCAATCTTTACCTCACGGTCGTTTATCATCTACACCAGGCGCCCACGGAACTTCAATCGTGTTCCTCATAAACATCATCGTAGGATATTCAGAAGTGTTGCGTTGACGTTGCATTTGATGCCGCTCGCCAAGATGCCGGATCTAAGCAACTTCTCGTTCCAGCAAGAGCTGGACAAAAGGCGGAGGCTATCCCTGTTCCCTGGTGCGGGTGGTGGTCCCAGAGCTCGATCCATCCGTCGAACAAGGACACCTTCGCCCAAGTCTACTGAACTCCGATCGAGAGGTTACTCGATATTCAGATACTCTCTCAACGGCAACATGGTGTCTCTCGATGACCCTTTGGAAGATGCACACCTTGTGCAGGTGATTCGACAGGTAAGGGGGAAGACACGTACTCCGTTGGATCTAGAAAATCGAATCTCCGGTGGAGCAGTCGCGACTGACATGGATCCTCCTTTTGACTAGTGCATGCTGTCGTCCACCGACACCGAGTACTTCGATCTTCTCATCCCAGCCATCAAGGATGCATGCGTCCAGCAGCGGGAAGACGGGCTCATGATAGCCCTCGAACGATTTGCTGAAGATAAAGAATTGGAGATCGAGCAAATGTGCAATGAAAACCATCAGCCCTTCGTTCAGTCTGTCGAGCAGGTCTTGAAAGTCCGAGAGGAATCTGTGAAGCTCACCTCTGAGATATTAAAGCTCAATCAAACGATTCAAAAGTCAACCGAAAGCTTGGCAGCAAAGAAGAAAGCCTTGGTGGACTCGAGGGGCACCAGACAGAACATCGACGAGGCTATGCAGGCGCTCCATAGTTCGTTGGAGGTTCTCGCCGCAGCAAACCGTGTTCATGAGCTTCTCCATGAAAAGAAGCACTATACAGCTCTTCGTACGCTTGACGAACTGCACAACATCCACCTTAAAGAGGTCATGCACTTCGAGGTCGCAAAGATCATACAGTCGTCCGTCCCAGCAATGAAAACCATGATCAAAGAAGCCGTCATGACGGATCTGAACCATTGGCTTTATCAAATCCGTGAAACTTCAAAGCTTCTCGGTCAAGTGGCCTTCGATCAAACAGAACTGCGACGTAGACGCCAGAAAGAGAGGGCGGAAAAATCCCAATACTTCGAACTCTTCAAATTGAACTCAGCCGTCGAGCTCGTCCTGGATGAGAGAGAAGAGTTTGACGTTCTAAATAATGAGAACGTCATAATCGACTTTACTCCTCTCCACGAATGTATCCATATTCATGAAGCATTGGAGCTCAGAGACGACTTCCGATTAGAATATAGCGATGTGCGAAGGCAACAAAAGGAACTTCTCCTCCCTGTATCTGTGTCCTTCAGGGAAGATGATATATCAGGGCTTGCGCAAGTATTGGAGGAAATAGCAGGGTTCGCAATCATCGAGCGGGCCACGATGAGGCGGACACAGAATTTCCGATCAGCCTCCGATGTAAGTGTATCTAAAATGCTACTTATAATCCTGTGCTAACCGTAGTCATTGACACAGGTGGAAGAGCTCTGGATGTCCATGTGTACGAAGACGATTCAGATAATTACGCCAGCGATGCAGCAAGTCAACAACTCAGATACGATTCTTAAAATCCAGTATATTCTCTCATTATTCATTCAAACGATGGACGTGAGTTGCCCGAGATCTTCTGTGACGTCGGTATCCATAAACGGAAGATTGCTAACTATGGTTAGACCTGGAGTTATAATGTGGATATCCTTGATGCATTCCTATTGAAACTCTTTGAGAGGTACTCAGAGCTCTTGAAGAAGCAATTCTCCAAAGACTTTGTCGAGGTACGAATCATCCCAACACGACCGGTTCAAGAAATACAACATTATATTTCGGGATTGAGCTCCGTTACACCTTTTTGGGACCTGGTGAGAGCTCTTACTTCGTGTAACACTAGTGCTAACGATGTTCCGGGTTTGCAGATTGTCCAAAGTGACGATTACATGCCCATGGCTATTACCGATGCCGAGGAATACGCAAAAGTAATGGGCGTGAGCTGGTTCAAAGATGACAGAAACGCAGAAGAAATCCAGTAAGTGGACGGAGACGCTACCACCTCTCCGCCTTGCCTGAATGCTGATCTGTCCGCCCTAGGTACCCCACTGTCCTCCCGTTTTCTCAGATGTACCCATTGTGCTGCATTGACCTGCGCAGTTTCGTGAACAAGTACTATTTCTTCTCCCGGGAGTACTTTCACCATCCCCATAAGATCGACGAGACACTTAGAGTGGTAAGTTTAGCCAGTCAGAAAATTTTCTGCCTACTAAACCCCAAATACCCATAGACCCGCATCATGTATCCTTCTATTGGCTGAAATACACTGACAAAAGTCGCTATTGGCTCGTTATTTTTGACAACTGGATAGTCTCTGGATGAAATGTTAAAAGAACAAGTGTGCAAGACCCTCCATGAAAAGTTAACATCTAAGTACCTCGGACAGATTGTCCAGATATTGATCAATCTAGAACACTTTGAAATTGCCTGCTCGGAACTGCAAATTCAATTGAGAGACTTAAGTGCCTCAGCCCACGCCGGGCCAGTCCAGCTTGAGGCCTTAGAGCTGTTCCGAAGCGAAAAAAAGACAGCCGAGAAGAGGATTTTCGAGTTGGTGAACTCCAAGCTGGATGATTTGCTCGAAGGCGCCGAGTATGACTGGTATGTCTCCCTGTCTCATCTGTGGGTTCGATGGACGCCTTCACGAATCCGGTTTGGTCAACGTCTATTCTGATTTGCCATGTTTCTACTGCAGGATGCCAGCAAAAGCAGAAGAGACAGCCAGTCCGTATCTACTAGCCATGACTAGGTTCCTTACAGATATCATGGAAACCACTCTCCTCGGACTCCCCAATGATATCAAAGGATTCGTCTACTTTGACGCCTTGAGCCACCTCGCCTCCGAGATCCTTGTGAGTGATTATCCCCAACCCCCCTCCGCTCGTCGTATCCGAAGTCTGCCTCTTTTCCCTTCGTATACCAAGCTTGCATGACTTAGGATCACCCTCCTCATGATCCAGTCACGCCAGCCGCATCGCTATTGACAAAGAGCCGTCACCCGTGCTAATGACTCCGCCTCTCGTGGGACCACACTCGCTAGAAACTGCCGCTCTCCAACCACGTTCAAATGATCAATAAGAACGCCGTGAAAAATATGGACAAAGATGTAGCCTACTTGGAGGAGTTTGTCAAGTCCTTAGAAAGCGAAGGGTCCAATCTACCCAGAGTTTTCGAGGAGTTACGTGAGACAGTCAACTTACTGAAGAGCGACAATCCCGAAGAGTTTTATGACATTAGTGTGAGAATGAAACACTACACCAAGGTTGATCCGCTGAACGGGCCGCTTTTGATGGAGAAGTATGCCACCTTCTCAAACCCCCCCTCTATCAAGCGCCTAACTATCTTGGATGGACAAGGCCGATGTGATCAAATGTCAAGTGCAATTTACTAATATATTGGTAATATAACAGGCTACGTTTAGCGGAAGAACACCAGAATATGCCTGTCCCTGAAGTTCAAGAGGCTCCACGGGGGTTGCTATCCGGTGGTTTCTCTAGATTTAGAAGCAGTTAAACTAGCTTACTGGGAGGTAAAGCCATGATCCCAGCGTCTTTTCGCCTCTGGAACGGACCGTGTCCACACGATCATTGTGTTTTGCGCTCAGATCCCTTTTCCTGTGGTCATATGATCATATATTCCTTACAAAGTCGAGCTTTTTGTGAGCATTATTTGCGGGCGTCTATGTGTTCGGTCTCATCTTGTCTTCCCTGGGTCAACAGGGTTCTTTTTTGCAGATAGATCTATCTACATGTTTGATGTGTAACTTTATGCGGCGTTGTTTGTAAGGGAAGCGGCCAATGTTGATTTCGGATCAGAAACTGTTGAGGTTGAACGTCGTGTTTCGTGAGATCCCTTTTCTGAGATATCGTGCATGGACCAAAGCATCCAATGCATACGTATGTACGCCGTAGTCATATTCGATACGGAACCAACCTGTAAAAAGAACGCCTGCATTTTACTATTCCTTCTTTTGGCGTTTCCATATGCAATAACGTTTTGGAATCGCTGAGGCCAGAAGGGGCTTCAGCAGCAGCTTTCAAGCAATATCCCAGTTTATGTGACCCTCTTCGAATCGCCCTTGCAATTGAAGTTTTTTTTTTATACACAAACCTTTTCAAATTTGGCATCGGCTCAGCCCTTCGCCGAAGCCTCGAAGCCCTCGGTCCCCAACGACCCTACCTCACGATCTCATCTATCTTGAACAAAAAAGAAACGGAAAACTTGAAAATTACCCAAGTTAGCACCCTCGCTCAACATGGATATACCCTTCAGCTCTAGGCACAACTTTTTTTTATTTTTATTTTTCTTCCAGGTTTTTTTTTTCCCTGAACCACGTCGACGCCCAACCTTTTCTTTCTTACCATGGTATCCTCGAAATAGGTCAACGGTTTAAGTCTGTGCGTTGTCCCCGGGTCCAGGCCAGGCGGCTCGGTTTCTACCACGATCAAACTACGCCTCTCGAAAATTGCAACCGACGTAGCCAGACGTATGCTTTCTTTTCTTTTTTCAATATCATCGACAATTATTGCTAGCATGCGTACAGGTGGACATCTTGCTTTCCCTGGAAGAGCAAGAAAAGAAGAAAGAAAAGAAAGAAAAGAAAGGGCAGGCCAGCTGTAGGGGCTACAAGGCTATCGATCGAGCTGTTTAGCTAGCCTAGCTTGCCAGCTCTTTGCTGTGCCTTCACGGTACTCAACCATCGGATCTTCTGTTTTCCACAGCTCCATTCATAAGTTTTTTTTTTTTTTTTTTTTTNAAAAAAAAAAAAAAAAAAAAGAGAAGGCTCATGCATACGGAGTCCAGGTTTAGCGTTCATGTATGTACCCCTCATTTTCATTTTCGACCTTTAGACAGATCTTTTTGAATACCTTGGGTAGAAACCTTTTTTTTCTCCCTGGGGGGCTTGCAGCATAAACCGAAGAAAGAAAGAAAAGGTATAAGCTGCAACCCCCCACAGTTTAAACTTGCTGCACACTGCAAACTGCAAGCTTTTGCATGAAAGAAGAAGGAGACGAAGAAGAAGGGTCGAAGAGGAGAAAGGAAAAATTAAAAGCTGGGACCCCACACGGGGTTCTTTTTGTTTGTAGGGGGGTTTTTTTTTTGTTGTTAAAAATCCCCACGCCTGCGGCTGCAAGAGCATGATGCTGGGTAATGGCACTATAAGCTTGGTCGGTTATACTCGAGCTAGGTGCTAACCTAGGTAGCTTAGCTTGCCTAGCTCGCCATGTCTCTGAAATCCCAAATAGAAACAGACTCCTGAGTATTTTCAAACATAAAAAAGGAATGAATCAATCAATCAGAATCAGGATAAAACAAGTTCGGAAGCATCCGGGTTTCCCGAGGAGAAACATGGAAGATATCGGATGACACTGGGGCGTTTTCTCCCCTCTCACGATCGTTCGTTTAGTCAGGATGAAACAGTCTCGCAAAGGGTATTCGTATGGCGTGATAGTTTTTTGTTTTTATTTTTTTCTCCTTGCGTGAAATTTCAAGCTTTTCGTTCTAGATGTCTTGGGGAAGCAATTTACAAGAGCTGGTACATCTGTGCTAGTGTGTATGTATATAGCTTCAGAAGAAAATTGTGTGAATGATTGTGGATAGTATAGGCTGTGTCTTGGACAACTTTATATATTATATTGACGCAATGATAAAACAAGATATACAAATGGACGCCTTACATGCTGAATCAGAACCCGCCGTAGAAGGAGAGAAAAAGAAACGAAAAAGATACAAGAGAATAAAACGAAGAAAAAGGAAAGCGCAATGTGAGCAGGGATTTTGCTAAGAATACATGATCGAAATGTTCACGTTCAATTGTAATTCATCTTCAATCGCCCAGATAGAAGCGCCGTCGTGTGTTAACAAAAAAAAAAAAAGGAAAACAAATATCTTTGTAGAGATAATCGCAATTTTTGGGTTTCAGAGGAAAGCACGAATAAAAAACGAGGAGTCCGCCATCCCACCCAAGCTTTAATTTTAAAATTTCAAAAAGAAAAGAAAAGAGAATACATGATTAGAAGGAAACATGGAGAAGTAGATATTGTCTCGACGCAAACTATTTTTTTCTCTTTCTTCCTTGCCGATTTTCTGGCATGGGGAAGTTTCGATCGTCTGGGAAAAAGATGGTTCTTTTGGGGTTTCTGCCGTAATACATAACAAACAGCTGGTTGTTTTGTTTTTTCGTTCGCGTATAACATACATTCGTAGAAGTGAAGGGGGGGAAGATAGTGGGGTGATCATCTGAAGTCTCTCACCTAGTTTCTCGGAGGGGTATGGTGTGATTCCGAGTGCTCGTGGGGGATGAATTCGCGGGGTAACGGATTGGTCCCTGATGGCAAAGGATGGTTGCGGATAACCGGCGGCGAGTCTGAATGTGACTAGCATCCCACTTGCTCGCCACAACGGCCATCTCAACCATGATTCGATCTCGCCGTCGATTGCTACCTTGTCTGTCTCGACGAGCACACGAACATCTATCGATCTGATGTCCGAAGATTGTGTAATTATGGTGTGGAAATTGGGAATGGAATCGGGGTTTGGAAAACTGGTATTTGTCTCGTAGGGCCGTCTCGTAGGGTTATTATTCTTTTTTCTCGTGGCATGCTTGCGATTCATAATGTGTATTTACATGTGCTACAAAGTTTGTCAGACCCGAATGTCAGCACGTGGATATCAAAACGCTATGCTACGTTATTTTTCAACGTTTGGGTTACACTCACTTGTTGTTGCATCGGCGGTGGCATAGCTGAATAACCGTACATCTGGTTCATATCGTATTGGATCTGGCCGTCTTGTGTGTATGCATTTCCTTGAGGATTCTGTTGGTAGTGAGCGTAGTTCGGGTCCTGGGTATCAAGAGGCGCCATCCCGTATTGCTGAGGGGGCATGCCGGGCGGATGTCCCGGAGGGTGTGGTGCTTGAGATCCTCCTTGTGGCGGCATCATACTTTGATGGTTTGGAGGAACCTGTGCCGTAGGAACCTGTTGCTGCGGAGCTGGATGATGACTGCTGGCCGAAGCGGCACTACTAGCACCACCGGTGGCCGCCGTCGACCTCTTGCTATGTGAAGTCGCTTCTTCCCTCGGGACTATATCTATTAAGAAGTCGTACATGTCGCTTTTGGCTAAAGCATTGGCGATATCGGATCTCTGCAGGGTTCGCCTCTTGTTTTCCTCTGCATGTATCCACGCCCGCATTGTTACTTCCGTGATAAACATGTCGCACCCTTTCGCAAAGAGGATGGGCGCCTCGGCCGATATCATCTTGACTTCAGGATCCGCCTTCATAACCTTTTTGATTCTGGCAAGCGGCAATTGGTGGGATTTGTAGTCGTGTTCCTCGCTTTCGAGGGATACAATCGAATGCTCCCAGTAGGTGGATAGGATGTCCTTGTAAGTGCCTTGCAGACCCTGCGATACATTTGTGAAGGGGCCGGTGTAAATTCCGACCTGTGGTTGCACACCGGCAGCAACAATCGCTGCAGACGCACCATAATGGCCGCCGTTGGTCAAGTCATAGTTCTGTTGTTGCTGGGGCGGTTGTGCAGCTTGTTGCTGCTGCTGGTGAGGATGATGCTGGTTGATGTGCTGCATGTTTTGCGGGTGATGATGCTGAGAATATGACGGATCCATTGCAGGGCTTTACGGATCGAACGGGATTCCAAAGCGGTATCCCGACAGTTAAGTAGCGGAAGGGGATTGGCTTTGATTGGAGATAACTAGCTATGATCCAAGCCAGCGGTGTTCGATAGCTCTGTCGCGTTTGCGCCTCTGTGTCTGAGTCGCGAGGTGGAATGGAAGGCGATTACTGGATGGAATTTTGCAATTGGCGAACCAATAAATTCAGCAGGCAGTCTCGCTTATAAACAGCACCCTCAGGAAAAGCTGGCTGCAAGACCGACGAAAAGCAAAAAAGGAGCTTTTCGAACTAAAAAGCAATAATCGTCAGAGAATACCAAATGGAAGGTCAGTGGCGTGGGGCCAACAAGATATTTTTGCACTCTTACGTGGGTGCATAAACCAGGGTAGGAAACGAAGCAGGCCCAGCAGTAGGGATATGCGAGGGGACCAGGAGAAGAAAAAAAAAAAAAAAAAACCTGATCTCGCAGCGGAGCCAGATAGATAGTAAAGGACTAAGCCTGGAGGCTTACTCCAAACCACCTACAGCCGACAGCCAGCAAGCAGCATTGCATGCACGGGGGTGACGGGTCAGGCTCGTCTTCCCCGATGGGCGCTATTCTTCGACTCTTGGGCCTTCCGCATATGGTAGATTTTGTGAAATCGGACTACATGGACATGACATACCTTTGAAAAGACTAACGGATGCGTGGTGATTATGGGACCGGGACAGCTACGGATCGTTCGAGCCGTGCTCTAATAGTACAAATACTTTTTTTGACGGGCAGTGTCTTAGCTAGCAGCTGTCTAGCTGTCGCTTCAGCCAAGACGTCTTTATCTGATAGAAACGAGGCTATTTTGAACCTATTTTCGGAACCAAGGCAGTTCTCCTATCGATTGATTGATTATGCCCGGTATACACTGGCCTTGTCTCTTGTGTCGCCTTTTTTTTTGTTTTTGACGATGCACTAGGGCGCTCTTTTTGCAGAAGTAACGGGGCACTCGATCAATCTTTTTTTCTCTCTTCGAGTTCACCTGTCCGGACGAGAAACCCAGATCCGGATGCCTGTTCTGGGGTGTGGTTTGCACAGATTCAGGTGCTTGGGAGCAGGGTAGGGCACGTGTTCAATGCGAAATGTAATGTTCCTGCTTTTCTCCTCGCTCGTTTCGAATCGAACGGCCTTTTCCTTTTCCCCAAGGTTTCGATTTGCAGGGTGGTATGGGAGATTAAGTAGCCTCGTTAGATCGCTGGGCTCCGAGCTCTCTTTTTCAAGTCCTGTGCATGCAGATGGGATGTGTGATATTGCTCCGCTTGATGCTTGGGCTCGTGCCAGGCAGAAGTTGCACACCTTTCAGATCTGTGGGGTGTGTGCGCAAATACCTGTGAGCGAGGACAGAGGGACAGAGGTTCAAAACAGGCTGTGCTTTGTATGTATCAAGATGCAAGATGGGACGCTGTGCGACGATGAGCGGAACCGGTGGACAGGAGTTTTTTTTTTTTAAGCCTTTGGAAAATGCAATCAATGGCTTGTGATCAATGCCCAAACAAGAGATGAGGGGGGGGACAAAAGATTGAGAGAAAGAAGGCAATCGCAACAATTGAAGGAGCCTGGAGGGGAGAAGAAAATGGCTGAACAGTAGAAAGCGTTGATGGTAAATGATAATTATGATGAGGATGATGGGAAGGATAGGTTATATTTTGAGCAGGATGCAAAGTCACGCTAGTCGAATCCTAGATAGCTGATGATTGTGATATCGTGATCGTGGCAGCGTGGCAGCAGTGACGAAGTACAGTGAAAGCGTAGTACGTAGATATATGCGATATCAATCCTGATATGATCCTGGTGATATAGACGGGGAGTTTGTGTTTGGCGACCACAAAAACCAGCAAGGTGCTTATCTTGACGTCTGTAACGTAATAAAGCTCAGCCAGATAATAATAATAGCAACGATAATAATATTAATGATAATATCGATAGTGCTGTGGCCTTTATGATATACCGGTACGGTAATGGCCTTTTCTGCCTCTCTTTCTTTTCTTTAGGCTATTCGGCTGTTGATGGACTCGAGTGACGATGTAATTTGGAGGGGGGGGTTGCACAATGTGGAAACAGTAGACAAGTATGTATAGCAGCTGCACTCGACTACAGATATACTTCCTTTCCCTGTCCCAAAAGCAAAGAGAGAATAAAAATGACCCGATCCTGATAATATTATACGACGGAGGGGCTATAATAGAGATGGGTGCGAAGGCTGAAACCGTTATAATATTACCGATAAATTAAGACGTGTGAGGGATGTCTGTATGTATGTATGAATGTAGTGTATGTATGTATGTATGTATGAATAATAGTCGATACAGGTGTGCGCGCGGGCGTTGGGTGCAGTGGGTGTGTCTTCTTAGCGCAGGTGGCGGGGTGGTAGTATATTTGTATATATTGAAGAAGCGGAGTATTTTCTTTCTTTGTTTCTTTCTTTTCTTTCGTTCGCTGCTATGGAATCGATAATAATACAGGGCAAGTATACTTGTTCTCTCTATAGAATAGACAAAAGAAAACTCCTAGCAGTTATCGCCAGAGATATATAGTATACTATACTACAAGTACTATCGTTGATGCTGATTTGATGATGATGAATGACTTGCTACGAAAATCTAGCTGCTCAGCAAGCGCAAGCTAAAGAGGTCACAAGTCTTTCTCGCGAACACTGCAATTGGCACTTATACCGGGGCAATTGCGGATGGCTGGGGAAAAAGCACTCAAAGCGAGACCTGCCAGAGACGCAAGCAAACTGTCGAATGAGAGGCGCAAACAGCCCTCGCAGCGATGTAATTCGTGGAAGTGGACGGCCTTGGCTGGGACAATCAATCCTGAAACGAGATTGAGGATACCCAAGGAAGGAGAGTAAGATAGTATAATAGTGAGAGGATTCAGGGTTGTATAGTTACTCCCCCAAGATAACGTGGGTTATTAAGGTTGCAGACGAGTGATTGATATTGATGTTTTAATTTAAACTTAGTAGAGTTATAGATTAAGCTAAACTCGAGAAAGTTAACCCGGATTATAAAAATGGGAAATGGTAATAAGAAGATATGCCCTATCGGAGAGCAATGCGAGGTGGTCCGGTTCTATCGTTATCGATACAGCTTAACTAGCTGGATTGTGTCTTAGTTTCAATCTACTCGTGAGCTAGTCAGAAGGGAGAATGGGGGAGAGGAAAGAAACAGCAATGGCCAGTCCGATGTTTATATATGATTCTCTCCATCAATCAGAGACTGCTTGTGTATACATGCTGTCTGAGTTCATGCGATTGGTATGGATATCATATCGTGATATCAGGGCGATTGGGGGACGCCTCAATGCCGGCCCCGGTCAAGGACACGGCAGGAACCTTCGAGTACCTGGGTCTCAGCCCGCTTAGGGTGTCTGCATGCGCCGGCGGTCGTTCTCAGGCTTTCCACCACGGTATCCGATATATCGTTACAACCCATGTCGTGAATCAAATGCATATACGAAGGGACTGCTCGGATTCGATGGGATCGAATTATGTTAACTGGCTAGTACTGGGTCAGCTAGGCGTATTGGCTCCTAGCTATACCATCAATCCCAAATGCTGTGCGAGTGAAAATATTACTTAGGGAGTTCGATTCGACTCGATTCACCTCGCCCATACTCGATCTCAGCCGGCCTGTGTTACATACGATGCATAAAATTTGCAGGGCCCGCCCGCACTTGTTTGTTCGTATACATCATCATCATCATCATCATGATGTTCAGCACAAACTCTTTCATGCCGAAGGTCTTGTGAATTGTCTTGTCTTTTTCTGCTTTTATTTTCTCTTTCTTTCTTTCTTTCTTTCTTTCTTCCTTCCTGTGGCTCACCAGTCCTCGCCTCGAAACTTCGATTCTCAAGTCTTCCCGTGCCAGCAAACAGGACCTCGAGCCGCATACATCATATTATGCGGGAACAGCTAGCATCGTAACCACCACCATGCCATCTTTAGCTCTAATCTGGTACCTACATAGCCCTTTGCAATCTACCGGGTGAGTTGTACACATATCCCTCATCAGGCATTTCTGCTACCCTTTTTTTTTGGTAGCCGGGATAATAATCCTCTCGTCTAGTAAGGCAAAATTAATAACTCGAAGGGTGGTGTGGACAAAATCACCCTCAACGGCATGGGGGGACTCTAAGATAGATGAACAGATGTCTTTCAGGGTGCATGGTGTCATAGGGCCCTCACACACCCCCATTCACCTATCTCATCGTCGAGGAACCATCCTGGCGGTATTCACATCCAACCCTGCTCGAAAATTAAGCTTCTTTTTTTTTNTTTCGGTGCCTCCCTTCTAAACCTCGGCAACGAGACCAATCGGACGTTGGTCTTTTACTATTTGACCTCCCCATGAGGTATGCAAACAGCCTCGCGAGATGTCAACATGTGCCTTTGTCTTTGATATCGGGCCCTAGCTATTTCGAGGCCGTACATTACTACTCTTCAATATCGCTCACACGCTCTTCCTCCTATCGTTGAGCTCCGAGAATTGATCCTTCAGCTATCAAACGCTTTCTGGGACCTCAATATCCGGTCACTCAGCCGATATGGCCTGAGTATCCGCGGGAATTCCACCGCCCTCGACTGTTTTAGGAATGCCAGGCCAGCTTGGTCGAGGCAGCCACCATGCAAGGACTAGCTAGGCCGTGCATGAAGCTACATGTATGCGTTGTAAAAAACCACGACAGCACTTCTCCTTCGAGATCCACCGTCTTGCGCCCAACCGACGTCGGCTCATGCGAACGGGGGGACCATGCTGGTACAATCTGCCGCCCTTTGAATCATACCCTCTCATCAAGAGATAATGGACTCATCGTCTACCGGCAATGGCTTATACTTGATTACCGGATAAGCAATTCCAGCCTCTTCTGCGAACCGGACTTTTTGTCGAAGCTTCTGGCAGACGGAGCGGGATATATTGGACCACGGGAACAATTTGCGCATTGCTTTCGTGCCGACCTACATGCTTCCTGCGTCCTGCTTCTCCATATATGAGGCTTTCAACGCGGGACTGGAGATTAAGCATGCGGAGAGTCAAGGGCCCGAGATTCCTGCAAGCCGTTTGGTTCGCTTCTTCCAGAGGTTCCAGCGTTCTGGTAGCATATCAAACAACCGTCACGAAGACCAAACACCTCCACTGCCTCGCAAAAGGAAACGTGGAAGAATACAAACTGATTTCCTCCCTGGCCTTGCGGAGATCCAAAAAGCAAGCAAAATCTATTGTTAAAAATAAATTCAAGAAATAACAAAACAAATTTTTTAGAAAAATTTTTAAAAAATTTTCTCTTCAGAATCTCAAATTTGCCTAGATCGAGATTCGCCTGGACAATTCACCCTCAGACGATGGGCTGATGGGTTGCTATTTTTTGAACAATGGGGAAATATCATGCTGAGTGATGTTGTCAATGTCTCAATCATCCGACTTCGTTTGACAGTTCCCAAATCAGCGCAGAGGTAGAAGACAGGAAGGAAAAAGAAATAACGGAGGGACGAAGAGGGAAAAGCACGCCTGAGATCGATGTGAGACCATGGCTTGCAGCTGCATGCTGTGCCGTCGGTCAACACCCTCCCTTGCTCCGGAGTTGGCCAAATCATATGGCATTCCACGATCCCGGGTACGTTAATGATGGCTACTTCTAGAAAAGGAGCCTTTGTGACGAAACATACGTAAGTTTTGATTTTGCTAACAAAGGGCATATGGATGTGCATCCGCACAGAGGTCCGTCCCCCAACTGAGGATCCTGCTATGATATCAGAACCTTGGGGAATAGGTTGATCCTCTATAAGTTATCACTCCACAGACCGCTTCGTTTCTGCAAGCTGTAAAGCTATATCACAGCTGAAGAGTCAGATGATTGAGACTGTGACATCAGCAAACTTCAAATCGCTTTATGGACGATTTGTCACGGGTTTCTGTCCCAGTTAACCTTTTTCCACAAATGTTAACGTCCCGAGAGCTACCCGCCAAACAGGCGAGTTGCGATTACATACCTATTACTGATGCTGCTATAACGTTAACGTTTTTCACTAAAGGAGACTTAGTGTCCGTCAACGTGACGATGTGACTTCCAAGCTGCCTTCTGCGTTGGTCGAGCTAAGAAATAGCTTGACGATTCCAATCACTTCCCACATGGTTGTTGGTCTTGGCGCCGTAGAAAGTTCTTAGCATGCGCACACCAGAAAACTTCCATGCACAAAAAATTTCTTCATCACGTCCCTCAACTGTTCGCTTCTATCTTGTGACCATCAACCACCACCACCACCCTCCAGCAAACCTCTTCATGACACCGTCTCCTCCCCCGCTTTCCGTCTCCACAAGCGGCTGTCACAACCTGACGTCAGCGAGATGACCGATACAATCATCATCCGAGCGCCCGGCCAGTCGTTAGCGGATTCAATGGATCCGTCAGTTTCCCTCGAGGATGCAGAAATCGACGCTCTATTGACCGAAGCAGAGACTCGGATGCGGGAATCCGCTGATCACGCTACCACGGCTGCCACAAAGCACAGGTTCGTTCTTTCTACTTATCCCTCAATTGCTATTCGCAGACCGACCCATACTGAGTCTCTTTTTTCTTTTTCTTTTCTTCTGCCTCGACATCGTATAGACTGACCTAGAATGGCATCACCACAACAGAGTTCCAAAACTAGAAACCAGCAAACCGCTGAAACCTTACCTCGAAAAGGGTCACCGCGGCATCACTTCCATCACGGAGTCCGGCCGGAAAGCATCTGCATCGCCATCCACTGCTACCACTCGTCTACCCACCAAGTCGGTAGAGCTGCCGTTTATGCGTGTGGATGACCCCGCCAAAATCGAGAAGTCAAAAAAAGAGGTACCAATCTCCCCTGGCTCCACCTTATCGGTGTTTATTTTCATTCATTCATTTTTTACTCTCTTTCCACCTGATGAGAACATTCCCAAATTTCATTAAACCGAGCAAACACGGCCGCCGTCTTGGAGGCACGCTTGCACAAAATGAGGGTTATATTTGTTCATAGTTACACTGATTGTTATCTACTCCCATACGAGTGGCATTTCCGCTGCCACTCTTCCTCACGAAAGCGTATACTGTGGTTTTTTTTTTTGTTTCCCTTCCAGAAGAGAATCTTAACGGCTAACGTACGCTTTCCCCTTTCATCAAAATCTGATAAAATAGAAAAAAGAGAAAACTGCCGGTCCAGACTGGTACAACATGCCCGCTACGACCTTAACTCCAGAGATAAAACGCGACTTGCAAATGATCAAGCTCCGTAACGTCCTGGACCCTCACAAACACTTCAAAGGCGACGACTGGAAGGGGAAACTGCCCAAGTACTTCCAGATGGGGACCGTCATCGAAGGTCCCACCGAGTACTACAGCGCTCGGATCAATAAAAAGGACAGGAAGAAGAGCATCGTCGAGGAGATACTGTCGAGTTCGGGGAGCAAAAGTAGGTTCAGGAGGAAGTATGACGAGATTCAAGCGAAGAAGAGGAGCGGGAAGAAAGAGTTTTATAAGAAAGTCAAAGAGAAGAGGCGAAGGGGAAAGTTTTGACCCATATATTTGCTTTTATAATATCATCGAACCGTGCGACGTGATTTTTCATTATATCATTCTTTCTTTCTATTTTTGGCAAATAGCCTTTAAGTTAGAGGAGAAGAAGTGTATAGCATTAGCCTGTTTTTTTTATAACGCCACATGATACCCCCGGATACATTATTGAACGCTTTTTTATTGTACATTATCAAACTGAAAGAAGCAAAATTAGAACCATCATCATCACGATAAAACAGCTATTCAACGGAGCCGAATAGTCGGCCCGTAGCAAGTTCACGTTACCAGGTAGATCGTAGTAAGGAAGCCCATTCTAAGAACGCCAGTGTTCTAATAGCGACCAAAAAAATTCACCCCATAAACCAAAAAAATCCACACATTCAAACCCGTTCAACTTGACGCCCGAGATAAGGCAAAAAATTCCGAAGTCGAACTAACCCGTAGCATTTTTGGGCACCTTTTCTTCTTTTTCATCTTCCTTCTCATCTTCCTTCCCACTTTCTTCTTCATCTTCCTCTCCATCTCCGTCTTCGTCTTCGTCTTCATCTTCATCGCTCTGATCACCAACCCCCACTCCACCAAGCCCCTCCACGATATGCCTCCAATCGTTCTTAAACTGCAACATCGTTTCCGCACCTCCAGCAGCTGCGTCGACGACTTCTCTCGGCAATTTATGGGCGGAATACGGCTGTGAGAACCCATACGCCTCCGGATCGTTCTTCTTGATGATCCTAAACTCTGGCTTAAAGCCCGGAGTTGAAGGATCGATGTTAAGGATCTCCTGCCAGGCGAACGTCAAGGTGTCGGTTTTGGGAGCGTAGGGGTTGATGTCCACCAGCCAGACGCGGGACTCGGTGAGTAGGGTTTTGGGAATGTAAACATCAAAGACGACTATTGATTTCCCCCCCGTATACCGATTAGCTACCCATAATTTTATTTTTTCTTATGACCCGTTAATGAAAAAGCAAAGACCTACAATCAGGCTCAGGAAAGGTCTTCTCCAAATGTCTAGCGAAGAACTCCTGTATCAACGCCAAAAACTCCTCCTTCCCGCTCTCCAAAAAGTCGTAGTGGTTGAGATCCCGCTGCGTGATGGCTACGATTTTGCGCTGCTTGACGAAGCATCGGAATTCAACAGAGGTGATGACATCGACCCACTTACGAAGGACGAGCGCGTATTCGACATCTGACAGCTGCAACAGCTTTCCGTTTTCATTGGGCGTGGGAACCGTATCGTCAAATGCGTGTTCGAGGTCGTGTGTTATAAAATTCGAGGATTTAAGGAGTAAATAGACGTCCGAAGCGGAACTGCATTTCAGCGTGTTCCCGAGCATGAAGGCGGCGTCTTTGGGAGCCGACCAGTTCAGCTTTGGGTAGACGGCACCCCCGAGGTCATTGATCGCGGCTATTACGGCGGCGTGGACTTCCGGGAAATTCTGCGCTGGGTTTTCGCCATCCTCATCGTCGGAACCGTCGGAATCATCAGTGTTGGAGATGGAAAAGACCCCGGAGTCTCGGTCGCTGATTGGGACGACGCTGTTTGTTTCACATAATCCTTTCCATCAGCTATGTGTTTCTTTTTCTTTTTCTGATTTTTCTTGTAACATAATAAATCCAATGACTTACGGAGTATCAGGTGGGAGAATAATCCCGTCGGCACGTAGGTACTCTAGAAACGCGGCAGTCAGTGGGATTATCCTGGACTTGCCAGTGATCCCACGGTACTTCTTATGCCATTCCGGATAACCACAGTTGACGATAGCCTGCCGGGTTGGCAAAGGAAAGTCATTTATCGTCTTCTCCTCATGGGCGCCGGGGAGAATGGTGGATCCTGTGGCGGCCATGGTGGGGGAGGAAGGGGAATAGGATTGGTGGGGCTTCTGCAGCTTGCAACGCTGAAAAATGTTCTTGTGGTAGGTTTTTTTTTGGGATTGGCGAAATGCGTCGGCCTGGCTGGGGAGGATGGTCGAAGTGAAATCAAAGTGAAATCGAGACAAAGCTTTGTGGATCTGAGATTGGGGGTCAGGAGTGGCTTATATACTTGCGGTGGGTAGCAGACGGAACTGGGAGAAAGAAGGTGAAGATGGGTGCGCTCGATTAAAAATAAAGAGTCTTTCCTGAGTCATCGGTGTAACTGCCAGAGAAAGAGAGAGAGAAAAAAAGAAAGAAAAGATACACCGCTATGCAGCCGAAGATATGCAATCAAGAAAATAGTTGCGTATAGACACATCAGAACCCATAGCCTCAGATGCCAGCCTCAGCGGAGGATGCCGTAAGAAGCTGCGCCCGAAGCTCTCCCCTCCAGGCCAAAAATTTATCCGTCAGCACACCGGCGTACCCCGACTCCTGTACCTGAAAGACTTCAATTTGACTATCCCGCTGCCTGTACCTGATCCTCCATACCCCGGACTTATCTGCAAGAGCACCCCTGAGCCACTCCAGGAAAGCGGTAGTGAAGTTGATAGCCACATTACCGTTCCAAGGTGGTGGACCGAGGCCTTGCTCGACATGTGCCTTTCGAATACTGTTCGGAATCCCCTGTGTTTCCCTGATATCCACATTTTTCAATATCCCGTTATCGTCTCTGAAGCCAATGATTATTTTTGGCACACCCAGCAGGAACGACTGGGCCCAGAAGCGCTGTAGTTTCTTTTCAAAGTTGATTTGTTGGTTCGTGGAGGTTATCACGCGGCTAGTTTTCAGTTCTACGTAGTTGATCGGGTTGGACGGGTTCATCGGCCTACAGTCCCAGACTAGTTATCGCGGGTATGAGTGAAACGTTTTGTGCTTTGGGCAGGATGATGAGTATAGCTTACTAGCGTCGACTTCTCCGGCGATTATGAGACCGCTATCACCGAATCCTGTCTGCACAATGCCTATATCGCTATTAGCATCAATGAGCCTTGCATACATGTACCCAGAAGCAAAGGTGGGAAGGAGCTTAGTATGGCATACTGCAGTACTGCGCCTTATTGTTAACGATTTCATTTGCACGGCCTTCAATCTCCTCCCTTGTAGCATCATTCCAAGGCCTAGAAAGCGTCGACAAGGTCTCGAATTTATATCCTTTCTATGCATCAGCACTCACGTTCGTTTCCCCGGCGTATGAGCATATCCTACCCCAGAATGACATCCTAGCTCCTCTTTCATCTTGAAACCCTCTTGTGGACTGCTTGTAGAGATTGTTCTCTTCGATGTATCTAGATAAGATGCATGAGTAGGTGTCTACTTTCAAACGACGAGAAGCGTCCTTACATTGTCCCCTATAAAGACTTATATATTTCAGCATATTTGTGTTTCTCTCTTTCCGGACATTGTTGGAGAGGGACGGACTTCGTGAAAGACAGCGTTCATTTCAAAGCTAGAACTTCCCTGTTAGTTGCAATTCTCAAGGCCTTGTAGGATCAGAAGGTCAGCCATACGCATCCCCCATATATGGCACTGTCATTATCTATTCGGTACCATCCTCCTTCCATTAGCAAATACAATTTCTACGCATTAAAAAGGTCTCCACACAGTGTTCACAGAACCAACCTTCGTCATCATACCCCTCCAAGTGACAAAATGCACACCGTCGGTCGAACACCGCCCCTCCTTCCTCTCCAGTTCCACCAGCGCATCCAACAAGCTATCCAGATGCTCATCGACCGAATCGTCATGTTTGACAAAAGTATTGTATCCCCGGCTTAGGTCGGCGTTTAATTCTGGAGTGTAATAATACCGCAGCGAAGACTCATCGTGTTTTAGTTCATGGTTTTCGTCGTATGAGAAGTACGTAATTTCCTATGATCTTATCAGCAAATTACCTTGCTGTATATTGAGGTATAGATGCATATGCATTAGTACCCTGGGCCGTTTGATAACGCTACTCCTCCCCGCGAATCTGGTCGCGTAGTCCTTAACGTCAAAAGCCTGCATTGTCGACCCCGAAGGCGCTATATCCGCTCGTAACTTTGTCGCAGATGAAATAAATATAAAAAAAAGAAACTTCACCAGAGGAATGCAATGCCAGGGGTGATGATAGAGCAGGATGCTTCTGGAATGGGATGACGGTTCAATTCTAATTGTTTACAAGCTCCTTCTGTCTTCTGGTGCGACAACGCGTTTCCCACTGTTAAATGCCACACTCACTCAGCTCTATTTACCGATTATTTACCCCGGTAATCTTTCTCCATCCTCCATCCCATCTCGACGACGTTAATCAAACCCGAGAGAGAAAAAAACAAAATAACAAAACTACAATCCGATCATGGAATCCCGTCGCTACCGCAGCGGACATTCCCGCTCCAACTCTGCGAACATCCTGGACTACTCCACCGCCGCTCAGCCAACCCACACTGCCACTCCGACTGCTCAAATCGCCACAAACCGTCGCCAGTTAGACCCTCACCACGGACATCCCCAACAACAACAACAACATCACCACCATCATCACCATCATCACCATCACCACAATAATCACCACCACCGTGAACGAGGACGGGAAGGCCCAACACCGTTCTTCGACGATGACGGAGATAATGCCCCGACTGACAATGAAGCGATCGTGAGGGATGCCAATGGGGGTTATGGCGATAACTTTGAGATTCCGCATCGTATGTTGAGGATTATCATGCCGGAGCTTTTCGAGCATATGAATGGTATTTCTTTATCTGTTTGATTATATACAATCCTTGCCCTTGTATTATAAGGAAAGTGGGGGGAGGGAACGTTGATGGCTGATTCACTATAATTTATAGAAGGATACTCAGAATCCCACCTCACCGAATCCGTCAACTTTAGCTCTCGGTATTCTTCCCAACAAAACGAGCGTCCCCGCCAGCGGTTGGATATCGAGACCGTGAAGGCGTTGAATAAGCAGCGGGTTGCTTCGCTGGCTGATGATGCTTGGATGTACGAGGCCGAGGAGGACCCGAATCCTGCTCGCTATAGAAAGCAGTTATACTACCGCTAAAAAAGAAACGTGATGCTCGTTAATTTTATAAAGCCGATCAATTGGGCAATAGGCCCACGATGCGGGAAGGGTATTCGTGGAATCCTTTTTAAAAACATCAAATTATTATGTGGGTGTTCTTTGGTCCTTCAAAGGCCTTTTTTTTAAAAAACTCCATGGTTATCGTTTGTCACGAAAAGAATTATGGTTGGCGTTCCATTTAGCGTGCTGTCTTTTCTGTCGTGCTGTTCCTTACTATAGATACCCCGATCTGCCTACGTTCCATACTTGCATTTGATTGATTAACGTATGTATAATAAATTACTACCATCGAATACAATGATATAACAGTCCTGCCCCATCCACTGATTAATCAAGTTCAATGGCAGGCGGAGGAGCTGGCTTGGGCGCCCCAACTTGCGGCCGTTTACTGGCCCCACCGCTAGGTGCAGCAGGCCCTCCAAATAGCGAACTCATCATGTCTGCCATGAAGTTCCTCTGTCTCGGTACCTGGATCCCAAAGTACATCTCTCCTATCTGTTCGAGCGCCTGTCAAACAATAAAACCCTATCGTTAGCATCTACACTATACGAACTCATATATAGTACCATAAAGAATTTAGGGAAGCTCATACCTCATCCCACCCCCCAACTTCCGCCAAAAGAATCTGATACTGTGCTCTCAACCCTCTATAAACATCTGCCCCGCCCTTACCTCTCGTCACCGCCAAAACCAGCAGCCTCAAAAAGTTCATCAATGGCAGCGCCGGAAAGATCCTCGCATCCAAAGCACTGGTCTCAACGCTCTGCACTGCCAACTTACCGCCTTTGTTATCCTCCAATAACCTACTCGTGAACAAATCCAGCGCCGCAACGGCCTCTCGAACGTTTCCGATTAACAGGTAACAGAGCACCGCTCGGGATATGTATATTGGCGCAGTTGAGGGTTCGTCTTGGAGATACCACGCATACAATAAGTTCGTAAGAACGGTACAGCTATCGCGGGTCCCCAGGAGTAAATGCTTTTCGGCATCGTAAGGTTCGTATTCTTTAGCGTACAGCGAGCCAGCGAAGTGATGTAACTCCGGATCTCCGGACTCGTATTCGGAGTTTTTGGAGCTCCATAGGACCGCTGTGTTTATGATCTTCTTCCGAGTCGGTTCATCGGCGGGGATGAGGGAGAGGAGGCTATAAAGACGGCCTTTGGAAACGGAGTCGCAAGGGATGGAGGAGTTGTTGTAGACTTCTAGGAGAGTGAGGGTCAAGTCGCCACCCGAGGCATATTGAGACGCTTGAAGAAGAGATTGGGCGCCTGAAAAGAGGATATCGATTGCGGACTGCGGGTTTGAGGATTTTATGTAACGGGCGGAGACCACGCGGAGCTGTTGGTGAGCTTCGTAGTGCTGGCCTTCTTCGATTCTGGAGGATAGTGGATCAGTGGGTGGTCCTAAAGGTTTGGGGGGTTTTTTAAGGGTACGATACCTCTGCTTTAGCCGGGCGATAGTCTTTTCGATTCGGGCTGCCATGGTGGAGGATGATGGTGGATGGCGATGGCGGTGATGATGCGGGGAGGTGCGTTGGAGAAGGTGGGATGTTGGATAGGCGTCATTGCAGGAGCTTGCAGTTGCAGTGGAGCTGCCAAGCCACATCCCAGCTCAGCCACATATCAGATAGGGATTCAAGTACAGATTCACCTGGCTTCAGAACCGTTCATGAACAAAAGGGAGGACTTGATCAAATGGATTCTATGAATACGCCGGAACTCCATTCCAATGGGACCAAAAGATTACTGGGAGTACATCTACAGCATCGCTGATGGATCAACTAAAAAATAGGCAAAGTCTCCTAAATGGCTCCAATCTCCCTCCTCAACCGTACGCTGGCGTTCGTTGGTGCTGTGATGGGCCACATCGATGTCGCCTCGTTCACTGTCTATAATTTCAAACTTGTCAGCTTCTATCTAGCTTCTCCGTTGGGGTTAATATCCGTTGTACCAACCTTGATAAACGAGCCGCTGTTTAGCATACTGGTTCCACCTAGAACGATCCTAACACCCGGTGTCGAAGCATTCACCTGGGCAATCAACCTGGCTTCTTCATACGTTGCACCGCCAATCATAAAAACTATGATATCCTGTGGTTTGTCTTTTGTTGTGCCTCCGCCTTCCATGAAGGGGTAGGATTGCAGGCTGAGCCTTCCCTTGATCAGACTCCCAATTGTCTGCCCCATTCTCGGTGTATGCTGTGTGTAGATATTCTCCACACCTTTAAGACCTTTAAGACTCCGGCTTGCCAGAGAGAAAATATCCGGAGCTTCGAAAATGTCTTCTTGAGACTTGATGGAGTGATAGAAGCTGATGAGATTTCGGACGCTCTATTGATAGTTAGAACCCTGCTACTTCCAAGACGTGCTGAGAATATTCTTACATTGCAATCAGTGGGGCTGACGCCACCGACTTGTAGGAGGTCCATAAGAACCGGGAGGGCATTGTTGGGGTGCCTCTCGTATCTTATACTATACAGCGCTACCAGCCGTATCTTGTTCTCCGGTGGTATTACGGACTGTAGGAGCTTTTGAAGCGTCTTTTTGCACAAACTGTCAGCTACGTGGTGTATTAGTAGGGTCGCTAAGGATATATACCTTTAAATCTGCATTATGGTTGTCCTGGCACGCAAAGCTCTGCTCCAACTCGGACACTTCCAATAAACTCTCCTTGTCGACCCGCCGACTCAACTCGGACACCAGATTAACGTGCTTGCTAACGTTCCCTGACAGTCGCCTGAACTCCGGATACTCCTCCACGAACCGCTTCATATCCGCTATGCTCTCAAGATTCTTGCTTGAGTTTGTCTTGGCCTGGTACTGATCGACATATTCCTTGATGTTGCTCCCCAAGTCGCCAAAGTTGACGTACATGTTTTTCTTGAAGAACGGGTCTTGGTCGGCTGAGAGAACAATTTCCTTGTGCTCAGGACGGGTGTCCGGTACATCACTCAGATCTACTCTGCCGTTCTCAATCCCAAGGAGCTCGTGCACCATGGCTTGGTACGTCCATTGGGATAGCAAAGGGGTGATCGGGTCGTTTCTTCTGTCGAGAATGAGGAGTATCGGCGGGGTATCCGTCTTTCGGAAATCAAATAGCTGCGACTCTTGGGTCATTTGGAACTACATCACACACAATATCAGCATGCAATTCGCTTTCATCACTTTGTAACCGATAGAGTTAACTCACGGTTAACTCTGTAGCTAGCTTTTTCGCCATAAAGCTATTCCGAGCATATCGTATTAAAGGCTTCTTCTTGAGGGTCAACAGGGATGCCAGAACCCCTTCCGTCGCTCGGACCAGAGCATCAGGATTCCACTGATCCGGCGATTGCGACCATATTCTTAATCCATTCAGTGCGCTATCCTTGAGGGCGTATAAATCCGGATTTATGACGAGGTAGTCGGCGAATACTTCCTGGACCGACTTGACGACTTCGTGGTCGTCAGCTTCGGCGAGGCGTTCAAGCGAGCTCTTCTTAACGATATTACTAAAGTCTGAAACTGTATTAGTCGATTATCTTTTTGGACAGGTATAGGGTTTCAATAAGCCTACATAGCATGTATTCGCTGTATTTTGGGTCTCGTAGTTCTTCGACCAGAAGCTGTATCGAGTCCGACGACGGTCTGACAAAGCAGATGCATTTCAGGTGTCGCATTTTCTCGCGGTTGACGTTCTCGAGGCGGCTTTTACTCTCAATTAACAATTTGTACTTTGGCATGATAGGAATATACGGAGAGTGGAGTACTCTATCAGGAAGACCTCATGTTGGAGCAGGGTAGACTGCGAGGTCGCCGTCGACATGATCGGCATCTGTACACCCACCGAAGGTTTGTTAGATACAAACTTCCGCATCGTAGGGGGTTTTTTTGAGGTCGTGGATTCTTCACCTACTGTTTCCGAGTCCAGCAGCAGTATTTTCATCTTGCCGGTCGCACCGGTGTTCTGTGTCGATGTTGCGCCATCTGTGATGATCCTGGTAACGTACGTCGACACGGCCGCGATGATATCCATCTTGATAAAGCTTGTATGGGTGGGTACAAAGGCTGGCGACCGGTTAAGAATGGAAGTTGAAGCTAAAACTAGCTTTGGGTCCGGTACTTAATCAAGGGAGTATGTCAAGTAGATTTGCGGGATGTCGATAGTCTGTATTGGACGGACAGGACTGCAATGTCTGGGATGATGGCGCGCACGATGGAGGGAAAGGAGCTGCCAACGTCACACCGCTGCAGGGGCAGCATCAACAACGCCAGCTCGGATGGCTGTTCCGGGGACGATCATCTGATAACCGGTAGATAACCGGGATTCTCCCCGAAGTTACCCCAACAAAAGGCGGGGACCACAGAAAGACAGGCCGACCAGACAAAAAGACCAGATAGGCCAGGTGGGGGTGAGTGAACGGGACCGAGGTGATGGGCAGCTGCAGGTGCTGCATGACGGCCAAATCCTGTCATTTCCCTGCCCAACGGGCGTTAGATACTTGATAGGCTGGTTATATCATAGGTAGGTAGGCACGTAGGTAGCTGCGGGTCGCTTGCCCAGCTTTCGTTGAACTGTACTCGTTCTTTCCTCTTCGGCTTCCCCAAAGATTAATCCTCACGGAGGAGCCCTTCTGACGTTACTTGCGTCCTTCCTTATTCTAATAGTTACTTCCCGTTGTCGACATTCGCTGTTTGGTATGGGATACTTCTCCCCGTTTCTATCGAAGGAACGCAAGACGAAGATTCTAACTGTGGGCGGGGCCTATAATATATCTCAGATACCGTCATGTTTGCGCGAAGCTGAACCTGGGAATCAAGGCCAGGCAACCGTTCCACCACCTATTCCGAACCTCCAAAAATACAGAACTCCGAAGTGCCTACAGGCATATAGAAATTATTCAAGATGATTCAGATAATACACCAACGTACGGTACCGGTTCGGGAGTTTATGCGAGCGCATGGGATACCTTGAAAGTGGTGCACTGATACGAACGGTTTTCCTGCAGAGTTTGTGGCTTTAAGCGATTATGCTGGAGGGATCGCTCCGGACTATTGTATGAACATAACTCTCATTTTTTGGTTAAATAAATTACCTAGCCGCTTACTGAATTTCAATATCACAGTGAAACTGATATTCGTTTGCCTTTTATCGTATCCACTCGCCGGGATCCTCAAGCGGCTACCCGACGTTAACCCGGTTGCGAAGAACCTCTTTTTAATAGCGTATACACTGTCCCGTCCACCGTAACCTAAAAGGAAGCCGTACTGAGTATTTGGGGCAATCAGAACATCGTTATTTTACCTATTGGGCGTATATGACCTATGGGATGGCGTTAGAACCATTGCGATCAGCTCTGTCGGAGCGTACATGATCGCTGCTTTAGTGAAGGGCCCGTTAATGCCGTGGATCGGGTTCATGTTTATTATGGGGCATATGGCGATTTCGCATATAGCCAGGCAGAGGAGGGGGGATGATAGCGTTGTCGATATCACAGGTATGGATCTGTGACTCGCTCTGCGTCATACTGGATGGTTATTACTAACACGATACTGTCGTTGGCTAGGTGTTCAGATGGTTTTGGTTATGAAGGTACACCGGTCGAAAAATACGAAGCTGTGAGCGGGATTAACAGTTGATGTTGCAGTTAACGGCCTTCTGCTGGAACGTCTGGGACGGCAAGTTCCCGGATTCGGTAGGTTAATCGTTGTTATTTTGTTTTCTTTGCGGGCTGTTCGTTAATGCAATACTCCAGGAACTCACGCCTCTTCAACAAGATCGTGCGATTCGAGAAATGCCTAGCATACTAGATTATGCAGGATACGTGGTAAAACAGCCACCGCACCTTCGGAGAATCTGGATTAGTGCCACTAATATATGTAGCTCTTCTTCCCATCAATCATGGTCGGGCCCGCCTTTGATTATAGTGAATACAAGAAATGGCTGGACACCTCCATGTTCGACGTCGAGGTTTTAGATAAGCAGGGTGTCATGCGAAAGAAGCGACGGATTCCGAGAAGTGGGCGTCCCGCGACCTTCAAGGCTATCACTGGACTCTTGTGGATTGTGCTTTATGTCAAAGCATCTGCAATGTTCACTGTTGACTTTACGCTCAGTGACGGGTTCTTGGCGCACAATATTGTCTGGAGGTGCGATCGGGTATTGCACTGCTGTTTAATTGCTAGGAGCTGACATTTCGACAGGATTTTCTATGTCTACTTCTTGATGTTGGGCGCACGCTTTAAATACTACGGTATCTGGAGTTTGACCGAGGGGGCTTGCATCCTCGCGGGTCTCGGGTACAACGGCTTGGACGAGAATAAACGGATTCGCTGGGATAGAGTTAACAACATTGACGCCTGGACGCTCGAGACCGCGCAGAACAGCAGAGCCTTGTTAGAGGCGTGGAATAAGAACACGAACAAGTGGTTAAGAAATTATGTCTACCTTAGGGTTACTCCCAAGGGGAAGAAGCCAGGGTTTAGAAGCTCGATGGCGACATTTGTTACAAGCGCATTCTGGCATGGTTTTTATCCCGGCGTAAGTTTGGTCCACACCCCTTTATGAAAGCAGGGCAAGATGCTAATTATTCCGCAGTATTATCGTGAGTATACGATGCCATTTGTGTCATGGCCGGTTACTAAACGGATAATATAGTCGCTTTCACCACTGCTTCATTAGTCCAAACGGTCGCCAAATGTGAGTATCAGCAGACGATATCCTTCCCCAAGATGGCTTCTAATCCGTTTGGCGGTTCCAGTCTCAAGGAGGTACATCCGACCATTCTTCCTCTCCCCGGACGGTACGAAACCCACAAAGTACAAAACATATTATGACGTCTTCGGCGCGGTAGTCACTCAGGCCGCACTGGCTTACATGTCACCCCCGTTCATCGTGTTGGATTTCGATAAAACAATAATCCTCTGGTCGCGAGTTTGGGTTGGTTCCCACTGTCCCCGACCGCCAAAATTTTTTGGTTTGTTTTTGAGGAATTTTACTGACTTATGTGGGAATGATCAGTTCTACGGTCATGCTGCTATCGCCTTTATGTACATTCTCTTCAAGAGCCCAGCGGTCGGTGTTATCAAATCCCAGTTGAAGAAGAGGTCAATCGCCGTCCCACCGAAACCAACTAAAGAACAGCTGATAAATGAGCTTCGGAAGGAAGCTCAGCCGTTCGGTATCCCAGATGAGGATATTGTGGTGGCGGATGTGAACGAGGCCATTGAGGAGCTCAAAGAGCTAAAAGAGAGACAAGCGGCGGGGGAGAGCCCGTTCCAGGTGTTCAAGGATATGAAAGCGAAGAGACAGTAGTCAATTCTCCTTATATAAAGACGGCAAAATAGGAGGGCGTCGTTATCATCAAGAAACGGGTTCGAAATCATTTCAAGAGGCGGGTTTAATTGGCGGTACTGCTCCAGGAAATATGTGCAAATTTAGAGGCTGCGTCGTCTGTTCACTAGCGCCTTGTTTTGGTCTTTTTTTCTTCCGCGCATTTACGTAGATACCTTGAAAATATACTGTCTTCATTGTGTTTGAGATGGCCCATTGATTTCCGGCACAGTCCAACAATATCGTGATGCTCCGTTCGTAGTATCAAAGCCCATTTGCATACCACCTGTGTTGGTTCGGCTGGCGCGTTGGGTTGTTGTAAAACGGAGGTCTCCGATTGGCCAAAACGACCGCAGACGACTTCAGATTGAAATTTCTTGGGCGTGCCTTCGCAAACCACCAAAAAGTTCAGCGATATGACGTCCCTGCGATAACGAAACCCCCACTACCACCAACCAAGCATCCCGATCGTTTAACCACTTCGGAAAGGCCAACTCCCTCACCTTCCAACAATTGGCGTTTTTCAAGATGATGTTGCGACGAGCGACTGCTACGGCAGTCAGATCCAGCCGTCGACATCTCTCAACACAGAATCTTCGATATCAGGCTTTACAAACCGAATCTTCTTCCATCGCCGTTCCCGCCATCATCCCGTCGCCCAAATTCGCCCAGGTGTACGATAAAAATTTCGACGACAAAAAGGTCCCGGACGCTCCAATCCCTCAAGCAGTCAGAGCAATCTATCACGCCCCCATAAAAGTGCCAGCGCAGTTCAACGTACCGGCATGCGACCTACAAATCCGCTCCTTCAGCGTCAAAAACGTAGAGTTCTTCTGCGATTTTGCCCTCCGCGCGGCATACTACCTGCACCTCCCCGCGTTCGGACCCATCCCCTTACCGCGGAGGACTGAAAGATGGACGGTCCCGAAGAGTAACTTTGTGCACAAGAAGGCGCAGCAGAATTTCGAGAGGGTGACGTTTAAGAGGTTGATACAGATTAAAGATGCGAATCCGGAGGTTGTGCAAGTTTGGTTGGCGTTTTTGAGGAAGCATGAGTACCACGGGATTGGTATGAAAGCGAATGTTTATTCGTTTGAGAAGCTGGGTAGGTTTTGTTTTGGCTTTTTCGTTGCAGGGAAGACCGACGAGCTCTGTAGCTGACAGAGGAGCCTAGGGACTGGCACGCATATGGCGGAGAAGCTGGCGGAGATCAAGCAGAAGGCTGCAGATGGGGCTGATCACAACCAGCAGTTGACGGCGATACGGAAGGCGTTCAATACCAGTCATAACCTACCTGATACAAAATCGAGATCAGCTGGTGGGAAGAAGGTTTGCACCATATCTATCACAAACTTATCGACAAAAATAAAACCAGGTTCTAACATCAACCAAAGGCACAGACGGCGCTCACCGCCCGCATCAACAAACTGGTACCCGCACTTGGAAAATCTGAAGCCACTCTGAACGACCTCCGAAACGAAATAAAAAAGAAAGGGTTCATGATGGGATTCAACCAAGCTCCTGGGCCAAGGCTAAACTGGGATCGTCCGCAATACGCACGAAAGTCTTGGATAACCATCCTAGAACGTCTGGAGAAGGAAATGAAGGGCGCGGCCATGAACATGGATAGCATACTAGCAGACATGAATATAACTTTTGGAAAGAATTGGAGATCGAGGATGGATTTGAAGCCGGAGCATAAACATTACAGAGGTAGACTCTTTGCTGCGGAGGATAGGATAAATGAGAGTTTCAAAGAGATCAAGAGTATGTGGAAGGCTTTGCATATGGAACACGGTGAGAAGTGGGGGAGTAGATTGGCGGAGAACAGACCTGTGGAGAGGCTGTGGAAGGAGAGGGTGGAGGCGAAACCGAGGTCGGAGAAGGAAACGGCTATGTTGGAACGAATACGAAAGGCTCGGAGAGTACAGGCGGTCAACAGCAAGTCTGAGGCTTCATCTGGCCATCCAGAGGAACATATGCCCAGAGAGCTAGAGGAGGCACAAAAGGAAACAAAGAATATATCCACCAGTCCCTCAGAGGGTTCATCCGGCCATCCCGAAGATCATCTAACAAGGGAGATGGAGGAGGGTCAGGAGGAACAGAAACCTTTAGAGGCTGCCCCCGCTCCTGCCGGATCAGAGAGTGAGGCCCAAGAGGCATTGCAATCTGCGAAGGAGGAATCCGCCTCTCCCACAGCGGGGACGTCAGCTACAAGCGAAGCCGCCCACCCAGAGCCGACGGCCTCAGAGGATGATGTAGCTGCAGATAAGATTGATATCGACCCAAGCCAGCTCGAGCCTCTCGATACAAGAACTGCCAAGGAAATTCAAGTCGATACTGGCTCGACCGACACATCGGCAGCTGAATCGATAAAGAAAGAGAATAAGGAAGAAGACACAAAAGCTCCAGAACCACCTCGGCCGACAGAGTCTGAGTCTATTGTCGCTGCCGACTCCGAGTTTGTCCCAGAGCCCACGCATGAGGGCGCTCAAGAGAAGGTTCCCGACGCAAAAGAAATCCAAGTCGAGGAAGCAACAAAGAAGGACAACTAATAACTCCTTCAATTATGTATATAAACTACCTTCTTGTACATTACTTTCACTTGTCCTTACTCACGAGTAAACGCAAATGATCTGGAGTACGCTGAATACAAGGCACCTGTGTTGCTTTTTGTGTGTGATATCTTTTCGTTTCAAGGACGTTCGCTTTTGCATAAGGAAATTTCAATTTCTTCCCGGTTCTAAATACTACCTGCAGCAACGGTTATATTCCCAAAACCGCAAAACACCTACTTTTATGCAATATTACTGCACTTTCTGAATGCTGCCCGTACGCATTTGCGCCAATGGGTCTCGATACGTCGGACGCACGGTAGCGTCGCCCAAAAGCTTCCGACGAACGCTCCCAATTGTCTTCAAAACTCCCACATCATGTGATCAGGCAAGAGGATTGCTAACCCAGACGACATCTACAACGGCCCCAACACATCCAGAGGTGATATTTTCCGGCATCCAACCTACAGGTGTGCCACACCTCGGAAACTATCTGGGGGCGCTAAAGCAATGGGTCGACCTCCAAAACTCAGCTCCACCGGAGACGGAACTATTGTACTGCGTAGTTGACCTACACGCCATCACGCAACCCCAGGATCCCAATGATCTTCGACGGAGACGGCAAGACACGATGGCCATGTTGTTGGCTGTTGGGTTGAAGGCCGAACGGTGCGTGATATTTGAGCAGTCGAGAGTTGCGGCGCATTCGCAGCTCATGTGGATCCTGAGTACTCTGGCGCCGACGAATTTACTGTCAAGGCAGACGCAGTGGAAGGTATCTTCAACCTTGTTTTCTTTCAATCCTCTATCATTTTGAGAATTCTGGGGGTTTGTATTTGACAAAATAGTTTTATGATCGTGATATTATTCTGACAAAAACACTAATGCAATTTGTGAACGTATTTTCTTTTCTAGTCCAAGCTAGCAGAGAGCGAAGACAGGTCACCGTTTGATCCTGATGGTACTTCGAAGTTGAAGTTGGGGTTGTTTTCGTATCCGGTGCTTCAAGCAGCTGATATCTTGTTATATGGGTAATTACAATGCCTGCCCCCCCCTCCAATAAGAATCTGGGTCATAAAATATCGCTCTTCACTTTTCTTTTCTTAAACCAGCGTATCTAACGTCTTTACCAACAG
Organism: Arthrobotrys iridis; assembly: GCA_036971165.1. Classification (NCBI taxonomy): domain Eukaryota; kingdom Fungi; phylum Ascomycota; class Orbiliomycetes; order Orbiliales; family Orbiliaceae; genus Arthrobotrys; species Arthrobotrys iridis. Next base: position 2,617,758 of record JAJTTS010000002.1, on the reverse strand, counting down.
GGCAACGCTGGTACCCGTTGGCGAGGATCAGGTCCAACATTTGGAGTTGGCGAGAAGCCTGGCGGGTAAATTCAACCGAGCTTTTGGAAATATCTTGGTTGTACCGAAAGTCAAGTTGGGTTAGTTTTTCTTGGATATCCATTTCCCTCTTCCGCGAAAATATAACGATGAGTGAAGCTTGTTCTATCTGATTATCCTTTTCTTATTCTTCTTTTCCTTCTTATATAAACAGCACCGGCAAAACGTATCATGTCACTCACACATCCGGGTTCAAAAATGTCGAAATCGGGGGGTGTCAATTCACAGATCAATCTCGACCACTCAGAGAACGAGATCAGACGAAGGATCCGCGGTGCTTTAACGGATAGCATAACGGGTATCAGTTATGATCGGGAAACTAGGCCCGGAGTGTCCAATTTGGTTGAGATATTGGGTAACCTGACCGGCAGAGATGATTTTGAGGCGATTGCAAGGGAGTGCGAAGGGCTGAGTATGAAGGACTTTAAGGATAAAGTTGCGGATAGCGTTGTCGAAGGATTGAAGGGGATTGCGGGGGAATATAAGAGAATCAAGGCTGATGTAGTGTATCTGGAGGAAGTGTCGAGGGTAGGGGCTGAGAAGGCCAACAGGAGGGCGAATGAGACGCTTGATAAGGTCATGCGGGCTATGGGAATGGGGACCGAACCTCTGCCATCTTCGTGATCGATAACGAGCCCGCGCCCTTGAGGCCTCTAGCCTTTGTATATACTCATGTCAACTAGCTATAGATTCAGTAGTTATTGTATATAACCTCATATGATGTGTCTGTCTCCCCCGGCTTTAGATTGAAGCTGTCATCCGTTAACCATGGTTACAACCAACCGGATACTCTCCACGCATAGGATGCGCAGGTCTTTTAATATAGTAGCACCCCCTGAGCCTTAGATTTCATGTTCGTTGCAGATGGAGTGTAATACTGTTGACACATACAATTATCCCAATCTCGGATTGCGCAGATATACGAGCCCGTACACATAAGATACACCTCAAGACCTCTGTGACACAGATAGACTACTGTCTAACAAATTTGATTGCTCTATCAAATTTCCTTTATTCTTCTTCTTCATGCTTTCCAAAACATATTGGCGACCGATATGCTTGGCCCTAGCCGCAGGCTGGTGTCTTGCCTCGAGACTATGCTCGACCCACGGAGAAACATTCTATATTCTGTTTTTGTTTAACGTTTGTGACAGAAATGTGTTGTCGACGTTTATGCTGCTTTTGAGGCACAGCCGAAGCAGCATGACCTGTCGAGCGCCGTCTCAATCCTGCTACCCAAACACCTTGTAAAAACCTACATCTTTACCAAAGTATACTAACCCACGTGGTTCCGGCCTTCCCACCATCATACATCATCAGCAATGGTCCTCCATAAGAATAGTAAGTTTACGCTCGACATTTGCTCATAATGTTTGTTACAATCGGGTGGGGAATGTATATATCGGTTGCATCTATCGAACCGTTTCCCCCATGAATGTTTAGATATCGGCTAACATGCCTTTTGCTCACCTGTGGCACAGAATGGGACAAGAGAGCTTCAAAGCTTCACGAAAAGAAGCTTGCTCAGAAGGACTCCAAAGCCGCGGCTGAGGAGAAGGAAAAGACGCTGGCTCGTGCCACAGCACGTGCAGGTTCTCGAACGAGCAATGTAGCATCAGCCACGTCATCAGCGCCATTAGAGGCATCGAAGTGGCCGGTTCCCAGTAGTAGCAGTAGTGGTGCTGGTGCACAAGGTGAAACCTCAAGTACTGCAACCGTAGCCGCGCCAAAAGGTGAAGCTCGGGAACCGACGTCACAGTCCGAGTCAGAGAGCGATGATGCTGAGGAAGGTGAAAACCCATCTCGATACAGCAGACGAAAGAAGATAGCTTCAAATGCGTGGAGATATGATGAGCCTGAGCCTGAACCTGGGGAAGGTGAGGGGCAATTTTCCCTTGATGCTGAGACTTTGGGGGTGCCAAGTATCGCTGAACCCTATAAATGTTAAAACAGAACCCGAGGAAGTCGTTCCAGAACCCGACTATGTCGGTTTGACAAGAGAGAGATTCCAGGCAATTGAGGAAAGAGAGCAGGACCAAGAGGAGATCATCGACATATGGGATCATGATAATGGCGTGAGGAAGGCCCGTGCCGACATGGATTTTGCCCCCAAAGGAAATATTGTCAAAGTCAGTCGAGATGACTTCAAGGATGTCACGGAAAAGATAGCCAAGCAAGCTACTGCGGATAGGTTCCGGCAACGATTTGCGACTCGCAAACCGGCTGCTGGACCCAAGGATGGATCAATAAATTTTAACGATCACGAAGACGAGCTGGATCAATTGATCGGGAACATGGATCTCAAAGGTATGCGGTTGCAGAATGCGGAAACGGATCATGTTTCACATATATTCCGTTTGAGAAAGAAGCGAGCTATGAGCTTACCTATTATGCACGAGATGTTATAGGGAAACAGTTGGGACCGTTGACAGAGACACCCCGGAGCTCCAAAAACACCGCCTCGACGGATAATACCTCGTCTACGGCTACGAAAACAAGTTCCGGTACTCAACATTTGGACGACGACTGGTTAGACGATATGTTACGATGATGAGGGCGGGCTCCGTAGCACAACTATCTGCACGCGCCCTGCTGTTGCATGTGTCCAATTCATTCTCCTTGGGAAAACTCGAGATCTGGTACTACGGTTTCCTCCCTAAGCTTGTGATGTGTAGCAACAGCTTTCAAAAACGGTTTGAAACAAACTGCACACAAACAATTGGGCTTTTCTCCGCGCCCTGTCGGCTCAAATCGAGAAGCCCTTTTTTCTGCTCGACATGGAGCTAATCAATATCCAGTCAATTTGCGGAGGCCTGGACATGGGGGGAGTGGATTGCTTGGTAGTCCTAAGACACAAAGGCTAAATTGTGGCTCTTTTCAACAAGATCGTTCGGAGAGATACGAGCGTGAATCTACGTATCTGGGCGCAACGCCGCTGCCAAACCTTTTTCTGTGCGCATTTAGGCAGTTAAAACCAACTCTCGTATGGCCTCCATTTTGCAAAGAGGCTGGGCATCCCGTGCCCTCAGCACCCAGTGTTGTCGGAGCCTTCGTTGTATCGGGTTCCAGCATGCGTAATATCGTGAAATTTCAAGATGCTGAGGGATTTGGAGGGTTTTCGGTTCCCAGCACAGTCCATGCTCCCTCGCTTGCGATAAACCTTGACGTTTCGGACGTCCCAAAAGCCAGATTGCCCAGTGGCGACTTTTGGGAAGGGTTCTTCCCTTCTTATCAAGAGGGAAAAAAACTTTTGAACGGAAGGCGGCGAGATTTCTTTTTCTGTGGACCCTCAATTCTCCAGCCTGAAAAGGCCGCACCGGATTGGCTGAGCGCCTGCCACCATGGGTTCCAAACCAGACTGCACTTAGCTTGAACTTTCCCAAAAAGGCGGATGTTTGTCTCTGGACGGGGATTACTCGGCATGCTGTGGGCTGCTCGGTGTTTCGAAACGTTTGAGCGTGGGCATGGACGAGACGCGAGCCATCAGGGGCGAAGAACCAATCCCCATGCGTGACCGCCGACCCTTTTGGAATAATTTGAAGACCGGTTCGAACCTCAAATGTAAAAGGAATTTTCGACGGAGTCAAACACTGTCGACATTGAAAAGGTGGTTGTGTCTCTTGCCGCTTGCGACGCACTTACAGCCGATATGTTTCATGATTAGAAACTAGACTCTGTGGAAAAGAGCTTGCAGCTGTGGCATGAACAGCCTGAGGTAAGTGAGATTCCTGCAGAAAAGCAAAAACCGTGTCTGGACTGCCTTTATCTTCCTATCGTGGGAAGCGTCTGTCTCTTTTTTTTGGGGGGCCTGCTTTCTTGCTTCGAAATCACTGTTCATGCTCTTCTCTCTGGAAGTCCATATCGGGTTTTCCGGGCAGGCTTAGACGATACCGACTGCATCAAGGTGAGTAGGAAGAGGTATCGAACGGGTTATATTCCGTCGATTCGGAATGCACATTGCTGCCAGTCTCTCTACCTCATACATTACTGCTCAGCATTTTCAGTCTTTTGGTGTTTCATCACGGGGTAAAAGGAAAGAATTTTGGGAGCAGCCCCTCCTTTCCTCCCCCTTCCTTCACTAGCTCCATCCTTCCCTGGTCTCAGCACAGGCAGCTGTTACTCTGGCTTGTTGCATAACCTGTGCACCACAGACGATTTGGTGCATGAGTAGGAGAGGAGGCGTGGTTCGTCGTTCTCGATAGATACTGAAGAAACCCTTCTAGACCGGACTGTGATTTTACCTCGAAATTTCCCCTTTCTTTCACACTCTCCTTCTTTCGACGACCGGTCACTCCCTTGCCGGTGTTAGCCCTCGTCGTCTCTTCCCTTCTTTCCGCTCGCTACTCATTTAATGATCGAGGGCACCGCCCCCCTTCTTTTTGGCTGATTCCGCAAACCAGAAACGTTTCTGACAATTCTTCGATCTCCTGGGTAGATTGATTAACGGGTCCATAGGGAAAAAAGGACCACCCCTCGACCATTTTCTGACCGTTTTGTAACTCGGGGGATTTCAGATAACGGGCCCAGGAGAGAAAGAACTTTTAAGACATACCATCAGTCCCATACAGCTTTCCGGTTCACACTGCCGCAGAAATTGGGAGAATTCGGCTTTGTTACGTTTCAGAGCATCCCGTGCTAGTATTGGATCTAGGCCGCTGTGGAGTTGCATCTGTTCTGCTTTGAGTGAGGGTCCATCCAACAAACAAGTAAGTCCAAGTCACCCGTGCTGTCTTCCTCTCCTCCATCACCACCAAACTGCCCCCCGAGGTCGATTGTATGTCAAGGGGATCTCTCCCTGAGTATCCCTCTTAACCCCCTCGGCTTCTCTCCCTCCTCTGCCCTTCTCCTTCTTCTACTTCTTCTTCCCTCCTCCCCCCTCCCCTCTCCTCGCTTCTATCTCTTCTCTTTCTCTTTGCACTTCAGCATTGCGTCGGACTATCCAGATCGCGTCACATACGACCTGACATCGTCTCCCTTTTCTACTGCCGACCAATCCCACTACTCCCTGTAATAATAATCCGAATTGACAAAGCACTCGTTACCAATAATTGTTTCCTTGAAAATTTCTATATTGTTTTCTTGGATAACTTGCCCCTCGTTTTTCGTGTATCCCACTTTCGTTGTCCGGCAAGCCCAGCTCAGCCAGCCTTTCTTTGATTATCGATACTCGCTACCTTCTCCTTGAACTCTAAAATCCAATTGGTCTTTGCAAGACTCCTCTAACGACGAGTTATCACTCCCCGCCTCAGACTCGGGCCCACTCAGGAACCAATCCGATCGATTCCACGACAGTTTTCTCGGCCCTTTTTTCATTTTCATTATAAATCAATCTTACCCGCGTTGTACATTCTCCGGAGTTTACACCGTTCCTCGAGACCACGCCTCCTTTCTTCGGACGGTCTAGTTTATAGCCGAGGGTGTTAAATATAATTTTTATTATATCACGTATCCACAAAGGATATTCTTTATGGCATCAGCTTCTGTAGCAATTGCGCCTCAGCCGCACTACCACCACCCAGATATGATGCAGCAGGATTCACAATCAGGAGACAAGTCGCGGTCTCCGGAAAGGTTAGTTTTGCGGTATGCAAAATCACGCTTTTCGAGCTCTCCTCGTGTTGACTCTTCATTCTCAACCGGAAGCAGCGGCCGCAGCCCCCCCAAGATGGTTGTTATTAAGAAGGAGCCCTCCCCCGAGCCACCGCGACACCGTCCTACCAAATTAAACTTGTCGAACGCCGGTTCGAACACCGCCCCTTCCTCTACACCCAGAACTGCTATGACGATGCGCGAAGTTGGAATGGCCTGTCTTTCACCAGGATTGAATGTCACCGACGATATAATGAGGGAGCAACTGGAACGAAGCATGGATGTTAGGGAGAGACAGAGGCAGATTATTGAGACTAGACTACAGAGAAACGCGCACGGTAGCAAGGACGACCATGGCGAACCATCCGCCGGATTCAGTGCTCCGAGAGGGGGGAAGAGAAAAGCCCCACCAAATGGATTGAGTATTGTGGCACCACACCATAGCCAGTTCGCGAATGAGAGAGTCATTCACTCGGCTCCTCTTAATCAGTCATTCACTGTCCGAAGAGGCCTCGCGGAAGCCAGGGCCGAGAGAATGACAAACCGACTACCTCCAATCGCTGATGTAGTATTCGGGCCCGACATGGGTGGACGGGACAGAGAGGGAGACCGAGAACAGGATCGAGCGCAACTGTCTTCCCAACTCAGACAACCAGAACAACGCTCATTCTTCCCGCCACCAATGAGCGGTCGCCAAGACTACTCCTCGCGCATGGACGTTGACAGGCCAGAGAAGCCGAAGGAATACAGGACAGCGGAGGAGGCAGTAGCCAGCATGACAGGCGGACGTGAGGATCTCCTTCCACGAATCGTGCATTATGGTGGTCATCAGCCACCCACTCCTCCAAGCCCGACTCAAGGTTCAATGGGACATTCTTCTAAGCAGCGAATTTCGAGTTTAGGCCATGCATCGATGAAAACGAAGACGACGACCCTTACGCTTCCGGGCTCTGCTCACGAAGTTGTCGGAACCAAGCGGAGACGGACCCGCGGTGACTTCGACAGGGATGACTCGACAGGATCAGAGAACGATGCGGAGGCACAGGAGGCCAAGAGAAGGAAGAAGGAACGCTTCCTCGCTTTGTGCTCCGAAGCTTGGGACCTCTTGCACTCATAGGTCTCTACATAAGACATCCACAGAGCATCGGCTCGACCTCTGCAAAAAAATATAAATAACAACAAAAGACGAAAAAGCCCCTGGACACATACTTTGCTTTTCTGTGCATTCTTCTATCGAAGAATCTGCATATCTAATTTCTTACGAAACCCTTTTTCATATCTCTCTTCATGACCGTCATCTTGGGCCTGGTTCTCTTTCTCCCTCCTAGCTTTTTTTTTTCTTTGGTTATCTTTTGAAGGTGCCCTCAGGAGCCTGGGCTACCGCATCTCTTACGACAAATATCTTATCCTGTATCATCCTGGCGTATGTACATTCAATTTTCCCACATATATCACTAGCTTTCTACGTCTTTTCTCTATTTCCTCGAGTCACGTATCTGGCGGGTTTATCACTTGGTTTATTGCGACTTTCCATGTACATATTTTACTCTAAATTGTCCATCCCTCCAACTACCACGGTTATCTCAAGTCGCTCTTTTACTGAGCTCTTTGCCCCTCAAATATCTTCCTTTTGTTTTTCTCTCCCTTTGTCTGCCATGGTTTTTAAATATATCTGTTTCGGTTTTGTTTTATGTGAGGTTATCAGTATTGAAATAATCCGGAGTTTATCGTTTCTGTTTCAAACGTCTTTATTCCTTTCAGATAGAGGGTATAAGCTCGTAAAATACCGTGAATAACACGCCACCTTGCCGCGATGATAACCTAATTCTCATTCGCATGACGCAACAAGTTATTACACCTTTCCTGTCGTCAGCCGTGCATTCAGATCATTATCAGGCCAAGGGTGATTTTTTCTTTGTTGTAGCACTCAGATGATCACATGATAGTGAGAGTGCATCGACTTACATGATTACATTATGCCGACAGCTGCAGCTAACTAGGGCTTGCGGAAAACCCGGTAGTTATGGAGAGCTCAAGCTCCCACCTGGAATCAAACCCACCCCTCATTTTTTTCTAGAAAAAAAACCTAAAATCGGTTACGCTTTGCCTAATTTCATTCAGGGCTGAAAGTAGGATGTGGGCGTTTTATCTTTTTTTTATTTTTTTTTTCGGTGGGTAGGTGAAGCATTCAAAGCGCTTATTTTAGCGCCGGACTGACAACCTCCACCCAGCTTCTCGGGATTTTTGGTACCTCTGAGTGGGTTCTCTTCTCTCAGTCGGCACTTGTAGTCGGAAATATAACCAAATAGACCTGTTGTGTAATGTAAATTCGAATATTCTGTGAGCACTGCGCGGCGAATACGAGCACCGCTACCGAGGTTCCGATACCTGTGTCAAAAACTATACAATTGGTGGAAGAATCGAAGCTTGGACTTTTGATGTTAGTGGCGTAAGAGTTAGGAAAATTGTGAGAGCTTGCGCTTGGACTTTAAAATTCATTACATGATCGATCGCACAGCCAGCGAAGGCCAAAAGTAGTATTGTCCAAATGGCTTCATTCCAGAGTGTTTCATGCTTTGGATGGAATGCACACTATATATAGAGTGTTAATCGAACCCTATGATCGTTTATTTTTGTGAAAGCCCATGCACTAGCACCTATATTAGATATTTAAGATTATTAAGAGCTAAATGGTGGCGGGTGCGGTTTCGAAAGCTTTCACAACTCGTTCAAAATTTACGGAGTAGAACATCTTGATTCGACTGGATTCCTGTGGGTCGAATATTGATGGATACCTACCTTTGATTAAGTACATGTCCATGGATATATTCAGCGATACTGGGATAACATTATCGCGGCTCCTTCGTCCGAGTATTTCTTACGTGCTACTATCATGTAAGTTACATCTAAAATCTTTTGGACCTTAAAATTGTGGAATATCATAGGTGGGTATCATTCTTGCGAACAAGGGCGAGTAAATTTTTAAGTTGCCATGGATAGTCAAGAAGAGTGGAAAGCTTCTACTGATGCCATATCTTCAGACCCGATTCACAGCCGCATGAGAAAAAGTCGACTAATCTATATAATTATGCGAGGTATAAAATAGAAGAAATCAAATAGAAGAGTGCAACAGTGAAGGGTGACGGTGGAGTGTATGACAATACAGAGTACAGTAGTAGATAATCCCACGATGAATTAGAAGATGCAAAATTATATAGCATCTAATTATAGGATAGTAAAAGATATGCTAATGAAATATATGTTGTGTTAAAAGTTATCGTGTTAGTGGGTATGGGAATGAAGATTACAATAACAAAGGTTGTAGGACTAAAGATTGCGGTCGCAAAATTTATAAGACTGTAGAGTTCGGTATAGTACGAGCCTGACATTAATATTACGAGGTTGAATGGAACGAGATGAAAGATATGTATCCTGAAGGATATCGATATGGAAAAGCAGAATACAAAGGTAAAGAAAAGGGGTATCCTTTAACAAGCTCCCATTCACTGACTGGTCTACAGCGTCAGTGCCCAATGATTTCGTGGGTTTCAAGATTTTCTAACTGATCGATTGGACTAACATGTCCTCGTTATTGTTATGGTGTTGGTCTTGTATCTAGACCTGACCTTCAAGACTTTCTTCTGCTTGATTTGTTCTTGGGTTTTGAATATCTGATCTTCTAACGTGTTATCACAGAGTTTTCTTTCCTTCTCTTTCTCTCTCCTCCTGGTAGATATTTATGCATGCTCGTATGCTCGTATGTATTTACATTTTTATGCGTCTCTGTATGTCTATTATATACATCATCAAGTATATATTTCTCCTATTTTGCGGCAACGTTTAAACGTTTGAACTGGGCTTTCATTCAAAATGGCGTATGTGGAGCGTGTTCATATCCTTTAATTGGAAATTTCAAGTATTAGTCCCCAAAAAACAAGCAAAATTGTTTGATAATCTCAACTATCTTCGATATGGGATATCTTTAAGGCGTATATGGGGGTTTTAACCGCCAATGGTATATGTTGTTTCTATCTGAGCTACGCACATCTCCTTTGTTCGTTGGGAAAGAGAGCCTCTTTGTCACAACACATACCTAGTCTAGTGCCGAGACTGACGGAACCTTGTTGCTACGGGGCATTAACTCATCTCGGAAAACAAGAGCCACTGAAAGACCTGAGCGGTGCTAAGCGGAGTAGGGAAATTACTTTCTACAACGATATAATATAAAGAGACTCTTAACAAAAACACCTATATCAATGCATCGTGCCAAACGCGACCCAAACAATCTCAGAATCCGGAACAGACAACAAAGAACTGATAGCTTATAGAGACAAATTACCAGGTACAAATCGGTGCACAACTACACTACGGGCACGATCGAACGCAAACCATACTACATACGCATAACTTCCTGTCTATTCACTTCTTTGATCATGAATCCTAAGGCTAATACACCCGTCCTCCCACGTACACAACTGCAAAGGACAGCCACTGCAAGGAACACAAAAACAACAACACCGATTTGATAATCTCTTTGAATCAAATGCCACCTCCCATTCTATCTGGTATGGAAAAAAAAAAGTTTCTTTTTGGTGGTGATAAGGAGAAGGGTTGGGAGACTACTGGCCTTTAGTTTGGCAAAAAA
>JAJTTS010000002.1:2552815-2607415 GCA_036971165.1 Arthrobotrys iridis | reverse complement strand
AGATAGAGCCACCCACTGACTGAGAAAAGGAAAGGAAATGATAAAAGTATGGAAGAATGAAGCGGAGTCCAGGAGAATGAAGATATATACCGTCGGAGGAGAGGATATGAGAGAGGAAATAAGGGTATCGATTGAGAAGAGGAGGATCTTGTCCGGTTTTGTTTTACAAAAGTGTATGTTCCCAAAAAGAAAAAAGAGAAGAAAAAAAAAGTGGAGACAATTCCCAATTGAAGGGCCATGGAAAAAGATATAGAAAGCCAGAAAGACAAAAGAACTCGATTTAAGAAAAAGAAAAAAGGAAAAGGTTCCAAACTCGTCTTTTTTTTTGAACAAATATTTTTAAAGACTTTGTGGGTTTATCGAAGACAATCTCTTGGTTGGACGAGCTTGCCTGATGGTTTATGCTAAAGTTAGGCAGGAGGGTATCCTATTTGGGATGTAGAATAAGCCGTCCAAGGTAAATATAAAAAACAGCAAAACAAAACTCGCTAATATCACAACATTTTAAGTTCGACGAAGAGGTTTTGATGAGCTACACTGCGGATTGGTTCACCGGCGTCGGTGGGGGCAGGGTTACGGGTGTGCTTGGTGTGAGGTGACCGTTTGCCGGGGAGTTTATTGTTTGTGATAGATGATCATGCCGTCTCTGTGGCATAACCTGCTGAAGGAAAAGATTTGCGGAGAATAAGAGAGCCCTTTAAAGTAGCGTTAGCGCTAGCGTTTTTGGATATGATGATGATACGAAGAGTTTTCGGAAACATACTTCTCACGATTATAGTTTGTGGAGATAGGAAGCCCTTCATACTCTTCATCAGAATCATCATGGTCGAATGCAAATCTATCACGGAGCCGTTCGTCGATTTGGTCACGATCCTTATCGTTGAGTTTCTTCCCACGACGATCAATGAAGATACGATTATTGCGCGAAGAGCGCATCCGGAATCGCATAACATCCCCATCGTCCTCCTCCTCTCGCTTTCTCTTAGTCTGCGGAGGGGCAGAAGTCTGGAAGGTGATTCTCGGTTGCAACGGCCCTGTCGAGCGTGTATTGGGTGAAGATGGTGAAAGTGACGGCGATGCAGATGGCGGCGGACTGAGGAGTTGTCGCGCAAAATATGTGTCAACTTGTCGGAAACGCTGCGGTGCATCTGGCGGTGGAGTAACGGGGGGTTTCTGGAACGCGACCACTGTTTGATCATTCCACCCTGCGTTATTAAATTGTCGTTCCTTTCGCTTAGCAAGAACGATCTGATCGATATTTTGGACGCGGAGTTTATGAAGATCCTCGAGCTGAACCAGGTCTGCCTCGGGCGGCTTGAAGTCATGCCGGACGGGAGCTTTAGGAACTGGGGCGGGTGGCTGCTCGACGACACGCTTGCGGGGCTAAAAGGACAAGGAGTTAGTATGGAAGACAACGAATGTAGTAGAAACGGCATTCTTACCTTATTGACAAGGTCATCGTCGTTGTCTTGAATGTTGAAGTCCCTCTTATATTTCTTAAGCTTATACCGGAATGTATAGACTTTAGCCTCCCATGCCTGGTTGTCCTTCTTGTTATCTTCTCGTAGCTGAACACACTTGGCCAAAGAGCGGACTCTCTCCATCTCGAGGCGCAGGCGCTTCAGCTTATCAATGCTCTGAGCATCAGTTCGTCGCGTCTTACGCGCTGGCCGATGCTCCCTCCTTCTGAAGCAGACGTACGGGTCACCGTCATCTTTGTCGATCTGACCCTGTTCAAACTTCAAAATCGGCATTAAGGGCTTCCCCTTACGCTTTATTCTTCTCTGTTCCCACCAGGTATACAGATCCTTGGCGTGGGCTTTCTCTCCGAGTTTTGAGTCACTCTCAAAGGCAGCTTCTTCCATTTCTTCATAGGTCATTAAGTGAATCGGGAGATTTTCATCATCGTTCAGACCTAGGAAGGGCTGCTTGAGCGAGGTGAGCATTTCATATTCGCTCATAACCTCTTCGAACGCGTCCTCGGAGCATTGTGTGCCCTGCGATTTTTTCGAATTGAACTGGGTAAGGTACTCGTCATCCTCCTCGTCAATGCAATAGAGGTTTCCGCTGGTATCTTCGACTGTCGAGGAAAATCGAATGTAGGAATGCGGGTGCGAGTACACCTTTCGATAAAGGTTATCGTAGTTTGGGATGACTTTCGATGCATCGGGGGTAGGGATGAAGGCTGCCTTGACTTTAGTGCCAAGTGCAGCGGCATTTGCAGCTGATATAGCAGCTTGTAAATGGTGTTCCTAAATCGGAAGATGATCAGATATAGAGTCCATCAAGATGTGTTGATCATGTTGGAAAAGTGGATTGCGTTGAGCGAGTTGGGCAATCGGTGTGTTTGCGCGTTAAAAATTTCCCGATATAGGAAGGCGCAAATTTTTCATGCGCGTTTGTTTTTGGCAGAGAAGAGTCATAGGAATAGGGGGCAAAGGATAGGGGCCTCTCGGAGGAGACGGTGAAGAGGCATCGGAAGTGCCTCCGTAGAAAGTCGTATAAAAAAATGAAGAAAAATTGGAGAGACTTACGACTTCTTCGGTGCGTTCGACACCGGATTCTATGGTTGCAATATGTCTAGTATCATCGTCGGTAACATCTATTTGGCTGTCATCAATGACCTGGAGAGCGGCCTTTGTTGACAGCTTGCGCTGCCGGAAGCGAGTAGCGGTCATTTCTGGCGACCGGTCGGAGGTTCAAAGGCAGATAAAACGACGAAACCCCGTCCAAAAAGCACGGGAAAAAGACGACCATGGAGCGGAGGTTTACAAGAATCTCATGATGTGAATTTTGTGATGGACTTCGTGGTATCAAATGGGGATATCGATGGTCAAAGTATTGGGCGTCGTGCGGGGAAGTGGTGGTCTGCCCCTACTGTTCGGTGTTCTTTGTATGGCTCACGCTGGCAAACTGCCTTTTTTTCGCTCCTGTTGGACTCTGCTTTGGCTCTGCTTTGGCTGCTCTGGTCTGCGGGCTAATTTGGGCTGCTGTTTGATGGGAGGGGGCACTCCTGTCTTGACAGGTCTTGCCCGGCTCGTGCTGTTTTTGCTTGTGTTGCACGCCAATCTTGGGGGCCATTGTTAGTGCCAAACCCAGTCGGGGGCAGCGTATTCTTGATCCCGGCCCAACTCCACAAGTGGTCAGTTCCTAACCAGCCCAGAACACGCTGCTCCTCCCAAACGGCAAAGAATGTGCACACCCTTTCACACCCACACCGCATCAAATGCTGCTACTGGATGTACATATGTATGTACGTAGTAGGCCGCTGCCAGGATAATGGCAGATGTTTGCATCCATGGGGTGTTTTTTTTTTTTTTTTTTTTTTTTTTNCTTCTTCGATTTCACTGAGATTTAACCTTTCCCAGCGTAGCCTTGTAACCATACTGTGCGTAGACTTGCTTCGTCCGTCGATACCATTCTGCATGATAATGACGAGAATAACTGTCTATCACAGCGCCTGCATGGGGCTAGGTAAACCATCACATTGCAAAAAAAAAAAAAAAACCTTCGATGCTGGTCAAACATCTCGATCACGCCCGTGCATTGTCACCCCAATTGAAATTACCAGTGTGCTTTTTGACCGTCTCAAATTTCAACCGAAAGCCCAAACGTGTCCCAGGAACTTCGTGTATTGCTCTCGAAAGTGGTCGGCAACTTCTACATAGAATCCCAATCCTGGCGTCTCAAAAACTTGATGCAAATTCGTCACAAAGAGCAGGATTTCCATGGATGTGCCCCTGCCCTTTTGGGTGTCAGGATCCCGGCCCAGAAACTAAAAAAAAAAAAATTGGTTAGCTCAGTTCGCGACGGTTTCATTTGATTGGCTTAAGGATCTACCAGCTTAATTCCTATCGAAAATTTGATAAGATCTCGATTCACTCGGGCAGCACAAGACGCTAGTTTAGCTCTTCCCGTCAATAAGCGTACTTCTGCATGTGCTCTCAGAAATCCCCTCGCCGACAGTCTGTCAAAATGGTGACAACATCCCAACCGACTCGCAACAGTTGGGCTTTTGGTTGCAATCAAAACAAAATCTAAAATGTGACCCGAAATTGCACCCAATTTGACCCTCAAGAATTCTCTCCATTTTGAGATGAAAACTCTCATCCTTGTTCACCCAACAAACCCTTTTGAGACCAAGTAACGTGACTTTACATCGTTTGATACTAGCATCCGAAATGAGATGCATAACCGAGACACCTCTGCAGGCGCCATACGACAGAACAGATATCGTTCTTCTTTCTGTGGCCCGTCTAGAAGGCCGTTAAGGCGGAGCAAATTCATGCAGCCCGAATCAAGCAGGCGGATAGATCGGACCCTACCGATGATCTTTCCCGGAGTTCCGAGGCTCTGGAAGAGTTAAACCCTTATAACTTAGTAGAAAGACGAAAACTGTGTGAGAGAGGGAAAGAAAAAACCCTTTTCATTGTATCTGTGATTAGGACTTAATAAATTGAGGTTGAAAGCGTCGTAGCCTTTACCTGCAAGCAGCTTGCCGTCCAAAATCCAACAAGGCAAGCACCCAGAAACGCGATCCTCGGTGTAACCCCACCTTTCCGGCCACGAAAACAACACCACCGAAAATCAACTGCAGGACCCCAGTTCGTCTGGCAGGAACAAATCATACCACTGGTCGGTTCCTTTAAGCTTATTTCGAACCCAACCAATCCAAAAAACCGTAGAAACGGGACGGGAAAGGGTATTCCAGATCAGGGAAAGAGAAACCGAAAAGAAGGAAAGAAAAATGACTTCGGCACCCAGCAATTTGTATGCGCAGTGCCTAGAAACGGCAAATTTCATCCGGGGCTGTATTCCAGAGGAACTACAAGCTCCTGAAGTTGGCGTCATCTGCGGTTCCGGCCTCGGTGGCCTGGCAGATACGGTCGAGAAAGGGACTAGGGTTGACATCAATTACTCTGACATCCCGAATTTTGCGCAATCAACAGGTCGGTATAATCAATCTCTCGAATGTACACCATCAGTTTCGAGATGAGGCTGAGAATATATGAAGGTTGTTGTTAACTTGGTGGCCGTGTTCAGTTCAGGGTCATGCTGGAAAGCTGGTATTTGGTTATTTAGGAGGGAGCAGGACACCATCGGTCTTGATGGTTGGCAGAGTCCAGTAAGCTAAGCGCACGTTCCCGCGGCCTAGTGATAACACTGAGAAACAAACACTAAATGCATATTAGTTTTTACGAAGGCCATAACATTGACAAAACCGCCTTCCCCGTCCGAGTGTTAAAACTTCTCGGTGTTAAGGTTGTCATTGGTAAGTTGATGCTAAGTATTGATGGTGACTATGTAAATGAAGAGCAGTGAGTTGCTAACATCTCCATCCAAATAATAGTTACTAATGCGGCGGGTGGTCTCAATCCCGATTTCAGAGTCGGTGATATTTGCATCCTGAACGACGTATGTCTTGACGAATAGCCTATCATCATCAACCAGGAGCGATTCAGCTGAAAGACAGGATTCTGTAGCATATCAACCTCCCCGGTCTAGCGGGTATCCACCCTCTTCGGGGTCCTAATGTCGAGGAATTCGGACCTCGATTCCCACCCCTCTCCGACGCCTATGATCTCGAGCTTCGTAGGTTCGCTCATATCGCATACAAAAAGCTTAACTTATCGATCCCCTCTCGAAGACTCCATGAGGGTGTCTACGCCTTTGTTAGTGGACCAAGGTGCGTATCTCGGCGTGGTTCTTACGTTTTCTAGACTACTGAGCCTGACTTATTACAACGAAATCAGCTTTGAAACCCGTGCAGAATGCAGAATGCTTCGCACGATGGGTGCCGATGTAGTAGGCATGAGCACCGTCCCTGAGATCATAGTCGCCAGACACGCGGGTATGAGGATCTTGGCTATGAGCCTTGTCACAAACCAAGCTGTCTTGAAACCCGGACCCCGAGGAGACGCACCCATCGAGGGAGATATCCAGAAGATTATGGAACTCGGTGCCGCGAATCACCAAGAGGTTCTGGAGGCGGGACAAATGGCAGCGAACGATATGCAGGTGAGTTTGAACTGGTGCAATATCCGTCCCAACTACCCGCTAATATAGTGATACCTAGAATTTGGTCCGCCTCGTCGTTGATGAGCTACCGAATATTACGGAAAGAAGACCATTAACTGTCGAGGAACAGCAGTAGGATTCTACAATACGATTAGTTATTCTGGGTGTGACTGGAGGAGGGTGGTCGGCTGTTAATTTATTGCATTATATGTATCATTGTGTGCATTCTGAGTGTATCTAGAATTTTTCACGGCCCCAACCGATAAATTTACATTTGACATAATTCCTTCCATTGGATACGTGATACTTGAGACCTACTTGAGACCATAGTTCTCCACAGACGTCCCCGATCGGCCAGCACTAGTACACTCGTAACACATAGCCTTACTTTATAATATTACAAGAACTTTGCCCCTAATATCAATTTGGAAGCGTGGCTAAGTATTAGCATTCAATTATATCCACTCTTTTGTTAGTCTGGGAGTGAGACCAATTATCTCCAACAAGCTGGACAGCTGTATACATGTATGCCACGGATGGTGTTGAAGTCTTCGCTAAGCGGCAAAGCCAACAGCTCCAAGCCGCAACTCGCAAAATGCAACCTCTCATGATCAAACAAGCATGAAATCCTATGCATCATGACTCTCTAATCTACCATATATTATACCATCCACATACCACGTCCAAAACCCCACCAGCTCCGCCATATAAGAACCCCAGCCCTCGAGTTTCTGTAGATCTATCAAAAATGCCTGTAGCAATCGGTCTTGAGGGCTCAGCCAACAAGCTGGGTGTGGGTATAATCCGGCACACGCCTTCCAAGCCCGCCGAGATCCTCTCCAACATCCGGCATACCTTCGTTTCGCCGCCCGGCGAAGGGTTTTTGCCCAAAGATACAGCGATCCATCACCGCGCATGGGTTGTAAAGCTTGTGAAGCAGGCGTTGAAAGAGAGCGGGGTGACCGTGGCGGAAGTGGATTGCATTTGTTACACTAAAGGTATTTGATATTCATGAAGCTATATACAATTTGAAATTGATAGCTGGATAACTTACAAAACGCCAGGGCCTGGGATGGGGGCCCCGCTGCAGTCAGTCGCCGTGGCGGCGAGGACATTGGCACTATTATGGGATAAGCCGTTAGTAGGAGTAAATCATTGCGTCGGCCGTAAGTCCCTTGATTACCTACAAAAAACCTTATGAGGAGATAAAGTAATACCGAGTAATTTAGATATTGAGATGGGGAGGGAAATCACAGGAGCAGACAACCCTGTCGTTCTCTACGTGTCTGGTGGTAACACACAGGTCATAGCATACGCAGACCAAAGGTACCCCTGGAACCGCCACTATTCCTGACCAGAATATTTAAGATTTAAGTGGCGGACGATGGTTGACAAGGGATGATGGTCAAATAGATATCGTATATTTGGCGAGGCACTAGACATCGCGATAGGTAATTGTCTAGACCGATTCGCTCGGACGCTGAACATATCAAATGATCCTGCACCAGGTTACAACATCGAACAAATGGCAAAAAGGTAGGCACCCGTATGGTTACAAGAAGAAGGAATCGCTGACCAACTATATTTTATCTATTTAATAAGGGGTAAACATCTCATAGACATACCCTATACCGTTAAGGGAATGGATTGCTCCTTCTCCGGGATCCTAGGCTTCATAGACGCCTATGCCGGTGAAATGCTCTCCGGCACTGAAAAGCGAGACCCCGACACCGGGGAGCTAATCACGCCTGAGGATCTATGCTTCTCACTCCAAGAAACAGCATTTGCTATGTTGGTTGAGATCACAGAGAGGGCTATGGCACATGTGGGGAGTACGCAGGTGCTAATTGTTGGCGGCGTTGGGTGTAACGAGCGGCTCCAAGAGATGATGGGGATTATGGCAAGGGACAGGGGTGGTAGTGTTTATGCTACTGATGAGAGGTGTGTACTAGTACGGTTGAGAAGGTTTATGGGGAAACTTGACTCACCAACTGACAGATTTTGTATCGACAACGGAATAATGATCGCGCATGCGGGATTGCTGGCGTTTCAAACTGGCTTCGCGACACCAATCGATGAGTCGACGTGTACACAGCGGTTTAGGTATGTCTTGGATGTCTTATAAATGTCTACGGGAGTCTTACTAATCAGGGTCTGTCCTTATATCTAGGACTGACGAGGTTTTTGTAAAATGGAGAGACTAGAAATTCATTTTGGCTGGCGTTTAATGATTTGGCCGAAGGCATGCACTGTAATACATTTCTGAAAGTATCTTACAATCCCCTATGTTCATAGAATATTCACAAATAAGTTTGAATCGAATGCTAGAGGGAGTTTTTCGTAGCCACGTAAATTAGTGATAAACGCAACTAGGAACTCTGCCCTAGAAAACTCTAATTAGAGCATATGATGACAAATGCAGACGCCAAATTACAAACCCAGACGCCAATACTTCAAGAATCTGCTTTCTGAAACTGCTCTTCTGGTACATATCCGTGGTTATGACGGAAAGTGAGTCCAGGGGTGTATACGTCCATGGAAGGGACCCAACCATCGGGTTTCGGGTAGTCCCGTTCTTTATCGAACGGGTTCTCCCGAATGTAAGAGCTAACGTTATTCCATTTCCTTACCTCTTCCAGGTAACCCGCAATGTTTCCGAGTACTCCATCTCCTCCGGAGTTATGAATATCCACAGTGTACTCCGGAACCAATAGATGATTGTATGGTTCCGAAGATGCCTTTTCAGTGCTGTCATCCATCAACACGGTATTTGATTGGTCGAATTGCCAGTTACTATCACGGTCTTCGAGTGCATCCCATACCATGGATAGGCGTTTGAACGTTGAGACCTTGAGCTTGAAGTACTTGCGCGGAATATCCATATCCTCACGTGTGAATATACGCAGGATCTTGCTACGATGTTCTCTGGGTACCGTAGCTTTGAGCAGATTAAGAATTGTACCTTGCATCGCGGACGAGAAGATCGCAACGTAATGTTCGCGAAAGAGATATTCCAGGAAAGGTGGGAGGTTCGTTCGAGGCCACGGGTTATACTTATCCCTACACCCGTTGAGCATCCTTGCGCGGCAAAGCAAGGTACCATTGAGGTCGAGAATAACAAGAAGCTTCCTTTTGGTAGGGTTATCCACCATCGTTGTTGGAGCTCGAGAGGTCAGAAGGTACTCTTCCGTTGGAAGAGGTGTTGGAAGTTTGATTTCCTCCATTTTATGATCACGTTGGGTCCAGCCATCCCTATACCCTACAGCGTCCGCAGGGTTTTCTGGAACCCATTTTTTGGAGAGTTTGATCCTGTATGGATCATCGTCGGTCAAGTAAGCCAAACGGGGGGGTTCACGAGCCCCCCGAGCTGCTGCTTTTCTATCGGACCCAGCGAGCCAGGGACTTTTGCTTGATAGATTTAACTTATCAAAATCGTCGTCAAGATTGTCGACCTTCGGATTGGCTCCCAAATCAGGTTGGCCGGCAGTACTCGGACGGGTTGCCGGGTTCGTATGGAAGTGCTTTGACTGCTGGAATCTTGGTGTTTTCTTTTTAAGTTGAGCTTGAGTAATGTTTGATGGTAGCCCCATTCCTAGGAGCCCAGATCCACTGCTCACCAGAGCTTGATAGCTGGGTATTTGACCAGTGGCATGCTGGCGTGGCAACATCGATGCAGAATGCTGAACCGTCGAGGTACTCGCATTTGATCCCGTATATGCCGGCGCTGATGGCCCAGATTGATGCGGCAGATGCTCACTTTCTTGCTTAATAGCCTCTAGCTTTCTTGCTTTTGCCCTTTTCTTCTGCTCGCTACGCTTCTGACTTTTCGTTTTCACTTTGCCTTCGGCACCACCGCCAGGGTTTGCAATCTGTTCGTTCATTGTATTGTAGAATGGTACATATTTAGGGTACCGAGGAAGATACGGTGCATATGGGTGACCTGGCGAGCCCGGGTAACTCTGAAGGAATCTACGAGGAAGATATGTAAACTGTGGAGGCATTTTTGTAAAGTTGGTATTAGCTAAGCCGCTTGATAGTTGGTGGATTTGATAGAGCGTTCGTGAGATTTAGTATTTACTACCTTCTCACAGATAGCCTGAGGCTTGGATATGATGTTGAATACAGAAGAGCGGCTGAAGCTGCGGCGCATGGGCTGAACCGTGGATGGTGGTGCAACAGCAGCGACCGATGTTCGAAATGTCACGAGAATATCGGTTGATTGACGGAATTAGAGTGTGTGCTGTTCGTGTCGGTTACTTCCGGGTAGCAATAAGTCGGAAGAGAAGGATCGAGAGAGAGATGAGGTTTTGACTGTTGGAAGACGCAAGGAAGTCGATGTGATGTTCAAGTTCGAAATCGATGTGTCGCAGCATACAGCTCGAAAGTTTTTGGGTCATACACAGCAAGCATAGCCGATACTTTTTTCTCTCTCACATGGCTCGGGAAATCGCAGCCGAATTAGGCCTCTTTGCGGCTTAAAATTCTCAAATCCAAACCTTTTAGCGGCAGCGCTAAGGCGACTTGCGACCTCAAAATTTCATCTTTCTTGAGCGGGAAACTACGACGACAGCACTATCACCGAAACGTCTCGATTTCAAATCCCACATGTAGCCAACATGGTAAACAAACGTGTACAGGTCCGCTATGAAGATAGCGACAACGAAGAAGATACCAACAATTGGTCGGAAGGCGAGGATGCCACTGACTCTGGCTCCGATGCGCCTTATGAGCAGCCGGCCGCGAGTTCCAGACCCAGGGAGATCGCTACACGGAAGGTACGGAGTACGCCTGACGACGTGGGTATGAAACGGAAGGATCACCATTTTATTGCTAACAATCTCGGCGTCCAGATGACAGCAAAGGAATCAGACGGTGACTCGAGCGACGAGGGTGACTCTGCTATTAGGAGCGAAGAAAGTGAAAGTGAAAATGAGGAGGAGGAAGAGGCTGTAACAGCGGACATAGCGGTCATATCTTTTGGAGCCCTCGCAAAAGCACAAAGATCACTAAAGCGAAAACGGGACGAACCGGAGGGCGATTTCAGCGATCAATCAGATTCGAAAGTGGAGGGAGCAAATGGCAGAGACCCACGGAACGCGGCTCGGCTAGCAGAGATCAAGGGACGACTACAAGCCCTCCCCGCCGAATCTAAAAGCTCATTCGCCGAAAGTCTAAGGAAAGCTAGAGAGGGGCGGAAAGGGAGGGAGTTCAACGATTCAAAATCAAAGCGCACGAGTAAGCATGCTCCGACGGAGATGTCCTCGAAGAAAGCCGTATCTCGCCGGCGTATCGTAGTCGACTTGCCCACCGACACAACAAGAGACCCACGTTTCGACCGGGTAGGACAATCTGGGGCCGTAAACATGGATAAGATCGCAAAAAATTATGATTTCTTAGATGACTACAGGGAATCGGAAATCAAAGCATTGCGTCAAGAGGCGGTGAAAGAAAAAAACCCGATTCGCAAACAGGAGCTGGAAAATACACTGAAATCTCTGGTGAGTGGAGCCTAATTCATTTATTTTCTGTATTCTCCTCTGGCCACGTTGCTATCGGACGAGGGGATGGTGTGCTAGTGGGCGCAGAAATACGATGCTGACTTTTAACCTTTTCGCCTGATAGGAATCGAAGAGAGATGCAAGAAAGCGGAGGCTCGAGCATGACAAGATCCTTGCAGAGCACAAAAAGAAAGAGCGAGACGCAATAAAGCAAGGCAAAAAGCCATTCTACCTCAAAAAATGTACGTTTGCACCAACAATTGGCTCGGAGGGCCCTTTTTGTGAAACTTTACTTCATTTCGTATCTCAGATGGTCTCTATTAGTTAAGTATCGCATTGAAGAAATTGGCTAACACGGAGAAATACTCTCTTTGCCTTGCATACAGCCGAACAAAAGAAACTCGTTCTAACAACTCGGTTCGCAAACATGGGTGAGAAGCAGAGGTCGCGAGTCATCGAGAAGAAGAGAAAGAAGATTGCTTCCAAGGAAAAGAAGAGGATGCCGTGGGCTAGACGAACAGCCGCCGGATCAGAGGACTAGGTTTACCGAGCAAACCATTGCCTCAACGGTTTTTCTTGCCTTTGGCGTTTCGCCATCATTGAGACCGAAATGTGAAAGACAGGATGTTTTTGCAGCCAATTGTAATGCCTCAATATCGGTTTAACGAGATCCTGTGACTTTGTTATCATGCAGAAAGGGACTGGGATCCGAACTCCACTTTCGCTTTTGTTGATGATGTTCTCTCGCCCGCTGTCTTGCTCTTCTCCTGCATTATGCATTGAGCACATGGAAAGTGAGGGGTCGGGAGGGGAAAGGAAAAAAATTACAAGCCACAAGATATTTGCTGCATTCAAGCATAGTTGTCCAAGCAAACTGGCCTGTCGAACGAAGCTCTGGGATTCTCATCCCGCAGCCGTTGAAACAAAAAAATAATAGCCTCCTGGTTTGTTTTTTTCTCCGGAGGTGGGTGGGGCCGAAGTTAGGCTGCTGCCTTACCTGTAAGTGCGGGATGGCAGTGATAATACCTGCAGTAATAGTGGGGAGTGTGTCAAAGCAAGCAAGCAAGCCGACCGAGCAGGACACGACAGGCGCCAAACGAACTGTTCGAGCTAGCGGAGCCAATGCGGACGACTAGACTGACCTCGAAACAAGAATTTGCAACAAACCCAACGACAGACTGAACACGGCTTGAAGTTTGAGCACATGTCCGCAACGAATACTCTTTCGACTTGCGATAGTCTAACTAGCCTTAGCCTGCGCGCTATGCAAAACTACCCCTCCATCCCATCTCTGTCGACCAGCAAGTCGACCCCGCAGACATCTCCTTGTATTGAAGAAGGTAGGGCATCTGTGGTGTCTCTCGGAAAGAAGAATCGGTTTGAATCAATTTAGCCGAGCCCCGGAAGCTCGAAGGGCTGGTTTTTTTTAACTCTCCGAACGGGCTCAGTATATTGACCTTCGGTCTTGACCCACTTCATTGGCCGAAACCCCCCGCCCAAAAAAAAAGAGGCCGGTACACATGCAATAGATCGAATAAAACATAATTGGTAGCTCCTCCTTCCGGCAGATGCATATTGCAAATGAGACTTGGGCGGGGTTTTGGAATCGTGCCTTTCGATCACAACATCATCGGCTCGCAAGACATTGTCAAACATGTAATAACGGACCGATCTTATGATTACCCCTGTTGGTCGATTTGAATCCCGGACGTCTGGAGCACCAGAGGGCTAGTTCTGTTTTTCTTTGCGAAAAGCACGCCAGTCCCCGAATCGAGAAATTAATGAGATAACACTTGTTTCGCACAAAAAAAATTTATTAAAATTATTAAAAACCAAAAAACCAAGAAAACCAAAAAACTAAAAAGGCGGAAACAGGTTTTGCATTGCCTGTGCGCAAGCGTGCTAGTGTAAGAAACCAGAGTGCTTCACTCTAGATCATCAGATTTCATTGCAAAATTTGTCTCGATACTGGCTAGGTCAGAGGCACATTTTGGTTTGTACCGTTACTCTCTGTAGCGTTGAATGTTGCAGCAGCGGACAGCTAACGGCTCCCGGGTTTAGGAATTCGGGGAGCTCAAGCTAAACATGCGTCATATAAAATTTTTTTTCTTTCTCGCTCCCTTTGAGTACGCGTGATATTAAACGTTTCCATTGCTCCATGTAGCACACTAATCCTGGCCGTGCATCAACGCTGGCAGACGCACAGCGGCACGATATGGAACGTTACCTAGATTAAGGTAGGGTTTTGCATGAAAAAAGCATTGGCTTTACCTTTGGCATTATAGATCAAATATTCCGAGGCTAAAATGCAATCAACTAGCACTGAGCGGGGGGTCCTTGGGCGCTGGCTGGCTGCTAAGTGGAAGAGAATTGTAGGCTATCGCTGCGTATATGCATTGCGCACGACCCGTAGTTCGGGTTTTTCCATCGGGCCAGGTCTTTTGCGGTATATACAGACATGTTATTTCTCAGTGGTCAAAGCTTACAATTGATAGCACCCGAGGGGTTTTTGTAGAAGGAAAAAGAGGAAGAATGCGGTCAATCATTAACACCGTTATTTCGTTCGTGATATGTGTGCAGGAATGAAAAGGTTGAAAAAGAAATAGAAATAGAAAAAGAAAATTTAAAAGTGATACGGAACCTGATTAAAAAGGGTTATAGTGTTGATGTGGAGGAAGGATAAGGCGGTAAACAGGATAAACGAATGACAAGAAAAGGATAAAAGGAAAACGTACCCAGACGCTTAAAGCAAAATCGCGAAGCAACTGGAGATTAAAATATTAGGAAAAGATATAAAAAAAAAGTACGCAAATGGGAAAATAAACAAAAGAAAGGGAGGATAGTGATTGGGGAGAAAGTATTCACAAAAAAAAAAGGAAGGAGAAANAAAAAAAAAAAAAAAAAAAAAAAAAAAAAAAAAAAAAAAAAAAAAAAAAAAAAAAAAGAATAATGATGTTACAAAGAAATGGAAAAAAAAAAGTCTCTATAGTTAAAGATCCCGACCCGGAAAGACACCAGTGTTCATGCATATCGTAACCCCCCTCGTATAGAAACTCCATATTGGTAAAAGGATTTTGTGCGCAGAATACCCAAAAAGAATCAAGTGCAAGGTAAAAATGATGGATTGACCCCACCCAGAACACCCAGTGTTGATGAAGAAAAGAAAAGAAAATAAGAATGTCCCTTCAATCCCTCGCTTCGAAAATAGTCCGCCGTTCACAAGAATTACACCTGGGCTAAACTTCGGAATGGAAACAATAACGCCGTGAGAGAAAGGCCAGAGAATGCGAAGAACGTCACCAAGTCGGGAATTTCTGTTGGCTTATCGAAAGTCCGTGCTTAGATCGAGATATTGCCGCCGCACGGTTGTTGGATTTATGAAGCAGCCCTGCACTGTAATACCTCATCAGGATGGATATTCGGAAAGCGTTGCTAACTTGCAGCCTCGGGAGCCGCTGCCGGTTCTTTGTTCTGCATCAAGTCCAGGCATTCTTGGATGGCTAGAAATAATCAGTCCTGTTAGTATGGTTGCCGTTAATCTAAAGAGTCTTGAGAGCATTCGATTCATACCGCCTAATATCTCTTCCTCCCATACGCCCATCTGATAATCCACCAGCCCGTGTCTCTCCATGTTATCGCAATGGCGCACCAATTCCATACCCATGTTTTCGAGATTTTCTTCGGTGATGAGGTCTCTTGGTGGTTGAATAGATTGACCAGTGTTCCTCTGCTCCAGTAGCATCTCTTTTTGTTTTTGCATAGCAGCTAACCAGCACATGTTGAATTCATTCCAAAGCTTCGATCTATCTTTGTACAGCTCCTGCTCGTCTCGCACTAATCCTGTAACTAAGGCTTTAGCTCAGCTCAGAAAACGTAATTGGAAAGGGTGTAATTTATGAGGGATTATAGAATAGGAATAGCTTACCTAAATCAACAGCATTTGACAAAAGCCACTCGCTAATGTCCAGGAGAGCTGTACCAGCAGCTACCATCCTACCGTCCCGGACATTTTGAAAACAGGATCTCAATGCATCCTGATACTGATTATATGCTGCGTCCATGCTAGCTTGATCTGAACTCCCTTCCTCTGGATTGGGATACATGAACTGTTGATTCTCCTCAGGCGCCAATGGGAGGGGGGCTCCATAGGCTTGACCAGCTGCTGGACGCGCGGGATACGTGATGTTTGGATACTGCGCCTGAGCTTGTTGTGGAGAAACGCTTGCTGCGGGGTGCTGGCTTCCGTCTCCATAGTAAGATTGAACTCCTGCGAATTGGTTTGAGAGAACTTCGATCGCAGCGGCCGCTGGCTGTCTGGGAGGGTAAGCTTGCTCGTACAGTTCATTTGGCGGAGATTGTTGCATATTGTAGCCCATGTTTTGGGAATAAGGCGAGTAGTTGCCTTGTCTCTGCATGGCGTCCTGAGTCGAGTAATCCGACTGATAGGCAAGACCTTGATTCTGAACCGGAGTAGTAGCAGTCGCGTACTGCTGCGGTGTGTCCTCCGAGTAATAGCTGTAGTCACTTTGTCTAGGGGTTGATCTTGCGGTCTGGGCCATAGACAAGGGCATCTGAGCTTCTGCTAATGTACTGCCAACAGTCGGTGTCCTTGGTAAAAGCTGAGGATTTGTTCTGGGGTAACTGTTAGACAGCGATAGGAGTGGTGAAAGTGCGATAGTAGATGAAGACCTTGGAATTGCTCTTGATGAATTCTGATCCTCAACTCTAGCCATCATCCGCCGTCCTAACGTGTTCTGAACAGTTGGTGACCAGCTACTATTGCTTGCTAGTGCTGCCAGGCTTAAAGGATTGCTGAACCTCCCCTCAGCAGCCCGGTGTCCCTGCACTCCACTAAACGGGATCGAACCTCTGTTAGATGCCACCATACAGACTGAGTGATGTCGACACTTATAAAACAAGGCGGTAATGAGTATATGGAAACGTATATGTCGATGATGAGACCAGAATAGCGATGGTAAGAGCTACACGTGAAGCCTCTATATGCTGTACTTGTATATGACGCAAAGGGGGAAAACAACAATGCAGGATGTTCTAATCGAAAACAGATACTGAAGAACGGGTGTCCTTGGATTATGGAACCTTGGGACGTCGGGGATCCATCAAGTATAAAAATGAAAAAGAAGGCAAGAAAAGGCTCGAGGCACTTACAAGTCTTATTAGTTTTTCTTTATTTATTTTATTTTTCTCCTTCTGAAAGAAGGCTCGGATGATGAATGATCCCAGCAGCCTGCGGATTGTGTCCAGATCGAAATGATGGAGCCACGACCGCCCTAGTTTTTATCCCCTCCAGGTACCGGTTCGGCAGGATAAGGAAGGTTGCTACCTGGGATCCCAAATAGGGCGACTAGGATACGTCGAACGTTGCCCAAGTATTAATTGGCGTAATCAAGGGAATTTTGGTCTGCTCAGTAGCAAAACAGGGATGTGCCTGATAGATGACTGGTCGGGAAGGATTGTTTCTTGTAGGACACCGAACAATGTCCAGGTGCTGAGAACCACCCGGGGACAACTGCTCAAGCCTCTTTAGCCCTGAGACGTGGCCGTGACGCTATAGCTAGCTCTGGTCTAGGGGAAGTGGGGTGTAAAGTAGATATTGATAGGGACAATAAGCTTAGGATAATGCAAATTTCTTCTGCCCGAACCCCTCTTGTGGACCTATCGAAAATCTTACTTCCGAGTACTATAATAGTATTCGTTGTCTGACGGATGTCAACAGCTTCTCGAATAGATTCAGCTGTGTCAGCTAGAAAAGCAGACGATGGATCGCGCGTGTATAAATAGAAACGGAGAAAGAAATAGATTGTAGAAAAATAAAAAACAAAACTGAGCAAGATTAATAAGAAGAGTGTAAGAACGGTGCCTTATAACTTAGGTCAGAGCTCAGGCCGTTAATACTCTGCGAAGAAAGATCCGATTGGTGTCAGTCGCTAAAGGTAGACTCGAGGGGGTGTATCCTAAATGCGGTCTCAGATTGATGGTAAGTTCGGATTTTTTTCGCTGGTGATTCTAGTGCAGCGCAGGCAAGCTGTTGGAAGTGTATTGACTATATAATTTCTCAAGGTGTGGCACCACACTAGTCAAAGATAGCCGTATGGGGTAGCTGAAATTTTATTTAGACAACCACTGAGGAGGAAGAACCCCTGGATGGGGTAAATTTCTATGAGTGTCAGCTACTAGCTAGCGCAAAAAGTCGAGAATTCGTGGGCCCGGGCCGTCCAGATTCTCGTGAATGGACGTGTGGTTTTTTTGGTGTAGGCAGATATGCCGTTGGCTTTTGCGCTTGGTTTTGTTCGGGTTTCAGAACCGTTCTCCTGCGTAAAGTAGTATCACGGAAAAGGCAGCAGCTTTTCTGCGGGTTGAATCCGAACTTCTGTAATTTTTTTTTCTTCTTCTTTCTTCCAGCAAAAGAACTTGATGTGATTTTTTTTGGATGATAATATTTGATAAGATGCTTCGTAGAATGTTTTGCGTGAGCGCTGTGGGAAAAATGAGGTAACAGGTGGTGAGCAAGAGCAGCCGAAAAAGCGCAGCCAACAGAACCAAGATTGTTATTTAGGAATAATAGTAATAATAATAATAACGGGAATCAGACTGCTGTAACTTCTTAATTGCGAGGCGTGCACTCAACAGTCGAGTAGGTCCAGAGCAAGGGTTCCTGGTAGATTTTAGAGCGTTAGTCCTGGTACCAGCGCATGCAGTGTAGATCCAGGCAAGACCATGCGAATTGTGCAGATTCTAGAAGAGAAGAAAAGCATGATGTAGTCTGGAAAACAATATTATTTAAACAATGAAAAGGACCACCGCTGGGCAGATAGACGCCCCCATCTTCTAGTTTCTTTTCTTGTCCTCTCGGTTTATAATTCTCCCTGTAAGCTAGCCCGATGAGCATGGGGAAGGAGCATGCGTAGCTGCTCGCGAAACAGTGGCTTTTGTTTTTTTTTTCTGAGCCTAGTATTCTAGAAAATTGGCGGGCTTGCCGATTTGAGAATGCCTACAGACCTATTTGGAAACCCATGTGCACCTGCAACAGAATGAACGATGGCGAGTCAGTACTAGGAGCGGTGTTCAGGCTAGTAATCATCAGCACAGCGCGGCCATGACCCACCCCCAGGGCATGAGTTCGGGTTCAAACGAAGGGAAAAACAAGAAAATGGAAAGAGAAAAAAAAGAAAGGAAAGGAAAGGAAAGGAAAGGAAAAGAAAAGAAAGAAGAACGCAAAGAAGAAAGCGAAGCAAACAAGAAAAAAAAAAGAAAGGAAGGAAGGGAGAAAAAAGGAAAAGAAACAAAAATAGCAGCGTGTGCACCGTAGAAGAATAGGGAATTGCCGATGTCGAAAGAAGATCGCGATACAGCAAAATTATAGGACCGCCAGATGTTTCAAGGGCCAGGAGTGCTGGTCAAATTGTAGCCTCAATCAGCCCTGTGTATTTCGGTCCACAATCAAAGCTCCTGCGTCGCCGGAACCCAAGAAGAGAAAGAAAAAAAGCTATCATACCACTGCTTCTTTAGAAAAGAAACTCACATTCGGGAATGTGGTCAGTGAGCCGATTCCCTTTTCGTTGTGGGCTAGATGCCTAGCGAGCCTTTGGTGCAGAACAGGGCCAAGAAGAATAAGAAAGAAGCAAAATCAACCTCGTCAAATTAAAGACAATAAAATGGTGCAGCTGGCGATATTATCGTCGAAAAGCATAGTACTCTTCCGGATATCGCACGGGGCTACGTGTCAAATTAGGGTCTGCTTCCCTTCATTATTTTCTTTGGATCGCTCAGATTTTCAAGAGCTTGCAGTGGGCTAATATGATGTTAAGATCATATAGATGCCGCAATTAAGGATACGCCGCAATCAAAACCCCAATGCCAGCAGAAACCCCAGCGACGCCTCAGAAAAATGTAGGCCTGAAAAGGAAATGAGAGTCTGATGAACACTCTCTTCCAGAAGGAAAGGCGACCAGGGAAAGAGTGGAGACGCTGGCATATAGCATGTCCGTGCTATAGGTCGACCGACGCTGGAAGAGCGACGAACGCATGAAATAATAAATTCCATAACCTGGGTTCGAGGCCAGTGCGTGCTTGCGGGCAAACGATGTATTCAAACTTGCAGTTTGCAGGCGTCTGTAGATGCCAAATGTTCGGGGTTGTCCCCTGTTCGGGTGCGTAAAATCCCAGCTTCGATCGATCCTTACCTTGGTGAACCCGGCCGGGAAAAATGTTCCCTTGAGCGGTCGTATGCGACTACTCAGTTATGCTTCAACAGAAACCTTCGGTTCACACTACTCCGGCGGTGGAAGAAGACAAGGTGATGTCGATGCGTCCGAAACGAGCCGGGGTTTCGGCGAATGATGGAATATACTTGCTCAGCGTGAGGCGGAAGATGGCGATGAAGAAGAAAACAGAGGAGAGAGGCCTTCCCAGTCTGTGTGAGTTTCTCGCTTTAAAACCCAAAAAAATGCTTCCAATACCAAATAAAATTTCCTGTTACGAGCTAACACCTCGTAATTGTTCGCTACTTACCATTCTTCTCTGCCTTCTTTGTAAATCCGCTATGCATGCCGCATTGCAGCCAGGTTCGTTTTTACTCCGTGTGCCTGTCTGCACAAAAAGCAAAAGGTTCTCTGGTCGAATCTCCAGAAGCGAGTTAGCACTGTTAGCCTCAGCTGAGATCTAATCGCTCGCATTGACCTGCAATATTTTAAGGTCTCCTGCTCGCGTTTTCTGCAAGATTTGAATCGAGTCTCTCCGAAGATTCACGAAGGAAAATCGCTGCAAGCCAAGGTAGCCTGAGGATCCTCGAATCCGACTAAGTTGGTCCAGCCCATCGCACGATTCCGAAGCTAGACTTTCAGCTTGCTCCCTCCAAAGCGCTCCGCCTGCCAGATGATTGTACAAAATGTGATATCAGTGTCCCAACAATGGAAGGTCTGAAGGTGCTCGAGCTCTTTGTGGTCGCATCAGACCAGGTTGTACAAATTTTTACATCAAAAACTGAAAGATTCATCTGTACAAGATTGAAGGAGCTTGGGACTAGAGGCCTTGGCTAGCATCACAATTGGACCCCCAATATCCTTCTCGCACCAGCAACCACTTGGAAAGGCTTTAGGCTATGTCAGAATGTCTTGCGACGCCCCAGCCTAGGTTCTGCTCTCGCTTCCATTTCTGCAGCATGACGATGCAAGATGCGGTCCTGCAGCCGTATTTTGCCTTTTAACGTGGACCTTGTTTCTGCCGCAGAAGAAAATCTCATATCGGGACCCATTGGAGTGGGAATATTAAGATGAGCTAGCATGGGTCTCGACATCTTCGAAATATAGATATTTCTTTTCCTTCCCTCTCTCGCGTATTTGATTTTAGTGGTGCGCCAGGCGCTGGTCCCAAATAAATGGATACGCTAGTTGAGTTTATGCATATTCCCTGGCCAGGTAGGTCTGCCCCCGATGACTTTTTTGTGCACCAAGATTCGTTACTTTTTTCGTCCACTCTTGGATCGATGACGATCTCGAAGAGGGTCATAAAATTCCCCGAGAGGGTCCCATTCTGCGAATATAACCCACTTTCAAAAAAGAATACAACCGGAAGGGTGGTACGTTCTGTGATATCTGTGTACGACAGTACCTAGTCGTTCTCATATCTTTTCCCCTTCCCCGGCCACCTGTCATCCAGCCTCTTGCCCTTGGGGTCACATGCGATCAGGATGATCTTGATATAAAACTTTCCCCGGTCACCTGGTTTCACAGGGCCCAAGCCAAATCTATTATTCCCAAAATGGTGATCTAGACTTCTAAACGCGAGTTCATGAGCTCAGTCTGATGTACAATTCCCAAAATCTTTCATTTAAAATTTGGCCTCATGCAATCGTTTATATTTTGCATACGTGTCTATAGTATTATTACGAACGTCTATAGCTTATCAGCGACTTATAAATCATACGAGAATGTTCGAACACAGGCTGAAAACACGCTTTTCAATCAAACCTATAGGCCTACTGTCTCCAATATATGCAGAGCAATATAAAAATCCTGCTCATGACTCTACGCACGACCGACTTTCGTCGCTGCCTAGTGTTACTACGCCGTATGTCATCCATCCCGAAGCCTATTAGAGCCAGTACATTCTCAGATAGATAGTACGCATGCAAGTTCGTGCGGTCTATAGCACCCCGTTAATATCGCGACAATCGTAAGCGAGACGTCGAACCTACGGAACCTCAGACTAAACCCGGGGCTGCAAGTCTGGTAACCTGCTTCGTCCCATCTCGACTTCAGGCATCAAAGACGTCCATGGTCTGACAGAATCCGTGCCAGTGTTCTAATAATATACCCCGTGGTATCAATTGAATCGACGGCATCGACGGCAGCCCGGTGGGACGCGCACTGGCATCCACCTAAGGCAAAACCCCGAACCACTCTATTCGAGATAAACCAGGACCAGTGCATCCACCTATATTGTATGAATACCTGGGCAG
The DNA here is from genome assembly GCA_036971165.1 of Arthrobotrys iridis. Classification (NCBI taxonomy): domain Eukaryota; kingdom Fungi; phylum Ascomycota; class Orbiliomycetes; order Orbiliales; family Orbiliaceae; genus Arthrobotrys; species Arthrobotrys iridis. Next base: position 2,585,419 of record JAJTTS010000002.1, on the reverse strand, counting down.
GTTAAAATCACCATGTTTCGCCCCGGACATGGATTGTTTCTAGTTTAACCGATGCCCTAGCCAACTAGCTTAGCGCGTCGCAGCATTGCTCCCGACGTGTGTGGCCGAAATCCAAACAACTAAAATCACAAAATACAACCTCCCCAGGCCCACCATAACGTGTTGTGACCGTGAAATCTTATTACCTGTTCGCACGGACGGCAATAATACCGACTGGAGGGAAAAAGAGAGAAGGTTTTTCGATCTCTTAAATCTCTCCCAGTTAAAGTTGAAATAGATTAAAAACTCGTCATTGTCATCACTATTTTTAGCAAGTTCCCACGATATTCGAAACGCGCCACGCGGGTTTTAACGATTTTGGCCCAACTAAACATTGAACTCGTATGTACGAGCAGTTAAACGTCGCTGCCTGATCGCACGAAGCTGACAAAGAAACCGGTACTACCGCAGATATATTCAAATATTCCTTTCAAGGCACACTCAAGCGTGTTTTTTCTTCTCTGCGTTTGTTTCTTTCAAAAATGCGACCGGTTAGCGGTTACATGGTTGACCGGTTGCTGGCTTGCTTGATGTCGGAAATTGCCATGAGAATAGAGGTATAACAGACCGTTGATATAGTCCGTCCCCAACCTTATTTGATAGACACAAGAGAGAGAGGTGTGTGTGCATGTGGCTAGCTTGTCGATGAATAGATCTGCTTTCGGGGTAGCTGGGCCTAATTTCGCCTCTGGGATGTATCCTGTATGTTTAGTTAACCCAGGGAAATTATATACAAATTTCATGGTATTGCCATAGAAAATAGTACAGCTCTGATATTGCGGTTGGTGTCTTTTAAGATCTACTGGATGGTTTGCATTAAATAAAAATCTCAGTAGCTCATTTCGGACACACAGGCCTTAATTGGGCAAATCAAACCATCATATTTGCCAAAAGTGAGGAGGCGTCGTGCGTATCTAGGGAAATCCCGGGACGACAGGACGAGGCTAGTGATATTTGCTTCGTACTCTTGGTGGTAGTTACATGAGTTCAATTTGGTGGGAAGCGAATATACATATTGAATTTATACTGAGTGGACCCATGACCTCCTGGTACATATTGCGCTAGCAGCCGTGGGACGACTTCAAACGGTCTCCCACCCAATGAGATTTTCAGGATTGATTTCTTGATAGCCATATACCATCGGCCCATGGCCTATTCGGGCTATCGACATACGAGCACTACTGTCCTTCGAGTAATCCGGACCGAAGGATTATCATTAATGACACCACTATTGCTCGGGCCAGATGACTGATGCCTATGCTTAGCCGTCGACGATGCCTGATGATCAGATGCCAATGTCCTGCGTGCCTATCCGGCACGAAGCCTTATATTACAATTATCAGTTCTGGGGGCAAATATGTATACTGGGTACGAAAGGAGCCGTAGCTCCTCCAACGGCATCACATGAACAAATGTTACGAAAGGTACAATGTACATGTACATCTATATACAAACAGCGCACGCAGGTGTGCATGAAATGTAGCTCTCCATAATATGAAATATGCTCTTTAACGAGCAACCCAAGCAGGCATATCCCTTGCTTTGAGCTTTCCATGCTTTTTCCTCTCAACAGTTCTGGGATCCCTCGTGATAACACCGGCTAGAGTTGACACAATTAGTTAACGGTTATGCACAGACGTAACCAAGAGCACAAACAATTGATGCAAGGCAATGTAAACACGGGTAAGGGGACGGAAGGAGCGGATAGGAAACGAAAAAAAAAAGGGACTGTGGCTTTTCTGACAGCTTACCTCTTCTGAGTACTGGTTTCAAGAGTGGCTCGTGAGTAAGAAGCGCTTTGGCAACGGCGAGCGTTATGGCACCAGCTTGTCCAGAGACTCCACCTCCCCGTGACGATGCCCAGATGTTGTATCGATCGACGCGGTTGGTGACTTTTAGTGGCCAAAGGATGCTTTCTCGGTCGACTACCCGAGGAAAAACTTCATATAACGGTTTTCCATTGACGTAACACCCACCCGAGCCTTCCACCAAATACGCTTCAGCATTTGATGTTTTCCTTCGCCCTGCGGCCCTTGCGCGTCCGAACCTGTCAATGATTTTTGGCCTCCTCCGCTGCATTGCCGCAAAATCAGGACGCTTGTAACTATCAAGCATCGCTTTGACTTCCTCCGGCATCAGATCCGGTTGGATCCTGTTTAAACGTTGGAGCACTGCCCGCACTTTCTTGTATTTCGAGGCTTGCACGGTTCCTCCAGCCATACTCCTGAAGTCCGAGAGCGTTCTCCAAGCCGTCCTCGGCACTTCACTAGGAAGAATGGTTGGAAGGGTTTGATACTTATACAGCAGATCCTTAAGAGTAAACCAGGAGTCGAAGAATGCTGAATTTCCAGTAAAATATGAGGGTGAAGCCGGGACGATTCTGCTTCTTGGAGGAAGCACAAACTCTTCTTCTTCTTCCTCAGGACCATTCTTCCCTCGAAGCTTTTTGTATTTGTCGGTGATTGTCCGTAGGCCCGTATCAACGTCGTCATCTTCCTCATTCTCAGCGGTCACATTTTGCATCCGCTGAGCAGACAATGTGAATGCTCGAGTCTGCCGACATAATAGTAGTACCCTAGGTTGTGTATTTATTATTCGTAATGGCCTCCCAGCAAAGCTGAAATCTTCGAACAGCGCCCGAAGGCAGCATGTCATCGAGAAGGGATTCCGTTTTGTAGACGACATTGTTGGATCTTCGATGTTTGAAGGTTGATATCAAATCAATTGTCCAATCCGACGGTAACCTACTCCATACCAGGAATGGCTCCGACGGCCAGTGAAGTGGTTGCAGAAGATTGTGGGTCGTAGACGATGTTAGCCGGCGTCAGTGGACGTTCCTGTGTCGAGAACTCGAAGACATGAGGTTGACGAGAGCGAATTGAAGCCCATAGCTGCAAAATTGACCGAGCTAAGCCTCATTAAGACTAGCGGGTCTTCTGCGAGCTTTGTGTTGCCCCTCACCGAAAAAGTTTTGAGTCAAAAATCGTGCTGGCTAAAAAAAAAAATTGCCGGCTGCCCCTCCTTCGTCCCCTCCATTTCTCTGATCAACTGCACCATCTTCATCTTCATCTTAGCATCTTGACCCTCGAGACTACAGATCGCAAACATGTCTTTCGGAACTCTTTACTCTAACGCGGTACGTATACTCAAATCATTTTCATCAGCATTTTCCAATCACTCATGGTAGTCTTTCATTAGGAAAATTCCCGCAGTGTTGGGATCCTCTCCATCGCCAAAGAGAATGGTCTCGACATCAAGCTCGAGGAGGTCCATACTGGTGCCAAGTTCCCAGCTGAACTTGTCACCAAGAGCCCCTTGAAGAAGATTCCCTTTTTCGAGCAGGGAGACTTCCTCCTTTCCGAGTCTCTTGCAATTGCCATCTATGGTACGTTACAGACATCATCATCATCCTTACCCATAAACAACGGTATACACGATGCAATGATGAAAAATCTTGTTTTATTTTTTCAGTTATCCCTGTCAGAATAAAAACAATTCTTGTTGAGAAATTACCTTCTGAGCATCCTCAAATGTTGAAAGAACTGCATGTCGAACTAGCTGTCCATACGAAACGGGATGCTAACTTTGGGATGTAGTCACTTCCCAGAACGAGAAGACTCTCCTCCTCGGAAAGAGCAAGCAAGAGTATGCTCGCACCACCTTACACGGCCGTTTTATAATTACTGACAACACGGTGCTTTCAGATATGCCCAGATTCTGAGGTGGATGAGCTTCGGTACTGGCGAGGTCCTCAACTCTCTTGCTGGCTGGTTCCGCCCAATCCTTGGACTGGAGCAATACAATAAAAAGAACGTCGAGACCAGTCAGGCTATCGCATTAGCTCAGATCTCCGTCATCGATAATCACCTCCTCACCAGGACCTACCTCGTTGGCGAGCGTATCAGCGCTGCTGATTTCTTCCTTGCTGGTATCGTCTCCAAGGGATTTAAATATGTGAGTTCTGATGGTCATAAATATTGGAGAGGAATGCCGTCTTTTAACATCTGCTATAGGTTTTTGATGCTCCTTTCCGCCAGAAGTTCCCCAACTTCTCTAGATGGTGGGCTACCATTGCCAACCACACCTCGTGGGTTGGAAAGTTTGAGTTCATTGAGGAGGCTGTCAAGTACACTCCTCCAGCTAAGGCTCCAAAGGCCGCCCCAGCTCCAAAGGCTGCCCCGGCTCCAAAGGCTGCTGCCCCAGAGGCAGAGGAAGAAGAAGAGGAAGACAAGCCCGCCCCAAAGCCAAAGCACCCTCTTGAGGCCCTTGGAAGGTCCGAGATGGTCCTTGATGACTGGAAGAGACAATACTCCAACAACGACACCCGCAGCGGCGCGCTCCCATGGTTTTGGGAACACTATAACCCAGCCGAGTGGTCGCTGTGGAAGGTTGACTACAAGTACCCTGAGGAGTTGACCCAGGTTTTCATGACCTCCAACTTGATCGGTGGATTCTTCAACCGTCTCGAAGCTAGCCGAAAGTATATTTTCGGCTCTCTCTCCGTTTACGGTGAGAACAACAAATCTCACGTCACTGGCGCCTTCCTCGTTCGTGGGCAGGAATACAAGCCCGCCTTTGACGTTGCTCCTGACTGGGAGAGCTACAATTACACCAAGTTAGATCACACCAGTGAGTCTGACAAGGAGTTCGTTGGCGACATGTGGGCCTGGGACAAACCAATCACCGTCGACGGGACCGAGTTCCGACACGCTGATGGAAAGGTCTTCAAGTAAATATTTAGTTTATTGTGAGAGACGGCCGTTTGATATCTAATTTCATCTTTCTCTTTCTCTTCGATGCTCGTTACTACGCCAGCGTGGACTGTTGTTCCTGCATCGAGAAAAAAAAGTTTCGTCTTCATATATAGTTTCGGTAGCTTTTCAGTCGTATCGTAGGACAGCTTTTGACGCTAGTTCACGGGCATCAGTGCTTCCCTTGCACGAGAATAAAGAATTTTCTTCATGAACAATAAGTTTAGTGGGACCACACTTACCCTGATCCTGGGCTAGAACATACAGTATGTTCTGTTCACAATATTAATATATCCGGTTTCGTAGTATAATCTATTGAACAGTAGGTTGGTCCCTTTTTGTTTTTATAAAAGCAGCGCTGAATCGTATATTCCCTTTCAAACGGTTCGAACAGGGCCGAACCGCCGTTGAAGGCATCTCGCACGGCCGAACAAAACTTGAAGCGCCGCAGTGTATTTGATGTCAAATACTTAGAACAGCATAAAACGGGCTTTCGAGATCTCCGTTCAACTTTGCATTTCTATCAAATCTAACTAAACCTGCTACACGTACGTCGACGCGCCCCCAACATAGATATATCTCGGGCCGTCTATAGTCGACGTCTAGTCGAGTCGGGTTGCCAGTTAAACGCTGCATATATATATGGCTCCTGCTATTATGCAACTTCCGCCTCTTAGTCCTCCTATCTAAACTAGTTACGATTTTAAATTACTAGTGTAACGTTTTTATAATTTGACCCAAGTCACCAATGCATATCGGTACGCAAGCGATATAGTTTCTATGCAACCAAACACCACTTCATGGAAAGTTATCTAGTCATGAGTCTAATTCAATAATACGGATACATACTTACTTAAATAGAGAGTCGTTAAAATAAATACGTGGGCAGCCTAGGCTAGAGATTTCTGATGCTATTTTCGTAATGATTCATGGGAAAAACCTAGCTACGCCTACTACGCAAGAAGCCAAAAAGGGTCGTAAAGAGCCAAAAGATAGAGGGTGTGAGAGAGAGTTAAAGGGGGCTGACAAGTAAATGTGCGACCAAGATTAGACAAAATGCTCGCCAAAGGTTTCCAGGTCTCTTTTTCTAAAGTCTAACGAACCATTGGATATCTTCAGATTTCCGGCGTGACACATTGCAAGTCCGACTCTATGGCCCCTTTAGATTGAATCCAAAGTCATGCTCATCGAGACATCCTGAGATGTGTTAGATAATGTTCAGATTGGGGCGCATTTAGGATGCTGATTGCTTACAGTGTTCTCGACCATCTTTGTGAATTCCTCGAAACTGATCTTTCCGTCCTGGTCCTCGTCGGCCTCCATGATCGTCTTGTCCACAATCTACGGTATGATACCGATGTCAGTTAAGTTTCGCTTGATAGGTCTGTTTGCTGCTCAGAAAAATACGCACCTGCTGAAGCTGATGATCCTTCAAATTGCTCCCAACCATCATCTTCAAGACGATAAACAATTCTCCGTTGGAAATATATCCATCACGATCGATATCGTAAACCTTGAACGCGAATCGTAGCTTCTCTTCTTTGTTTCCTTTCGACGAGAAAGCAGACAAGCCAGAGACGAATTCTTTAAAATCTACATCCCCGCCACCGTCTTCGTCGAAGATGGCAATCATCCTACATTGATTCGTAGAGGAGTCAGAATAAATAATAACAAAAAATTATGAAATTAAACCCATCAACTTTACTCCCAAAAGTATGGAAAAGGAATGTGTAATGTACCGTGTTGCGAGCGGATTGGAGGAAACCTGTGGCAGCGACAAGAACTCGTCTCGCTCGATGGTCCCCGAGTTGTCCTGTTGTTCATCGCGGGATAGGGTATCTCCGGTCAGCGGCGTGTATTTGAAAGCACTCGGTGTTCACCATCGTTCGATACGGATGCAGATAATACCTTATCCAGCTTCACTAGAGAGTAAAATGCAATATTAGCGACGGTATTTTTTACGGCCATACGTGTCTAAAATAGCCCAAGACAGGTTGAAGGAGGGGCTACGAAGAGGGGAAAGCAACGACGACGTACTAAATCGCTTCCGTAATCTATCAACTTCGTCCCGGTCGAAATTCGACCCAGAGACGATGCTATCTATCATCTGCGAATTCTGGTTCCCCATTGCGATGGCTTATAGCACCGGGATGACGGTAGCTGGCAGCTGGCGAGTTGTAGCGTGTGGAGGGGGGCAATGCAATTAACGTCGAGCGACCCGTGGGTAGGTACCAAGGAGACGACGTATCGGGTGGTATTCTTGGGTACGCTGCAGCTGTTCGGGAAGCAAAATGGTCGACGGTGTTTGAAGGTATTCGAGAGACCTTCAGGAGAAAGAGTTTGGGGGTCAGCAGGGTTGGGAGGTTCGAGATGTGAAGTTGTGCTGCAGGAGGCTGTTTAAGCTTAAGTTTTCTGGGCTTCAGTCGTTTGACCACGCCGGCCAGCCAGCCAATCATCCGGTTCCAAACTCCCAGCTGCCGAACAGCCCCCAAGCTATCAAATCCTTACGCAATACGCTTTCCGGGGCCGGGATTTCCTGGACATCATCTCGGCTTAGTTGTCTCTGGACAAAACCCGAGACTTGATAAGTACACAGGTACTTGGCTATCATCAATCTTTCGGTCCCTTTAATTGATCGAAGGCAGTGGTCATTTCGAGCAACTAGCTGGAGTTATCTTACCCCAGCTAACTAGGCACGTGCTAGGCTTCGAACAAGCTCCGAAGTTCACGAACATAAGTGACTCGGCAGCCTACAATGGTGCATCGGACACGGCATCGGACACAAGACAGCACCAGCACTAGCACCACCTCCGCGGCTGCCCCGCCAGAGACCCAATATCTATCCAGTCTCATTGGCCTTGCAGCTGTGACTATGCCTCAAGAGCCAAATGCAGCTTGGAACTCGTGTTCGGCCTGTCGCATTGGCAGGCGGGCACTCCAAGCGAATCTGCGACACCACAAACTTTTTGTTTCGCGGTAAAAAAAAAAAAAATTTAAACCGTCCTCCAAACATCCTCGTTCATCCGCAAACTTTCAACTCCCACGACGACGACGCCATAAGCGTCCCACTCTGGCGTCAAAAGAGCCCTGATAGTCGCGATGGGTAAATTCGTGCCTCGGGATCGAAAACAGCGGAATAAACAGAAATCTAAAGAAACCACAGCAACCACGGCAACCAACGATGCCTCATCGTCGCAAAATCCAAATGCCTTGATCGTAGTACCACAGACTGCAGAGGAAAAGGAAGCGAAGGCGAGACGGAAAGAAGAGTTGAAGGTGGAATTACGGGCTGCGCAGTCATCTAAGATTACAAGCAAGAAGGCGAAGCGATTAGACAAATACATTGTCAGTAGCAACAGATATGGTAGATGCAATAAGCGGGAACAGAGTCTAACAAGAACACTGGGAATAGGATAATAAACTGAAAAAGGAGGAACGAGTACGGTTAATCGAAAAACTCAAGGACGTTCAAGGAGATACCAGCCTCCTCGTCAAGACGACCCAGCTCGGTGTGAAGCACGAATCCGCACGAGATCAGTTGAAACGAGCGATCAAGGAGGAAAGAGCGGGTATCAACGTGGAGGAAAATGCAGCAATACTATACGAGGAACGAGTGGTGCCAACAGACTTTCCGGTATCAGTCTTACCACAACCACCAAATAAAGATGCACAGCCTATAGTCTCCGATTCCATCCCCGTTACGAACACCCCGAGCGTCGGTGCCCCCACAGGTCTAGGAAGCGGATTGAAGCGACCTTTAGAGGTGGATGAGTTTGGGCTGCCGATTTTGAAGAAAATCAAGAGAAAGCATAAGCCCGAGGTTATCCTCAACGAACCAGCTGAAGACAACCCCATAGAACCGAGCAATTTAGAGATGGAAGAGGGTGGTGCTTGGGAAGGATTCAGCTCGGAGGATGATGTGGATGCCGAGATTTCGTTTGGACCTGAAGATCAACATGAGTCTGAGCTGGAATCGGATTCTGGATCGTCGTCTGACGAAGATAATGAGAGCGAAGATTACAGTGGAGATGAGAGCGGAGAGAGCGGGGAAGATGAAACTGATGAAATGGAGATTGAGGAGGGTGATAGAGGACTAGCTTGGCGCAAAACAGCAGGAAAATCTGAGAGGGCATCCTCGTTCAAAGCATGGGCAGAAGCAGAGAGAAACAAGATTTCAGAGGCATCAGACAAACAATCAACGAGCCTGGGGGCCATTCCCGGTGAAGTGATGGCATCCTTCCCTTCAGCAGCATCGATATCCAAGTCGTTGAATGCCGTCTCACAAAACGAGGAGCCCCGATACATTGCTGCAAATAATACAGTCGTTCAACCTCTGCTAGCAAAGAAATCCCTCGACATATTGTTATCTGAATCTAAGGACGGCCGGAAAGCCCACGCTGTGGCTGTCAACCGGAGAGAAGATATACAGGCCCAACGGCTTGAGCTTCCTATCGTAGCCGATGAACAAAAGATCATGGAAACTATCCACAATAGCCTAGTCACGATTCTTTGTGGTGAAACGGGAAGCGGGAAGACCACTCAGATACCTCAGTTCCTTTTTGAGGCAGGATATGGAGATCCTAACGGCGAAACTCCAGGAATGATTGGAGTTACTCAGCCCCGACGAGTAGCCGCCGTAACAATGGCAAAGAGGGTAGCCGACGAGTTGGGAGAACACTCCGGTAGAGTGTCGTATCAGGTATGCACATTTTTGCAGGCTTAACAAGGAATACATCAAAGATCTAATCGATAATCTTGTCCAGATCCGGTTCGAGGGTACGGCACACGCAGGAACAGCGATCAAATTTATGACTGATGGTGTTCTACTACGAGAACTGGGTGAAGACTTTGCGCTACGGAAGTACTCTGCGATAGTCATCGATGAAGCCCATGAGAGAAGTATCAATACAGATATATTGATAGGAGCTTTGAGCCGCATCGTCAAACTGCGGCTAGAAATGTCGGAGGAGAATAAGTCAGTGAAGCCTCTCAAACTAATCATCATGTCGGCTACCCTCAGAGTCAAAGATTTCACTGAGAACGAGAGACTCTTCCCGGTGCCCCCACCTGTCGTTGTATCGGAAGCTCGACAACATAAGGTAACGAACCGATTTTCGCTTCGAACGCGGCATGATTATCTAGAGGAAGCCTACAAGAAAGTCTGTAAGATCCACCGTAGGCTACCGAAAGGGGGTATACTTGTCTTCTTGACCGGAAAGCAGGATATCTACCAGTTGATGCAAAAACTTCGCCGAACTTTTCCTTTGAAAAATGAAAAACGAGGTAAAGATGCCGAGCCGGGCGGTGCTTCAGTCCAGATCTTACCAAAGGATGCGGTAACTGAGACGGAGGAGGTAGAGTTTGGAGGCCAGGACAAGTTTGATTTGGATAAAGCAGAAGAAGGTGATGATGAAAACGAAGAAGAGTCTGAAATAGACGACGGCGACGGCGATTATGCTGATGAGGATACTACTGACGATCTCATTGTTCTTCCCCTCTTCTCGCTTCTACCAACCTCTGAACAAATGAAAATCTGGGCGCCCCTGGAACCTAATCAAAGGCTTTGCGTTATCGCCACAAATGTTGCAGAGACTAGTTTGACCATCCCTGGAATCAGCTACGTTGTCGACAGTGGACGGGTTAAAAACAGAAACTTTGATGCCACGACTGGGGTTCAAAGCTTTGACATCGAATGGATCAGTAAAGCTAGTGCCGCCCAAAGATCTGGCCGTGCTGGACGTACAGGGCCTGGCCAGTGCTATCGGCTATACTCTTCGGCGGTATTCGAGCGAGATTTTGATCAGTTCGCCAAACCCGAGATTTCACGCATGCCAATTGAAGGGGTTGTACTGCAGATGAAGGCCATGGGCTTGAACACCGTTGTCAACTTCCCATTCCCTACACCGCCTGACCGTGACGAAATTAGAAAGGCAGAAAAGGTATGTAGACCATCAATCTCGTGAGGCTCGGATGAATCATGCATCTGCTAACCTGGTTTCTGAAGCTTCTGGGGTACCTTGGTGCATTAGACATAAAGGGTAGGATAACAGATCTTGGTGTGACTATGAATTACTTCCCAGTTGCACCAAGGTTCGGTAGAATCCTGGCGGCTGGGCATCAATACGAATGCATGCCTTACGTTATCACCCTCGTAGCGGCCTTGTCCGTAGGGGAGCTATTCGTACCTGAACATCAGTTGGATTTCAGCCTTGCGGATAGTGAGGACGAGGAGCGGGATAGCAGCGACAGGGAAGACGACCTTGCGCCAGACTTTGCAGAAAAGATGGCTCTAGATCGTAAAAATGCACAGCGAAAAAAGTACAATGCAGCGCAAAGGTCGTTCGCTATGCTGGATACGAGCAGTGATGCGCTCAAGCTTCTCACAGTTGTTTGCGCGTATGAATACGAAACACGGCAAACAGATTTCTGCAACGATAAATTTGTCCGTGCAAAGGCCATGCAGGAGGTTCGCAAGCTTCGACAGCAGCTGACCAATATTGTTCGGTCTCAGTTTGCAGACGCAATTGGTCAATTCGATGTCAAGCTGCAGCCTCCAAAGGATCTGCAGGTATGTGTTAAAATCTCTTTCGGTATTGGTCATCTTTTCTCTCTTTCCTCCCCATTGAGTATGGTATAGAGTGCAAGGACTTCAGACTACGTAAAACGTTATCCGAAGGCGTTATCGAGGGCAGATGGCTAACATAGGCGAGCGTGGGGCACACTATAGATAAAAGCTTTACGGCAAATCATATCAACAGGATTTATGGATCAGGTCGCCATCCGTGGTGATCTCTTGCCCAATTCCTTGATCAAGCCCAACTTCAAGAAAGTGGCAGATATCCCATATTTTACCCTTTTCACATCTTCCACGGCAAGGCTTGGCCCGAAGCTAGAGAACTTGAACGAGGTGGCTGTTTTCATCCACCCCTCTTCAATCCTCGTGGAGCTCCATCAGAACCGAGACTTCTTCCCGGAGTTCATAGTGTACAGTGAAATGCACCGAGGGGTGACAAGTGGTAAGGTCAGGATCAGGCCGTTAACAACTTTGACCGGACAGCAGCTATCAAACCTAGCAAAAGGCAGCCCTTTACTTACTTTTTCGAAGCCGTTGGATAAGCCGGCCCCGATTGTGAAGGGTGATGAAACAGGAGGCATCACACGTGAGTGCTGGGTAATACCCCGTTTTGGAGCTGCAGTAGGTAAGGCAGAGCAAGGATGGACATTACCTCCTCGACGAGTGACGCAAAAGAAGGCGCCCGGGAGTACAGTGTGGACGACTGACTGGTAAATATAATATGGTTGGTGTGGAATATGCGGGCTGGGGGTTAGCGAGCATGGAGAGGAGCGCAATGTACGATAGGAAGCGAGTGGAAACGGATGGCGGAATGTTTAAGCGGTCCTTTCGACGTGGCTTTCGAGGGTAGACCTAGTGAAACTGCAGGTGATAGCTAAGCTTGCAGGCGAGGTGTGCTTGCATGGGATGCCGGGTTGAGATGAGTCCGAGTGTATCAAGGACTGAATGCGTCGGCATTCTCCCGTCATCGATTGGTTGGTCAAATCAATTCTGCAATCGAGGGGCTTCTTGAGAATCAACGAAATCGCGACTGATAGATTGGAAGGCAGAGTCGGGTCGAAGATCTATGCGAACCTGAGCTCCATCTAGCGTTGATCATTCCCCTTAATAACATTTGTACATACTATTGGAAACCGCATTGGAGGGGGCATGTACCATAGATAGCTTTGAGGTGGTGTCAAGTGCTCAAGATTTGTACGACGGTAACGAACAGCCGTAGGAACTGACATCCGGATTTGCGATACAAGCATGCGGCTTATACATCAAACCCATGTAACCAGTATATATGACCTTCAGTCAAAACACATATACACTTGCCCCGCTGCCCCTGCCAATCCTCTATATATAATAGGCGGAATTATTAAGCTCATGGGGCCACGACATGGCTTGTCGCTTTCTTGTTCCTGATTCCTTTGTTAGGGCATGGATGTTTTCTTATATATAGTTTGTCAATAAGCACTGATTTTTTTCCTTCAGGCCAGTAGTGAGGCCAATGATATTCGGTCATAATTTTCTACTTTATCGTAAAGGAGAGGAATTTATTATGTAGAACTAGACTAAGTAATTACTAAGGCTGAAATTCTACACGCCCCTTGTTCCGTCCGATGTTTCACAAGGAAATCCGTCCCGTTCTGTCATTATGCCTAGTACAGCAAGAGCCAAAAAAAACAATAAGCCACGATATATCTTGCTAAAGTCCGGGGTCATATGCACTGAACAGGCTATTTCAAAGCCCCAATATATCTTGACAGACGGATTTTCTTCGTTTGCCTAGACCGTGAAAGGTGAATTGACCAAGAGGAATACCCCCACGATGGACGAAATAAGATCATGTGGTCTCGTGCCACTTTCCTTTTTCTTTTTCAACGTCTTTTCTTTATTTGAAAAGTAGCATGGGCGGTTGCGATTTTCATTCCAAGACCAATCTTGACCTTTTCGCTTGTCGGATATGTTGGAGATGTGGTCCGGAAAATCTACTAGCGTAGAAAAAGGAAGGATGTGTGGCATTTTGTATCTGCAACGCAGAACCTAAAATTTGTTGCTTGTGAAGTTGCTATTGGGCGTGCATGGCTCGGTGTCACTGTGCTAGCTGCCTTTTACGGGAAATATCCGCTCGATGAACGTGCCCTTCCCTTCCCTTCCGCTTTTTGATTTAACTGGACTCAACAACTATCCTATTTTCTGTGATTGCGTAACACATAAGAGCCGAATTGACACATTTTCGGCTTCGAGACGGGAAGCTGCGGGTGCTTAAGTCAACCTCACTCGTGTACCATGTTGAAATCACTGGATAATGTGGTCCTGCGAAACAAGGAAACTCAGACTAGGAAGTAACTTTTTTTTTTTTTCACCCTTGCAACTCGGGTCTCGAATATCTACAAGTATTCTGACGACAGCCGCTTTTGCAATATCCCGTCTTCAGGAATTTAAGTTAGCCACTTACCCCATACTTATACAATAATAACTACCGTTTTATAAACGGCTAATGGCTAACACCGCTACCACGACTCCACACGAGCTACCATATAAGTATCAAATATATAGGCGATACAACTCGGTTCTCGGTATTTAGGTTAGGCAAAGATCTAAAGGGGAATTCGACTTATGAAGCACATGCTTCCGTGAAGGAGCTTTGACCTCAGCTTTGACCCCGCCTGCCCGTTCCCAGGTTTTGTGCACGTGCACGGTAGTTTTCATTTGTTTTTTTATCTGACAGTTTAGGCATGATCTGTCCGTCTCTTTTCTTCGGTTGTTTAAGCGGCTTGTCCATGGGATCGGTCAGTAGGTGTGCCGGTATTGAATGTTCTGCAGTACGTGCTGTCACTTTTTTTTTTTTTNGGTTTCTGTCTCCCGCTCAGATATTTGTCCTTGATATTCCGGGTTTCCGTTTTGTATCTATTTATGCATGTCTCAGACCATTTTTTCCCTCTTTCTCATAGTTTAAGTACTTTTATATCCATGTACATGTGTCTCGACTGCTCTGCAGATCGGATTGAACCGGGAGCGGGATAGACGGTTGTGGCTGGGTGCTATGATTCTTGTCATAATATCATCTTTTGAGAAGGAAAAACGAAGAGTGCGAAGACGGAGTATTCCGACTTAAGCTCCTCAAGATTAGACAGAAGATGTGGGTCATTATCACTCTTTGACTTATACATCATTATGGAAACGAACAAGTAGACTACTTCGGGAAGAGAAACAAAGGAAATGAGAAGCATTGGACAAAATTAATGTGAAAATAAAATCGTAGAAATACTATATACTCCTTCCCTCCTGTATTACCTGAGCCCAGGCGCTAAAAACTTCATCTAGAATTATGAGAAAAGAGAAACAGAATAAATGAAAGAATGTTTAAGATGCATGCAAACCAGAATATGCCACCCCAGAACATAGGAAACTCGTTGGTCGTCTTGGGTTATGATGATGTATTTCAAACAAAAGAGATTCGTGGGTGAGGATCCAGAGGGAGGAACATGCCTCGAGATGATCTTCGTCATATGTACAGAGGCTACGCGAATAGGGGTATATAAAACAGGCGTGATTACTTGAATAACGATTGGGCTTGTGTGGGAAAAGGAAAACTTTTATTTAAACTGGAAGAAAGATGCTGGCATGACGCTTGGGTCGACGTCGCGGCTGCTATATCTGTAATCTCGAGAAAGAGACGGGTCTGCGGCAACCTGTTCAAATCGAGCAACGGAATTGAGAGGCGGCGTTGCGAGAAAGTGTGAATGAGTAGATATGGTTGGTGATGATGGTATGTAGTTCATACTGAAGGCTCGGTCTAGAATCGTTTCCCTTCGTGGGGAACTTGACAAACTAGCGCAAGTCATATATTCGGATCCTCCTGATGGTGACATTTCGTGTGGATCTATCGGCGACTGGTTCGTGCTCATAGAAGACCCGGGCCCGAATTCGTGCATTGTCAAGGTAGAAATTGGGCGAGGCGCTCCCGTTCCAGAGCTTCTAGAAGACTCGCCTGACTCTTCCGAGGACCTAGTTGTCGATATCATTGGATGGTCATGATGGTGGTGATGACTCCCACGTTCCTCCTCCCATTCGTCTTCTGCGATCTTTAAATCATACGGGGTAGCCCGGTAAGAGTGCCTCGAGTTTATTGCCTTATCGGCACCAAAAGTTACCGAAGAAGATCGTCGAGAGTTTGTTTGGCGGATGTGAGATTGAATTTCTCGGCACCATATCGTTAATGGTGTGTCTTTTGGCCCTGACCGGAAGAACAGCGTGAGCTTTCCATCTTCGGGTTCGTAAAGCTGTGAAACGCTTGCAGTCGGACTATCCACTCCTTTTCGTCGGGATGATGAAAACCCAGTATCAAGCTGAAGGTTGACGACCAGAGTTGGGCAGAGTGGATTGTATGTCGTTTTGCTCATTGAAGAGAAGGGCTTTCGGTGCGCAATATCGCCAACATAACATGACGTTACGCAATCGAGACTATAGTAAATAATCAGTAAGCTTTCTATGTCCGGCGTATCTATGTTTTAATCATATCCAATTTGACGTACGAGTAGGAAGCTATCGGCTCAGGGTCCATCTAATTGATTCTCGTCAGCTTAGGCATTTCTCAAATACAACTACTGAGCCATTTCAAGACTGAAGATAAACGTACCCGCTGGCGATATATACTAAGCCTCATATCGGGAGGAAATCTTGATGGGAAATCGTCTTCAGAATGATTGCTGAATACGTCTTCCACGCTTCCCAGGTCCTCTTCGTACATCACCCCAACAGCAGACATCTTTCTTGGGGCGGATGTGTTGCTGAGAACTTTGCGCGGGCCGAGGACGACATATCGATGCTGCAGAATGCAAATGTTAACCCCAGAGCGATGGTATAGTCATTCGAAGGAAATGCGCGGATTACCTTCCAGTTACCACGACTCAAAAGGTTCCTCTCTGGTGGAACAGATAGTATTCCTTCCATGGTTGTAAAATTTTGAAATTGCATCGAGTGAATTTTAAATGTGTGGAAAATAGGCCGGGCCTTGGATTTGGTATCGGATTCTGAAGTGCGGCTACACGGAATTATAAATATATGCGGACCGAGCTCACAATCTGAATCTAGGATGCTTCCACCATGCGCCGAAAGTTTAAGGAGGCCCCCCACGCCCTAAGGACTAGTAGTGAAGCCTGGTGCGACAGGTCAAGACAGCGTCGAAAAAACTAGGTCCCATGAATTCCAACTAGCTAGCTGACGAAAGAGAGAATTAATATTTCATGGGTGGAATATCTTTATATATACCGCCCCAGTTTTCCAGGTCCTAATAAAAGTGGAAACGGGGCCAGAAACAAAATGTAATATCAACCGGGGACAATCCAGAAATCCAGCAGCTCTGCATGGCGTCTTACAGAATGGACATTTCACGTAACGTCGTATCTGCCTTGTAAAATGAAGGCAAGGGGGGAAAACAATTATTTTGTCTGATAAAGTCATGTGGACTACAATGTGACGTTGGGCTAGAAGAAACACCCGCTGGGGGAGCATAGTACGGTCCAAAGATCCTTCTTGTCCAGCCTTGGCCCTGTCCATTACTTTGTAGATCGAATGTAGCCGGGTGGATTCCTCCATCCCTCGAGCGGAGAAGCAAGGGTACAAGGTATTCGACAAATCTTATATTGGTGGTGAGTATGCGGTCGGGTTCGCTTTCCATGCACTCCTCCTGTACGTGCCAACTGCCATGCTTTTCGTCTCTTTTGCTTGGGAGGTCCATCAGGTCGCTGATATTAGGATTAGCCCTGCAACAGGGTCGGATCGTATGGGACAATTGGTTGCTCGAGCCATCGTTCCCCACAACCTCTAGCTTGATCGAGACCAATGTGTATCTGCCTGCAACCTGTGAGTGTTAGTTGCGCAAAGCTGGTCCGGCAGTGTACCTGGGAATCGAGGGCACAACTAAAGAGGTGTGCGCCGCTATGCTGCCCACCTTGCAGGGGTGCGACCGCAAGCCTGCGGCGCCCCGAGCGTTCCCTCGAAGCCGACAGAACAGTGCAAAAGAAGCTTCCTTTCCTTCTGGAAGCTCTTAGCAATGAGACATGCAGATTTTGAAGCAAACTAAGCAGGTTCGCGTTCGCCGCTGTGGTGGCAAATGTACGGTTCCTGCTGTATCACGGAATGTTTCTGGAAGAACTTTCCATACGTTCAACAAAGGTTTTTTTTTGTCCGTATCACCGCAGATAACAACAACCACGGCGGGTAAAAATCTCGCGATCACTAAGCCTGTCGACTGCACGCAGGCTGCGAAATTTTAAAAGTGGGGGCAAGGGCATATTTCGCCATGCCATACTGGAGCAGAACAAAAAAAAAAAAAAGGTGATCGATTTAGAATGCCGCCGGTAAATATACTACTCCGGGGCAGCACTATAGCAATTTAGCCTTCGAGGATTTGGGAAAGCCATCTAATACACTACCACATTTTAACGGCAAAATAGCTAAAAACCCACACTACATGCACGTGTCGAGTAATTTGTGGAGCCGTTACATAGCGAATGCTGAGGGGTGTGCCATATCTTGTACACACGAACAAGGCCCTTCCCTCTTCTACCCGACAACGACTTGGCTCGTTTTCCACTGGCTGAATTATATATATTCTCCACAGAGTATCATATATTCTTCAGATGTCATCACAGGAGTCAGGAACCATTTTATACACCCGCTAGCTCGGGCCAGAGGGAGACTAGCTGTCCGAAGGACGATATTCTCCGGCCGAAGCTTCATATCCTCATCTGCAGGGAAAGCCGTATCCACTTTTTAGTCCCCCTAGAAATCGTTAATCCCTTTTGATCGCTCAATCGTATCAGTATAGCCCGCATGAGCTCTCTACAAGGTACATTCGTTCATGGGGAAGCAAGAATAGGCCGCAGGCCACGCACCTACCACATACATATTAAGGAGTCAACTTGGTCCGTTTTCTTTTTCCTCAACCGCCTCCTACGATATAGATGTATGCACCTTTGGGAATCTCCCACACCTTCTCCCTGGGCCATTGGCTTTAGCGAAAACGAAGCCTTTGTGCCGTGTCGGTTAGCAATACAATAACGTGAAATGATAACGTTCTTTTTCTTCCCCTTCTCTGTTTCTTATGGCAAGAATACGAGAGAAGTGGAGCCACCTGTCTGCAGCAGCCAGGCCACTCGGCGTCATAAAAAGTTATTTGGCGATCGTCTTCAGCCCGCCATGGGTAACAATACCGAGTGAGCAACTGGTACCGTTACCTTGTTTTTTTCCCCAATGCATTGGTCAGCTGTATATCATATCACCTTTAAGATATTGAGGAGCCCTTACTTGCCGTAGCTCGAACTATCAAGCAGAATCTGACGCAGTTTATGAATGAAGATTGCATATATCATCCAATTGCGGGGATTGCATACGAGGGATCATAAGATATGGTTTCGAAACCGATAATATGCGTCTTCGTCAATCATAAAAAAAAGGCGAGCCGGGAATATTTATAATTATGAACCATATGCTCGGATACTGGCTACGGCATGATTAGGCTGTCAGCCTGCTGGCAATGGAGTGCTGTTGCCAGAATGTAATGTGATATCTTGAGAGACCACAACACAGCAACACAATTAAATACGGAGCCTCAAACGCTGCAGCTGTCTAGATCCCGATCGGGTAACCTACCCGAGCTTTCAACCCAAAGGAAGAAAAAATCTTGCAGGCCTCTTCTGGACATGCAACAATTGTGAACCGAATTTGCGGCTCTCGTGCTTGCATCAGACACCGCGAACGGAAATTTTTTCATGCATCTTATCAAATGATTACGTTTTTGAGCGATGGTATGTTGATAAATAATCATTCTAGTTTCTGCGTATCACTTCGATATATGGTACTAATCACAAAGGTTTTTGTCTAGATATACCGATATAACGGATGTTGCGATCTCGGCTTTTTCTGTAGAAAAAGGTCATCAGTCTTAAGCTAGTACCGACAGGTCACTCCGGCCAAAGGGTATATTCTTAAAAGCTGTTGGCTTTCCAGGCACCGACGTACCTCATCACAATGTTAAGAACGAGCAGCTCCTTAGCCAGGGCCCGTCTGCGGTCCCTCACCAGCCCTCGACCACCCTGGATTTGCAGTACCTGTCAAATCCATCAGTCGGCTTTCTTCTCTGCTCCAAGGCTAGAGGATGTCTCCTTCCCGGCGATAGGTAAACGGAAGAAGGGGACACTTCCTTTAGGAGACACTATGACCAATGAAGATCGAGAAAAGCTCGTCGAGAAGAAACGACGCCAGCACAAGAAATTTGTGGAAAAGCTCCAAGAATTCATAGATATCAGGAAAAGGGTGGCAGCGAAGCTTAAGAGAGACGCCGAGAGAAAAAAGATGAATAAGACTCAGACAAGGGGGCCCAAAACTCCCGAGTCGATAGCGAATGTAGAGTATAGACATTTAAAGAGGGCCGAGGAGATACGTGATGCCGCAAAAATGTTCACGATGACACCTTCCTCGTGGCCGAGTGTGAACAAAAAGGCAATCACTTCTGAAACCTTGATGTTGATGCACCGCGCTATGAAGGACACGATGGCCAGCATCAAGATAGACGCGCCGACGCCAAAAACGTGGCTGGAGGCATCAGATCTTCGGAGGAAGTACGATGCGGCGGTGTTTCCATTAATCGCGGAAATAGAACCACCTCGCGGGTCGCCAACCGAAGACAAGGTTTTTTCGGAGGCCAATGGTGCAACTACCGGAGTCGAACCCGCCGAATGTTCTCCACAACAGACCAATGGAGGAGCGGGAAAAACTAGGTCTGGGGCCAACAATGGCGAGGTCCCAGAAAAGGGTGGACCAAGCGACATGCAAGAGGCTGAGAAAACAGAAAGGAGACCACGGAAGAATTCCAAAGAAAAGAAGCTGGAAGTCGATGCTACCACGGTTAGCGCAAATGAATTTCAGCTAGAGCGTACGTGGGAACGAGCTACTCAGTTCAAATCCTGATTCGTATGTATCGCTAAATCTTAGATTAGCAATTGATCTTGAACAAAACGTCGAGCTTCGGCCTTTGAGCCACGGGTTGGATCGTGTTCTATTTAAGTAAGTGGATCAAAAGCCAGGATTGGCCCCATTTCGTGATGAGGCTAACACTCAAAAACAGTCCAGGAGTGACTTTCCTTCGAGATCCGAGATCTCGAGTCTATAACTTCGACCCTTATCTTGATACCATCATGCCGGTCGACGAGTTCGACTTTGACGCGCTTGGAAATTACATCACTTCATCCAAGGATAATACCCTCATCGAACTTGCACGAGATTCCGGGAGAAAGTATGTCGGATCGACATCTAGTATGACTTCAGTTTTGTCACATTTTCACTACCTCCTCTCCCGGTGGCGACCGATCAACGTCAAGATGCTCTCTAAAGGGTTCGTAACAGAAAGCGAAAACTTTACGAGGCTGTCTCGATTACCCGTTTCTGTTATCCTTCGGTGGAAAGACGGCGTCTACGCCATTGATCAAGATAAAGAGGTCGACAGCATGGAAACCATCCTTTTATTCTTGGGGCGCTCGATGGAGAAGATGTTAACGCTTCCGCCGGAGGTTTTCCAAAAATATCACAAATCAGCTTCACATGAGATCCCCGATGAGGTCAAAAATGCAAGGGAGCGGTATCACTATACTGGGTTTGGGGATCTATTATTTCGATCTCAATTGGATGCACACGATGACAGGTTACCCGGCACTGGTGTTTTTGATCTCAAGACAAGAGGAGTAATTAGCATTCGAATGAATGCGTCTGAGCCAGCAGTTGGATGGGGATACCAGATCAAAACCGCCGACGGGCAATTCGAATCATTTGAGCGCGAGTATTACGACTTAATACGATCGGCATTCATGAAGTATTCCCTACAAGTGAGAATGGGACGTATGGACGGCTGCTTCGTGGCATATCACAATACAAAGCGCATTTTTGGATTCCAGTATATCAGCATCGATGAGATGGACGAGGCTTTACACGGGAGCGCGGAGATCGGAGATCAAGAATTCAAGCTAAGTTTGAAACTGTTGAATGAGGCATTGAACAGGGCTACCGAAAAGTATCCGGAACAGGTATGGCTACGCTGTTCCTCCTATATTTAGCAATAATCTATACTGATGGTTACAGTCACTTCGGTTGTGGTTCGAGACGAGAGAGTCAACGATGCCGTTCCTCTATTTCGCCGCTGAACCGATCACAGACGAGGAGATCCTTGCTTCTCAAGAGCGAGAGGCAGATATCAACGTAGTTCTGGATCAAATCAGAAAATCGTCCCGGCCATTAGGGCCCCGACGGGATGATCTCCTAGAAGAACAAGAAGAATTAGAGATGGAGCTGAACACTCCAATCCAAACCCCAACTGAAGCAGCCAAGGAGGAAATCATTAACGAGGACAAGGCAAAGGCACAAGCAACTCTTGAAGCACTTCAAGAATCTACGGAAATGCTCGAGTCAGTGACTATAGACGGTGAAAAGTTAGTAGACCCGGAGCGTGATGCGAGGCTTCGAAAGGAAGAAACGAAAACGGGATGGGAGTATCTATCCGTACCGAAGAGGGAGACATCTGCATATGAAACGGCTGAGTCAGCGGCGGAAGATACCGAAGAGGGCACGTCGGAGTCAACAGCCGAAGAACTCACAACTGAAGGCAGCTCTACTACATCACTTGTGGAGGATCCGACCGGGGACGGCCCATTCGTACAAGTCCTCGTCGCTCAGAGCACCGTTAACGGCGTTAAAGTTGACCGCCCTACAACTCTATCGGGCAAGGACGTTTGGGCTGTTAACTATGCATTCTTGAATATGGACAGCAAAGCAGCTACCAAAACCCTATCGCAGATCAAAAAACGGAAGAAGGAAGGTATAGAATTCGATGCCAACTGGAAGAGCACTTTTATGCAGCACTTGAAAACGCTTTCGAAGCAGGGTGAGCAGTATGCGGCTCAGCAGAGGAAGGAAGATGAAGAAGGTGATATTGTGGTATATAGGCGGAAAGCATGAGCTCCCGGGCTGTGCAGGTTGTATAATAGTTGTAAATAAATTTTGTACTATAGTGTGTATATTTTTTTCCTTCCAGTTGTAAATATTTGGGCTGGATAGATCTAGAATTGGCTGCGACAGCCGTGGTGCGGAGCATATTGAAATTCGCTTAAAATTTTTTATTAGGAATAGTTTGGGGTCTCAGCTCTCATCTCCAAGCCTTTCGCAGCTTCAACGAATATCCCTGTACATTCATTCCAGCGGAGAACCCATTGGCTCTGGTAGCGATGAGGCCCTACCACGTTGCATGTCGACCTTGGCCGGCTGAACACGAGATCGATCTCTTTTCCACGGAAGAAAAAAAAGTAACGAGGATGGACCCTGTGAGGACTCGATTCCGCTGGCAGTGGTGGCATAAATTTCTCAAGCCACAGTACACGTCAATAACATCAGCTACGGCGACTTATAGGTTCAATTTAATTTTCGGTTCGGGTTGTTTAACCCCGAATGTAAGCATTAGACAATTCGAACAGCTCATGTGGAAACGGCTATTTTGAGGTGGTCGGTAAGTTTCTGGGGGATATGTAGAGCAGTGTATATGTACACGGCACTTGTATTATGTTTATCACTAGAATATGTATCCAGAACATTCACCATACCACGTTGGATCTTTTCTGCGTTTCGCGTTTCGCGTAACACGAAACCTGTACAGCATGCCCCCCTGTCGCAAAATTTGCGTTGTTTTTGTTGTTTCTTTAGGCGCGCGTGGGGACTGGGAGCTTTCATGCAGGTGTTGTTTTTGATGTTTGCTGGTCGAATCATGTCGTGGGATTGATGTTATTTGTGGGGAAGAAATGTGCTTTGCAGCGGGATTATGTGCGAGCACTATCTCCTGGATCCTGGGGAAAAAGAGAAGAACTCATCACAAAAAAAAAAAAAAAAAAAGTTCGCAGGGGAGAATTAACTCGCCCTTCGGGTTGTATTGTGATTGGGAGAAATATCTGGAGTATGGAGCTTAAAGTTTATATATCAGGACGTAGCTACGGAGCTTAGCTGAAATTGTCGTGAGATTATTGTTTTCTTATTGGAAAGAATCGAGACCGCGGGGGCAGAAGCAGTGGGCCTTAAAAGCTAAGAATATCATATCATATCATTTTCATTATCATTATCAAGTATGATAAGTCCCCACATCATCAGGTTTCTATAAATTATTATGGCTTTTTCGGATGGTCTCGATCCCGTCGCATAAGTTGCTTTCACTGGGGCTAGGCGGAAAAGCTGAGGAGCCTTTGCTGTGGTTCGATCAGATCGGTGATTACACTGAATAGGCATAGAGCCCATGTCCTTGCCTGGACCAGCCTCCCCAACAAGTATGTGATTGGAATGCTGAAAAGGTGACGTCGATGGACGGATAGTTGCTTACAACCGCAATCCACTTACATTATTTATCTGCTCCTGTAGAAAAGCATTAAGCTTGTGAAATGGAAGTGTCCTTCGGTAGAAGGCTTTCGAGACGGGCTTACACATGACCGTTTTAAAGGACTCTAAAAGCGGTGGGGATTCAGAAGATCGCGGCGGAATTGGACTCCCCTGTCTACAATGTTCCGAGTATGGCGGGGATTGCCAGCTCGATATTCGAGGCTCGTGAGATCTACGTACCAAAACGGAACCGAAGTATCATAGCTGTTATGTGGCTCTTAGCATGGTCTATTGTTTTTCCTTCGGCTAAGCGGTTTGCCGTGGCTTAAGCTTAAGAACCAGCGGTAAGAAGTGCCTGAGCAGCAGACGTGCATTACCTTATGCGGTGTGAACCGTTTTCCTGGACCTTTTTCTTTCTTTAAGGTTCGGGATTGGAGAATGGGAATCCCGTTCAGTTCCATTCCTGCTATGGTAAGTCTATTCGAAGCAAGTGAATAGGCTATGACGATTCAGGCTCACTCCACCCAATCGATAGGTCATGACATGACATGATCTCGGGATAACTTTTCTCGCTGCCTGTGAAGATTGAGGTGTTTCTTTTAGTATCGGAAGGCCAGAGTGAGCGACAAGGCTGGATGAACAGGTTTCGAAAGCCATCTCTTGCTGCTTTCAAGATTTTTCCTGCTGGGGTGGTCGTGCATCCTTGGATCAAAATGTCGTGGTCGGTTAGTCTGCCGGTGGTGTTGGCAGGCTTGACATGTTTGTACATATGTAGTATGCACGTACGAGCCACCGCCATTCGAAAGAAAAAAGGAACCGAAGTATAGGACCTTAAAAATGTTTAATCGGGAGATACGTTTCTCCATATATCGAAAATCAATACGTTTTCGTCTTCGTCCGGACCGGATATATCATTCTGAGGTTCCAGATTACGAGGATCGGAGTATTCCTCTGCCGGCTAAGGATCGGGATTATTGACCGCAGATTCAATTAAACTTGAAACGATGCATATGATGACGTGCGAGCTTTGAGCATTGATTTTGAAACTGCAAAAAGTAATCCTACAGCCTGACGATCCTTTTTTATCAGAGAAAGAGCCTAAGCAGACCCTTTTTTGGTTCCACCATAGACTTCTATCGGAGTAAGATCGAGAGCGCACGTCCCAGACGCCGAGTGACGGCTACATCAGACGAGGTGTGTTTTGACCCATACAAGAAGTCCCTGGCCTTATTTCCACACATGTTTTGTAGATGTCACGTCAGATTGTATCAAACCGACGCATGCTAATATAGTGATGAATAAGAACCAAAAATTTCCTGATCCGCATCTCGGCTTGATGACAACGGAGTATTAGCACTTGGCCTGGAACATTATAGTTGGGAATCGACGCTAAATATTCAGTCGAATATTCACTCTCCTTCGAAGGGGTTCCTGGGTGCCGGATTGAGAAGGAAGATCACAACATTCGCAAGCTGTCAGAATAACAAAAGTTGACAGAGCATTGACGGTCAACCGGGATGCAGGTTTTTTTATTTTTTATTTTCTTATTTTTTTATGTCTTGCATCGTTTAAACCCCCAGTCAAGTTACATCTCCTGCCAATGGTAAGTGGTGGAGGCGCACTTTGCTCCCCAGTTTGGCCCGGCCCCCACATACATACATACATACACGGATGTACACCGCAAGGAGGCAGACACCAACATTGAGAACGCCNCAGCCGCATTCAGACCAAAAAGAGAAGACGCACATTGTCGACCTAGACCCGGACCCACAGGACGAAAGAGCACGCCTAAAAACAAAGCAAGTGGGCGTGTTCATTGGGGACGGCCATCTGTGCATCTGAGGTCGCACTTGGAGGTTGAGGCAGTGAAACCTTAATCACCCCGAAATCTCGCATACTATGTACATAGAAGGAACGCCGCAGAGTGCCGACGCTAACTGGGACTAGAGAATTGTTATTCTTTTCCTGGTCAAGAGCAAAATAAATAAACGTCAATCGCAAGAGATAGTGTCCGTAGAAAAGAGAAGAGTTTCGCCAACCCTCTCTTTTTTTTTTTTGTTCTTCTTGAGTCCTTCCACAGAATATATAAAATTTTTTATATAGAATATTGTTCCCACGTTCTGAGTACTTTCTTGTACATAGTACGTCTTCTTTACCCTGGCAGCTAGAGGGAACAGGTCAGACAGGGTCCAGGGCCGAAGTACGAGCGGACGAAAGAGTGGGATCGAAATCGACCCGCCCAGATAGATACATATCAGCAGAACGGCATCATCATCGCATCGGGATCAAATTAAAATTGCGATTCGATTGCCTCTCAGCTATTTTACTCCCCCTCACTGACGAATTGGTGCAAGGGTTTCCGGAATTGCGGAGTTCGGATCATTAATCGTTCACTTCATCCCACTTATCTGTTCCATATCCGCAACCAGCTCATAATACCATTTCGTTTCTGTTATTCTTCCTTCTCAATCAGTTGATTCTGGACAGAGCTCGGGCTCAATAACTTCTTTTTTGTCTTTTACCCTCTTTTCCGACAGGCGGACGGGATTTAATTTGGAGGCTGCGGGAAAACAGCAACTGCAGGTGCCAGAGCAGGGACAAAAGGGTGCAGGTGGATTCAGCTTGCATGCCAACTAACTTGTAAGCGACCTGGAGTTAAGCTGCTTGAGAGTGGTTTAGAAACACGACAAGGCCCGCTGCTGCACTGCACTGGCCTAATTTCAAATAGTCACGGTTGCCCCCCTCAGACACACATCTCAAGAGGACAAAAAGAAGGAGGGTTAGAGAAAGAGAAAGAGAAAGAGCAAAAGAGAGAGAGAGAGGGAGGAAGGAGATTGCATACTTCTGGTCGTTTTGCTTTTGGACGAGATCCGGGAACCTGTCTACGACACGTCCTGTCATTCTCTTCTACTTCTTTCTTCCATCGTTCCTGGAACCGGTCATCATCAATCGAATCTTGAATTGGCCCCTTTCCAGATTCGAGATAGTCACTAACCGCTTTCCTGCTTGCCGTCGACCCGACCATTTCCATTCGTACCGGTACCACGCCAGCGCCAGCAGCTTACCGCAGACTGAGGCCGTCGAGGAGTAGTTTTACCTGCCCGTTTCTATTTTTTGCGTGGCGGATAAACAGCCCTGGTCATTTCCTTCGTCATCGATAGCCAAAACACAACACTTTCGAGCCCCCCAATTCATATACCAACCACCACCGCCAGCCATATTGAACCTGATTGACATCAACCTCAAACAAACTCCGCTTCAGAGGCACCAACGCTCCACTCTCGATTGCTGGCCTTTGAATTCAGTACCATCCAGTGTTTCTGTATAGCATCTTTCGCTTTTCCCTTCTCTCCATTCCTGAGTAATAGCGCTTTGCGGCTTTCTATCTGCCTTTCATGAGTTTTATGATTGCATCCTTGTAGCGCATTGCTTGTCCTCTGCCCCCCATGCCCAAAGCGACCCGTTATCTTGCATCCCAGTGACATTCCCCACCGCGGTTCTCCAATTCTTTACGGCACCAACCATACATCCCACACGGCGGCCGAACAATAGGCCTCACCGGCCTGAACAATTGACGGGCGAGATACGCGAAGTACTCCCATCGGTCGACAAGAAAAACACGGAAAAGGATTCCTTAACCAAAGCCATCTATCCTTCCTGTTCTTGATTTATTTATCCCTTTATTTCTTCAATATGGCAACCGCCGCAATGCAACCATTCGATCCGACTTCTCGACGGAAGTCCTTCGGAATATTCTCCAAACCTTCAAATCCGAAACCAGCAGAGCCGTATACAACCAAACTCATCACCAAACAACGGCCGATATCCTATCAGATCGGCGCTGTTGGGACTGGTACCATAATACGAGCTCAGACTTTCCAGGAAGGCAAACGGTCTGCTCCAATAGATCTAGATCGACCGCTTCCACCTCGGCCAAAGGTAGCGACACGGCCCATTTCCTTGTCGGCCACTCCGAGATCGTACGAGCCTTCGTCACCAGGGACTTCGACCGTTTCGACTTCTACTGCAGCGTCGTCTCTCTTCGATGAACCCGATTTCTTGACGAAAAATGCTCGAACGTCATTGATAGTTTTTGCTGGTGAAGTTGTGTCGGCGAATACTTTTATGAGACGGCTTAGTAGCAAAAGGGAATACTTGGTTTTGACGGACACTCACTTGCTCAGATTTAGGAATCAGGGAAAGGCGGCAGAAGTGTTTCCACAGTAAGTTTGTGATGAAAAAAGGAACATTGTTGTTGAAGAAAGATACTGACGGGAGGTCGCAGGTTGAATCAGAGTTTCCGCGTCGCAGGTAACCGAAGTACCTCTTTTGGTCCCATTACCGGCGAGGTGCAGCAGGATCAAATAATCATCCATTTGAATCAAATTGTTGCTGTTCACGAGACCGAAAAGTACTTTATTCAAGTCGACCACCTTGACGAAGTTTCCGGAACCGCGACGTCGACCGTTTTGCAGCTCTCCAACCAAACCGAAGTGGATCAATGGCTGCGAGCTTTGTGCAGAACAGTGCGACTTCCGACGTATACAACACTCCCGTTTGCCGGAAAAGTGGTAGACTATGTTGCGAAGAGGCTGGGGGACGAGCGCGATTACTCGGCCGACAATGTTATGATATTCCGGGTAGTGCACCGAAAGTCCGATCGCAGTCAAGGCAGGATGTCGGGCAGTCTCGTGGGTTCTTCCGAAGATGTGCAGAAGAACGCAACAACAATATGCTACCTGGCTGTCGGGATCCACAAAGTCCACTTGCTTCCGCTGCCGAAGACCGCAAATCAGAAGAGTTCTTCTTCCCTGAACTCTCCTGGTATGGTGACAACATTTGGTATCTTAACATTGTGCGCTCTCAATATGAACTCGGAAACGGATGATTCATTCACACTCAAGTTCCGCGCCCCATGCAAACCATACCAAACAGTTCACTTGGCCTCTTCCTGTGCTGCTCAAATTATCCAAACGATCAGGCATGCCGCTGATTTCCTTCGGCCTCAGTGGTCAGAACCCTCGTTCACTCTTAACATTCCGGAAAAACTCCTTGATCAGCCGTTTCCTGATATTGATTATGATGAAGGCTACCTGTGCTTTTCGAGGACCCTCGCTGCATATTGTAAGCATGAAATCCTCGAAGTCTTATATTTTTAGGGGGCCCACAATCTAACCTGAATGAATTCTAGGCGCATCATATGAGGTCGATGCTAGCACCATCAATTACAAAATAATTTCTAATGTCGAGGATGGTCCGAAATTTCAACTATACCCGCCGAATCATCCCAGGAGAACCAAGTATTCCGTCCCGGAGCTTCTTGCGGTAATGAGATCGTTGAGGTGGAATGAAGCGTTCGGATCGATATCGTTCTCTGGAGTTAGCCTCCAGCCACTAAAAGGAACCTTCGATAGCTATGGCAGCGACATGGAGCCATATAGAACGCGGTCTGGGCGAAAGCTAAACACCAAGGGCCAGAAACGATCCCTACTCGTACTCGAGCTAAGAGCGATTGCGGCATGCAGCGCACGGTTACGTCGGCTCGACTTTACGGGATGCTTAGACCCTCCCAGAGCCCAACTCGAGGATGATGATCATGATGAGGTTGAAACCGGATGCGAAATCGTTGAAGCCATCCTGCCGCTGTCCAAGAAAGGGTTGACCAATGTGGACTGGATCATTTTCTCTGGGATCGCACTTGACCAAGCTGATATTGCCTGGATTGTGGACGCCGCTGTTGATAAGACCTGCCACATCCGAGGCCTAGAGATTGCGAGGTGCGGTCTGAGCGAACGATCTATCCACCTGATCTTAGAATCACTGGTAGCCCAGGTCAAGACTCTGGAAGGTTTGGATATTGGAGGAAATCCAGGTCGGCTCAATACATCAAACCTGAACCCTCTTTACGA
This sequence comes from Arthrobotrys iridis, assembly GCA_036971165.1. Taxonomy (NCBI): domain Eukaryota; kingdom Fungi; phylum Ascomycota; class Orbiliomycetes; order Orbiliales; family Orbiliaceae; genus Arthrobotrys; species Arthrobotrys iridis. The sequence continues at coordinate 2,555,750 of JAJTTS010000002.1, read as the reverse complement.
ACTTTTGCAAGCATTCCCGAATATGCGATGTCTCAAGCTCGCCAACCTCAAGCTCGCAACCGGCGGGGACCATAGCAATAACTATCCCAAGAATAGCTCGCCTGTTAGACCTTCGTTCAATCGATCAATATCCCTTCAGATCCCACTGCCGAGGACTCCTGAGTCGACAATAAGCAATGGTGCATACAGGCCAGGAAACTTTCGGGCGGAGTCTTCGCTTTCAGTTAACACATTTCTCTCTCGGCCGGCGAAAGAAGAGCATGCTCTAATTCCAGAGGAGATTTTGATCAAATGGCGCCTTCAGGAACTCGATCTCAGCGGGACACCAATCAACGGGGCTACCGTTGATGCCCTTTCTGCCTATCTGAACAGCCCGGCTTCAGAATGCCTCACTAGTCTGAACCTTAATGATTGCGGTCTAAAGGCAGGCGATCTGGCCGTATTGTTAGGATGTTTGGCTCGTGAAGACGGCAAAACTCGCAATCTCCATCTCTTTGTCAATCGCTTGCAGATTACTCCTGATCACAACAAACTAGTTGATGCGATCAAGAAAGGCCTTTCGCCGAGATACCTGACGATAAGCAACGTTGATTATCCGGATGAGGAAATGTTCCGAAAGCTAATCAAGGCCATCACGGTCAACAAAACAATTGAATATCTTGACCTTTCTCGTGTCTACCTGCCGACCAACGCTAATAGCGACACTATCAACGCCTTCAACGAGCTCTTCGAGAAGAACGACACCCTGAAAGTTCTTGATATTTCCGGTGGTTACGGACGCATCGAAGATGGACGACTTGGCGCTGGACTCAATTATGCCTTTGACAGCTTGACCCATAACAAATCCCTCAAGGTCTTGAAAGTCGAACGTAAGTTGCTGTGCACATACCTTTTCTTTTTCATCACAGGCAATTGTGCTAACTAAATCGGAATAGAACAACGCCTAGGTCCCCAGGGAGCTATGGTTCTCGCCAAAGTGCTCGAGTCGAACACGTCTTTGCAAGAAATCCACTGCGCCAAGAATAGCATCAATCTTCAAGGTTATACCGCGTTAGCAACTTCTTGCAGCACAAACCCATCCATGCTAGCATTCCCGGGTATGGATCGAGACAGGAAAGAACAGTTGGAAAAGCTCCGCCACGACCTGAATAAGGCAGTCGAAGCGCCGGAACAGCCATCTAGCCGGCTCTCCGTTCTCGCTGGGTTCACAAACGTTGATCGGCGTCGCAGCGTCCGCTCATTGCGAAGTCTCACAGGCCGAAGCTCGCACGACTCTGAGAAAGGGATGGGCCTGAGCGAAGACCAGATAGATATCGCTATGAAGCACGTTGCAAGCCGTTGGGATGAGCAGGAGGACCACATGCGAAAGATTTTTGCAAGAAACATGGCTGGTGGGTATAGCGACATGAATTCGCGTAACGGCACGCCGACATCAGCTGCCCTGAATGGGATCGCCATCGCCATGTGATCGGTTCCTGACTCCATCGGTCGCCCACCTAATTTTGATCGACGAGCGTATACTCACCCCAAGCACCTATCACCATCTATGCTTTGCGCCACCACCTGTGCGCTGCCAGCATTATTTTTGTGTCTGTATCAAACTCCCAATACCCTTTTCGCATTCCTTCCATATTTGCCTTCGTTTTTTAGCGACTTGTGATTTCTTTCTTTCTTTCTTCTGAAGCTTTTCTTTATTGACCCCACCTTTACATTATTCACCAATCAGCATCGACAGTCATTGATCGAGTCGTGGCTGCGGCCACGTGATCCGACCTTTGTGTTCCGCACCATGTGCTTTCTTTTTCATTCATCAGCGCACACAAGTGGTGCTCTCCTTCTTTACGTCTTCATTGTGTTACGAATCTTAATGGGTCAAACTGTTTTTTTTTTTTTTGTGGACTATATCGCCTTTTGCATCTCACCACATAACATCAAAAACTGGCGTCGGTGTTCTTCTTCATCATTGGTTCTCAGTTGCATTTATAAAAAAATTCCCTTGAGCCTGCATTCACCTTCTTTCGTTTATGCTTTTCTGGGGCGGTCCTTCTATTTTTCCCTTTTCTTTTTTTTTACCCGGGATTCAAATATCCGGACGATCCAAATCCCCAATGCTACAAGTACTACTCTTCTTCTCACCGTACATATTTTACATTTCTATCTTATTTCATATACTACTAGGACGATTTTGGAATACATACGGAGACCCGTTGCGAGTTTCTCCCCCTTCCCCATCGCCCTTCCGATCCATCGATCACATTGAATATTTTCCTATATCCATCCCTTCAGCGTGCCTTTTGTACCTCACAGGCTCTTTTTTCTCTCATAGCATGCCGTTAAGCGACTTTTCGATTGCAGTCACTGGCTCTTTTCCCTCATCTATTTCTTTTACAATAAATAATGAAAATCAAAGCGAAAATACCTAATGATGGGAACGAAATGACGTATCTGACCATGTGATCGGATACCTGGCCAGTATGATATATAATTTTAATCAATTATTAATATATGTTGAACGGTTGACGGATAGTGATAATGTAATAGTTATTGATTATCTTCCTTCCTCCCCCAACAGAATTTTAACGTTAGCCACATGTACGTCTATGGATGGTTTTACAGAAATCCAGAGACCCTTAACGAATGCTTTTAACGAAAATATGAAAGTTATTCCGGACAGACTAGCGAAGGTATCGTTAGCTTGGGGGGAAACCTTTGGATAATGCCTAATAACCGTGAGAACATACAATGGACCTAACCAGAATTCAGACGAATAGGTTGCGGCGATGGGCTGGGGATCAGGGATTCTCCAGGAAACTAAAAACCAAAACCAATAGAAAGTCTAACATCATACAGTGTAACATGTAACATTCCTGTAAAAAAAACCGATATCCCGAGAGAGACTTTACAAAAAAAAGTAGCTCGTCGTCGTAAGAGAAAA